>OZ038500.1:20619775-20659775 GCA_964036315.1 Acanthosepion esculentum | reverse complement strand
TCGATACAGATAGTAGAGCGATAAAACCAAAAATAACATTCCCAATTACTACTAGAACTATCGCTACAATTTTACCTAATCAAACGTAATACTATCCCCTATCTCCACCTTTCCTCCCCTAGCTCTTACTCTTAGGACGCTTGTGAGATGACATGCCTCAACTTTTGACCGGTGTTTATCGGCAAAAACAAAAATCTCCACTGACCAGTCAACATTAAACATCCAATCCATTCGTCACCAAACTGCTATCAACAAGCACTATTGTTTCAATCCGTCACTATCTTTTTTTTCATGTATATTTTTCTTCTCAAACAAATGGAAAAAAGAAAGTGACGTATCACATACGGCTTGCCTACAAGCAGGAATGTTCATAACCATTTTCGATTCTCACCCGTCGAAGTGCAGTTGAAATGCACTGAAATGAATCTGTGCAACATTGTGGTGAGTAAAATGGTTTTGACTATATGATAAAATTATAATATATATATATATATATATATATATATATATATATATATATATATATATATATATTTATGTAACATAAATCATTCAAACGAAAAACAAATACTGAAGCTAATTATACGGCAAGAATCACTCTCGCAAACAATATTTAATAATAAAATACAATCAACTTCGAATCCGTTAATGAATGGTATGATCCTTGTTTATAAATTCCGGTTTTATCAGGTCTTATTTTTTCTACGAGCCGGGCTTTCAGTCGTTTCGAACGACCATCATCAGGTATACATTTCAGTGTGTTTTTTTAAATTCCAAGTAGTAATGCGACATCGAAAGATTGTGCAGTCCGAAAGAGAGTTTTTTTAGCAATGAGATATTTTTAAATGTAAGAATAATGCGACCTTTCTTCAGTACAAGAACGCACAATTTTCAAATTTAGAAAATTTCAACCTCAGCGTCGCGACTGCACGCTCCAAAATTATTCTTACAAAAAAACAAGCAAAATAATTTGACATAAATAAATAAACAAATAAGCGACTTCCGGTAAAAGTAACCGCCAAAATAGACTACCCATAATGCACCACTGACCCTTATATAAATAGCCGAGAAAAATAACAGCACCATACGCCTGACGATTGCACTAGCATGAAACAGACTGTCGCCTCTAAGTGCTGACTTCCATGTCCACTTTTATATTTACACACGCTCTATCTCTGATATTGAGCACTTTATCCCATAAATATAGTACACTTTAAGACTATATTTCTTCATATATATATATATATATATATATATATATATATATATATATATATATATATATATATATATATATATATTAAATAAAAAACAGACCACTTTAAGGTTCCATGTAATACATTATTTCACCACAACCCTTTTAACGGACTGCGGATCAGCAGACTACTTCCAAAGGTTGAAGAGAAAAAAAACTAATAAGAAAAAGAGAGAAGGAAGTCAGGAGAGAAGGTGTCACTGACTTTCTTTGGAATGAATGAAATAGACGCTGTCGTTTTGCTTTACTTTGAAAGTGTTATTTTGGGGGTTTATAAAAATTATAATGTTTGATATAAATTTGAATGTTTAAACAGTCTACAAGGAATTTAATTTGATGTTTCTTAACGGTTTAAGTTTTTTTTAACTTTATTAAAAAAATGTTGGGGATTTAATATGAAATAGTCGATTAGAAAAAATATTCATAGAATGTACATTCAAAGAATAAAATTTTATTTTCAAATATAAGTTTACTTCTAGTTGTAATTGATTATTAAGGTGACATCTCTATCAGTTTGAATTATATTCATGAATTTAATTTTAACAGACACGAATTAAATTCATGAATAAAATAAGGGGGAAGTTAGGAAGCAAGTAAGAGGTCATGACCCACAGGTTTAGAATCGCAGACACCTAGACGACATATTCGATACAAATATAAATTTGCTACAATGTTATACATTAGACACATGCCTTTTTCTATGAGAGACGAAACGTAATTTAACAAGATATTGACAAATTACATAGCCTGCGAGTTAAAAAGTTAAACTTCCACATGGCTCTTTAAGAAATAACTGGAAAATTTAAACAAATACATCTAACGAAATTATTAAAATATATATAGCTCTAACATAATTATTTAAATATTTTCTTTATTTTAGGATGTTAAATCATTTAATCGTACGAACGTCGGAACTGGATTCTATAGGTTCTCACTTCACACACACACACACACACACACACACACACACACACACACACACACACACACATATATATATATATAAATGGCAATAGGAAAACAGTAATTGCTGACGCGTTTCGTCCAATGTGGATTTTTTCAAAGCAAGAAACGAAATGAATTTAATTAAACAAAGAAAATTAATAAAAACAAAAAACAGAGTTTTCTTAGCAACGGGAATGTAGGAAACGCTATTTTCATATTGTTAACTGAAAATGACGTCAGTTAATGTCACGCGTGGAGAATATTTCATTAATCTGTGTTGATGGATTCAACCATTTTCTTTTGATTTTAATGTTTTTGTGTACATTTGTTTGTGAGAGCAGTAATTTTGTTAGAAAAGGTGAAATAGGGAAAAAGCCTGGGCGTAGATTAATATTTGGGTATTGTTCTATGGCGGCACTCTCTAGAATTTTCCTTCTGAGTGAGTTATTTTCATTTTTCATAAGTATAGATTTTTTTAAATCTAAATTATGGTTGAATTTATTCCTATGTATTACTAAGGCATTATTTCACCTTATCTAACAAAATTACTGCTCTCACAAACAAATGTACACAAAAACATTGTCATTCATTTATAAATATTGTCTTCTCTAAAAGTTAACTTTGAGAAATTTTCATATATATATATATATATAAATAAATGAATGAAACAAAATTGGGTGTTTTTTTTATGAAAGTATTTATTTCTGTGTTTTTGTATATATTTATTTATTTAATATTTCAGACCACCTAGGTCTTTCCTCAGAAATCAAATTAGAAACTGTGTTTGTGTGTTTGTTTACAGCGTTTGTTTACAGCGTTTGTCGTGAAGCGTGCGCATGTCACGTGATGTGCAATGCAACTTTGTTTGAATTTTTGGCGGAAGACTGATGATAGTGTCTTAAATGTTGTTTAAAAGGTTTTTTGACCATAACTCAAGAAATATTTCTTAAAATATTTTTAACTGTTAAAATATTTATGTAGATTTAAAATATTCATGTGTTTGTTTACCCCTAGTTTATGTGTCTAATTTTAGAATTTAGTATTTTTCTTTTTTTCTTCTTCGTATGTGTGTTGTACTTAAATTACTGTGTTTGTGTGTTTGTTTTTAGACTTGGACGACACGTGGTGTGGAACGCGATTGTGTTTGATTCTTTAACGGACATCTGGTGTTTTGGTTATTGTTTAAAAAGGATTTTTACCATATCTAAAGAAATTTTTTTTTAAGAAATATTTTAACTATTGAAATATTTATACTGATTTAGAATACCCAAGTCTTTGTTTAACCCTTTACAAAAACACAGAAATAAATACTTTCATAAAAAAAACACCCAATTTTGTTTCATTCATTTTATCCAGATATTATATACATATCAAGAAAGTATACGTGGCCTCTCATTATGCTATATATATATATATATATATATATATATGTGTGTGTGTGTGTGTGTGTGTGTGTGTGTGTGTGTGTGTGTGTGTGTGTGTGTGTGTGTGTCTTTTCTACAAATCCTTTCACGTTAATTGCTCCGACGAACTACTTCCGCTGGTTCCCAAACTGCATGAACTTAAACGTACCACTATGTCGGCATCTCGGTCCCACCCTTTCACTGTCGAAATATTTAAATGTCACCGTCTCATCTACATCAATAGCTTCATGTCTCGCACTTCCCATCCGTGGAACTCCCTTCCTTTTACTTGCTTCCCTGATAGCTATACTCTCCAACTATTCAAATGCAATGTCAATCGACATATCCAGATTCCTTGATCTAATTCCCCGTCCTTCTCTGCATCCTTTCCTCTCTCACGACTCTTTGCTCTTGCTTCCACTTTCTGTAACGCCTTGCGTGCTAGTGGCACTCTCGCCTTGCTTGGGGTGAAAGTTTTAAATATCTATCTATCTATCTATCTATCTATCTATCTATCTATCTATCTATCTCACTCGCTCTCTCTCTCTCTCTCTCTCTCTCTCTCTCTCTATATATATATATATATATATATATATATATATATATATATATATATAGGCGCAGGTTGGATTGAGGAATCGGAGAGCCGAGTCCGAATTCCAGTCGAATCCATTACATTCACTTACGTACTAATACCCTTTGGAAAGGTAGTGATTACTCTTCTTCTCCTTCTAGCTATGGGTATATAGCAGGACAGACTGAGTTCTATAGCCTTGGTTGGCAACTAGTCTAGGAGAAGGACAACTCTGAATTCAAAACCTGCGGAGGGTCGTTTGGGGACTTTGTGGCACGTAGTGCACCAAGTCGCTATATTGGGCCCTTCATGGTTCTGCACAAAACCTTCACCACTATAATCAAATCTCATGTGCTGGTTTCGGGCTCTCAGTTTCCTAGGAACTGGTCTGATTGACCCTCATAATGTCGAATTCGACGGTAGAGTCGAGAATGAATATATATATATATATATATATATATATATATATATATATATATATATATATATTGAGAAAATACGTAATACCTTACATTGATTGCACAACTCCGAATTTTGTGCATTCTGTAATCGTTAGGTGCGTATTTGGGGGGTTATTTTATGGGCTAGTACCAGTTTTTTTTTATATTTCTAGTTATCGCGAGATATTCTATTGTTAGGGTGGATTATTATTGCTTTTATTTATTTAAACGAATAGTAGGTTAATTAGAACGTATGTAAATTTAAAGTGAACACAAAGGTCAACATCGAGCATGGGACAATCTGTTTTATGCTTAAACGCAGTGTTTCTTGTGCGTTACTTCGACTATAGATATATTATAGGGAATAGTGCATTAAGGGCAGCATATTCTATTATATTATCCTAACGTGTATTTAAAGTGTTGCTTGTTAATTCCTAATAATTATACATTATTGATTACTCAAGAATTGGCACTGTTGGCAGGTAGAGAGAGAAGGGGCCAAGCGTTTGAGGACAAAGGCATGTGAAAACTCCTTGGCATTTTCCATTGGTAACAAAAAACCAATGAGTTTGTGCGGAAAAGGGTTGAATGTTTTGTGGGATACCAGGAACCTCTTCTCACCACAGTCAAACGGAGAAAAATGGTTTGGACACACTATAAGGTACGACGGCCTATGCATGACCATCATGCAAGGCACCGTTCAAGGTGGACGTAGGAGAGGACGCCAACGCAAAAACTGGTTGGACAATGTCAAACAATAGCTGCCGTTAATAGACTGTTGTGGAAAAGAGTTAGTGTGGCTTCTGCCCTACGCTTACAAAAATCAAGGAGATGATGTTGATGATGATTTCTTCATTATTTTTTGTTGTTGATTATTATTATTATTATTTTTATTTCCTTTGATATCTGGCGCTTACACATTTCTTTCCGGGTCCCGCCCAGGGACCTAAGGTTAGAAATAGCATCATGACACTTTCCACTGCAAAAAAAAAATAAAAAAATAATTACATAGATGAAGCCCTTCGTAAAGTGTGGGCTGTACTTGTCAGAACAATTTTCTGTATCTCTTTGAGGCATGGACTTCCAGTGATCCCTTCAATCAGCCTACTGAAATCTTTTCCAACCAGTCCAAGGGCTCCAACTACAACAGGAATTATTGATGTTCCCATGTGCCACATTTTTGATATTTCTATTTCAAGGTCCTTGTATTTTGACAGTTTTTCGAATATCTTCAAAGACACATTGCAGTCTGCAGGGACTGCCATATCAATAAGGAGGCACTTATTTTGTTTGTGGTCTTTAATAACAATGTCTGGGCGGTTGGCTTTGATTGTTCTGTCAGTGTGTATTGTGTAGTCCCATAGAATTGTAACAGGTCCTATCTCCGTAACCCGGTCAGGGTGGTGTTCGTACCAATTTCTTCCAGTTTCCTTCCCATAGGAGTTGCAAATTTTCCAGTGCAGATATTGGCCCACTCTGTCATGCCTTATTATTATTATTATTATTATTATTATTATTATTATTATTATTATTATTATTATTATTATTTCTAATACTACTTTGTTAATTTATTATTTAATTTCTCATTATTTTTTATTTATTTATTTTAATTTTTTTCGGGAGGTACTTAACGTAATTGCGTTAAAAGTACTGACTTTGTCTAAAGTATGTTACATTAACTGAGTTGTATATAGTGCATATATATGTATATAAAACGAGAAAAGGAAAATGTTTACCTTATCAAGGTAAATGTTTTACATTCACCTTGATAAAGTACCCCAGGGGACGAAACGCGTTGGTTATGAAAATTTTCTCTTTCGTCATTTATTTATATTAGCTTCATAAATATATTAGAATTTCTACTTATGTGCATACATATCTGAATTTTTATATGCAATGAGACGTTTCTCCATTTGTTTATTTTGATGCTATAACTTAGAGCGTTCCCTGACTAAAATGAGGGTACAGTATTACATGCATATTTCCGTTTGTTCTAATTCTGGGTATTTGTAGTAAGGTTTATTAAATTTAGATACGAAGGTCGGCTGACAAGTTCAGAGGCTGACTATGAAGGAGTGATGCTAGAACTGTGAAATCTTGCATGCATCAATTTCAACTCCTTTTGTTATTAACTGCATTGTTACTTTCCAAGTACGTGGGTGGGCTGAAATTTTCATAGACTAACTATGAAGGAGTGATGCTAGAACTGTGAAATATTGCATGCATTATTTCAACTCTTCTTAATAACTGCATTGTTTCTTTCCAGTTAAACTAACATCTGACTGTTCAAAGAAAACGTTTGTTCTAAACATTCATTAACATAAAATATGACGTCATCATCATTGTGATACTGTTCTCATCCAAATGTTTTTTTTTCATGTTGGGGAACAGATGATAGTCAGATGGACCCAAATCAGGAGAATAGGGAGGGCGATCAACCAGTTCAAAGCTCCAGTCATGCACAGCAGCTATTTAAACCAATAAATTGAGCATTGTCCTGGGGAGACATACACCTTTCGTCAGTTTGAACTTGATAGCCATTCGTAAAGGCATCAGTAAGTAGACGTAACACTCTCCATTAATGGTGACGCCATTTTGAAGAAGTCAATAAAAACAATGCTTTTTACATCCCCCAAAATGTAAGCCATAACATTCCCTGCAGCTGAAACAACTTCGGCCTTGTTTGGAACAGACGAGGAGGAGTGTTTCTACTGCATAGATTGTCTCTCAATGTCTGGCTCAAAGCGATGAACCCAACACATCCTGGGTTAGGAAAAGTTCAAGTAAATTAACCGGATCTGCTTCGAACAACGTCAGACATTCACGTGATTAGATTGGTATGCTTTTGATCAAGTGACAGAAGTTCATTGTCCAGATTTTCCTTAACTCTCTCCCGGGACATGCTAATAGCATAAGCTGTTTGTTTTATAGTCAATCGCCTTTCAGCTATTACACGATCAAGTTTTTCCTCGATGGTAGCAGTTGCAGGATGCCCAGACCGTGGGCCATCTTCAAAATTCTCCCCTACCCTACATTATTAAGCTTCCCACTTTTGTCAAGAGTTTTCTCACGTTGAAGAACAGATGATAGTCGAATCATCAGAATAATGAGAGTGATCAACCAGTTCAAAGACAGAATCCTTCAGAGCAGCCATTGAAATCAAAGTCTTGTGTGCTGAAGCAGTGTACTGATGAAACAAAACAACCTTCCTCAATTTCCATGGGCATTTGGTCTTGAGAGCCTTTTGTAACTGCCTCATCAAGTTCGTATAGTACTCTCCATTGATGATGTGGCCCTTTTGAATATCGTCAATGTACACTATCTTTTGCAGCCCCAAATCCTGAGGCCATCATTTTCTCTGCAGATGAAACCACCGTGGTTTCTTTGGAGTAAGTGAGATAGTGTGTTTTCACTGCATGGATCGGATCTATATTTCTGGCTCTCCATTGATGGTGTGACCATTTTGAAGATTGTCTGTGAAAACAATGTCTTTTGCATCCTAAAAGACTGAGGCCATCACTTTCCCTGCAGATGAAATGACCTTATTTGGAGCACGTGAGAAGGTGTGTTTTCACTGCATGTAAGCCTGCAGGCATAAATTCTGCATTGTTTCTTTACAGTTAAATTGACATCTAACTATTCAAAAAAATGTTGGTCAAAACAAGTCATCAACATAAAATATGACGTCATCATCATTGCGATACTGTTCTCAGCCCAATTTTTGTTTCATGTTGGAGAGTAGATGATAGTCAGATATGTCCAAATCAGGATAATAAGGAGGGAGATCAACCAGTTTACAGCCACAGTCAGACACAGCAGACATTATGATCAAGGGCATTAATTGTGTCGCCCATTTGAAGTAAATAAAAACAATGCTTTTTACATCCCGAAAAATGGAGGCCATGTCACCCCCTGCAGATGAAAGAACTTCAGCCTTCTCTTGAACAGATGAGCAGTGCTTCTACTGCATAGATTGCCTCTTTCTCTCTAGCTGAAAATCATGAGCCCAACACGCATCCTAGGTTAGTAAACGTCTAAGGAACCTAGTTGGATTCGCCTCAAACAATTTCAGATTTTTCTTTGGTCATATGTCAGAAGACGTGGTACCCAACAGCAGAAACCATCGTCATGCAAAGTTCATTATGAAGAATATTTTAAATTCTCTGACAGCATATGCTAATAGTATTGTCTAATTGATCTATAGTCAATCGCCTCTCACCAATCGTCATATGGTGACTACGAACTTTGGTGACAATTGCAGGACATCCTGACCCTAGATCATATTCAATACACTCCCTTAAAAAACCTTTTTTTTGCATTGTTGATAAAATTGTAGCGTCATCCCCTAATTTAGCAACCATATCAGTACGGATGTACTTGGCGGCAAAAAAACCTTTCTGCAAATCCTTGATAACATCAAGATGCCAAATTGTGTCCATTTTCAAGTGAAGTCGTTCGTAATTACTTTTGAGGTCTTCTGAGAACAGGTAGATGTCAGTTTACCTGGAGAGAAAATACCCACTTATTAATCAGTTGAAATTGATGCATGCAACTTTTTACAGCTCTGGCATCACACCTCCATAGTCAGCCGTTTCAGTCCACGCTCGTAGGATACAATTTACTTGATTTAATGACGTGTCTGTATGTAGTTGTGGTTGTAGAATAAAAAAATATTGCCCGTCATATGGAGTGAACTAACAAACTTCAGTCAACCAGCCGGAGACTTTTAATGACGATGTCCCTTCCGTAATAAGATCCACCAGTAGAACTCTATTAGATCTAATACTCTTTCACTCTAGTTAGTCTTTTGGTCTTTTGTTTGCGGGAGGGGGTCTTTGTCACTAAATTTTAACCCCGAAACTTTCAAGATTTTTGCCAGTTCCTCGATCGCTGAAAGGAAAAAGAAGAAAAAACAAAGAAATCGAACAACTTTCTATTAATCCTCTGAGAGACCCCTTCATTGCTTGCAACAATATGGCTGGTGCTGACTTCCAACAAGCCACTCCTTACGCCTTCCAGGGCTAAGATTCTCTGTTGACATGAAGTGGAATTTCTATATTGAATCCATTGCTAGGACATCTGCTAAAGAATGTTGGCTCGTTGAGTCTTGCTAGATAATTTTGCGTAGAATATTGCTGCAATATTATTGGTTCCGAACTGGCATCTCGGCTTCAAAAACTGTCTCACTGCCGAATAATTGTTTCCATGTGTTGACCATGTTCACCATAGTCTAGGAATATAGAATACAGCGCAGTACGTAATCTGTTCAATGAAACAACGTTAAAGATTAACACTCACGAGTCAGACACTCTACTGAATCTGACTATATCGCCAGTACCACCACCAGCAGTTCCGTAATTCTTCAGTTTTCGATATCAAAGGCTAGGAGTGAATATTCCGAAAAGAACATGGCCACCTTTATACACGTCTTATTGAATATTTTGAGCCTTCTGATTGGTGAACTATTTTTGGTTGGCTCCCTAGTAGACCAAGGTACCCAAAAACTCCAACACCATGTGCCTTTCCTATAAATACTTTCTGGTTCTTCCTAATGAGCCCTTTGGTACCCAGATTTTCTGAATTTAAGCGCAGAACTAAATTGGCAACAATGTCTCATCGATTTGAGTTGGCTGGATGTGACCGTAGGTTCTATGCTAACAGTTTCTTTTCTAACACTTCTTGCCTGTGGAACTTTCTTCTGGTTCCATGTTTTCCGGTTAACAGTTGTCCATTTTCAAGTGAAGTCGTTCGTAATTACTTTTGGGGTCTTCTGAGGACAGTTAGATGTCAGTTTACCTGGAGAGAAACAACCCACTTATTGATATAAGGAAATTAATATATGATTAATTAATAATTAATTTTATGTTGTTATGTTATGTTTTGACCAACATTTTTTTGAATAGTTAGAATAGTCAGTTTAACTGTAATGAAACAATGCAGTTATTAACAAGAAGTGTTGAATAAGTGATCATTGAATTTGATATTTTTCAAAATATTAAATGCAATGTTAATCATTCTCTACTATCTTCGTATTTGATCTTCTGTTTCTCTTGTTCTTTGGTAATGTTGCTGATTTATAAGCCTCGGTAATTCTTTTTTGCTTAGTCCTTTTCTTCGGGGACACCGATAACAAAAAATCAAGTCAAACCGAACAATGCATATTACTATATTTTGGGGCAACTATTATAACAATATATTAGAACACATTAATCAAACATTATTCTCCGAGCAAGCTAATACTTCTTTTCAGTGTATACACAGGGGGCGCCACGTATTTAGAGAACACAATAAAACAGAGTATTATAAAATTAACAATGAAAACACTTTATTCTTTAGGAATGAGTAACATATTTTTGCGTAACTATCATAATAATTTATTAGAACGCAACTAAAACTCAACGCTATTTTCCAGCGTATATAAAGGGTGCGTCACGTATTTGGAAACAGTAATAAAACAGATTGCTATAACATTAACCATGAGGACGCATTAATCATTACAATTGATTTTGGTGCATCTGTTATATTTGAATACGCTTAGAATGTTTGTTCTAAAAATCTGTTATCATTTTTCGAAGAAGGTAAAAACTGAAATGGCGATTGCTATCGATTTGTTATAGAGGAAAATTGATTCGATTCTCCTGCTCGCTGAGAACGATGCAAAGAAATCAATAACAGCTCCGCGGTGATTAGCATTGTTTACATTATCGATGAGGCCAGGACGCCAAGCGGGTAGCATTTTCAGTCCATAGAAACAATATATTTCCTCGAGTGATCAGTGTTTTATTTGTTTAAAATTAGTGAAAGGTCACGTGTATAAACACTTCGTTTTTATTAAAAATGTATGAATTATTACGGATTGCAAGACTCGAGTTGCAAAGTTAATTCTTTAATCATGCAAGCATTTTAATATATGCTGTTTGTAGAGTAAACAGTCTGTATACATGAATGCGTACATTTAAATATTTGGGCAACAATTCTAGTTTTATTTGAGCTTTATCAAATGTTACGGACAAAGTAAAATTTATAATTTTTTTTGTGCGGGTGTTCTTACACATTTTCTATTATAAGTACTAAGACATTGCAGAAATATTACAATGTGTTCTCATCAATATCAGCAAATTCATTAGCCATTCTTAGGGGGTTCATTGTTTGTTGTTTTCTGTTTTCCTATTTTAAACTGTCTATGTATAGAACTAGCAGTAATTTCATGTTGGGTTGCGCGTCCTGGGTAAGACGATAAACTAACGCCCAGCAGCAAGGCCTCCGATCAGGTTTTGAGGAGCGTCGAACCAACTCTTAATTACTGATATTCCCAGGTCCGCCCTGACCCGTGGTTGTAGCACCTGCTAGGGTCCCAACTATGGGCAAATAGTTAACCCCGAAACTGGGGTAAAAAAAAAACTATGAAAGTGTAAAAATAGGTTTTAATACCAGAAATATTTTTTAAAATTATTACCAGACATACATTTTTGAAAAAAAAAAAATGACCAGCAATACATTTTGTAAGGAAAAATATTGTCAGAAATAGATTTTTGACGAAATATTACCACCAATAAAAAATTTTGTCGACATGAAATAACCCATTGAATTTGATATGCCGTAAAACAAAACAAACCAAACCAAACCAAGTCTTCAAACCAGTTCTGATAATCTGCGGCTATGATCAAAACTGAACAAAATTATATTTTCCATATTTAGGTGTAGATATAGATATATCTGTATATTTTCCATGTCGGCTATATCACACATAAACGAAAATGACATGTTTCTTATTAATTAATCATAACTAAGTATCGATAGCACGACTCTTCGACAGAATTGAGTCACTCTCAGTCACTGTGTGTTTATGCGAATCTAAAAATAAACAAGCTAAAATTCACTTTCATCCCGTACCGTAAGCTGACGGCTTAGTGGGAGAAGTTCGGACTGACGCAAATTCAGTCGGGTTTCGATCCTAGCTAGAGGCAACCGGACGTCTAGCCACACTGATGAGCTGTGAAACAGCGAAACAGTCTGTCTGTGGATGACAAATATATATATATATATATATATATATATATATATATATATAGGCCTCATGAATTTAAACGTCCTACGAGGCTGGCATCCCGTTCCCACACCTTCACCGTTGAAACTGTTAGATGTAGACGTATCTTTTACTCCAATAGCTTCATGTCTCGCACATCTCGGCTGTGGAACTCCCTTATTCCTGTTTCCCTGACAAATACAATCTCCAACTATTTAAGTGTAACGTCAATCGACATATCCAGTTGCCTTGAACTATCCACTTCCCTTCTCCACATCCTTTCCGCTTTCATTCCTATCTGCTCTCGCTCCAAATCTTCTGAAACCTCCTTACCTTGATCGATCCACTATCTTTCTCCACATCCTCTCCTTTACCACTCCTATCTGCTCTTCCTCCAAACCTTCTGTAACCCCTTGCGTGCTAGTGGCTTCCAGCCTTGCTTGGGGTGATAAGCTTAAAAAATATTTATATAGATATATATATATATATATATTTCATGATCATTTTCCAACTTATTCAAGATGATCCTCCCCCTCTCTAACCTTCTATCTTTCTGACCTGGAGTAACACGTCGCCTCACCGGTTTCATGTACGATTTCATTTTCAAGTTTTTTTTCACTGCTCTTAGGGCTGTCATAGCTGAAGCACCTCTTTCATGTGCCAAACGTCTTATGAATTGGGTTGGATCTTTTCTAATTAAAGCTCTTCAGCTCTCGGTTGAAATAATGATCCTTCTTTCTGTTTTGACCTCCTGATCCAGGTTTCCTCTCCACTGTTCCGTCTTTTTTAATCTTATTCACTCTTCTCTCGATGGGTTTTGAATGGACTTTGAATATGGAAGCCAGACTATGAATGTTGGTGCCATTACTGAAGCCCTGAAAGTTCTTTTTTCCTCTCACCATTTAAAACAGTTTTAACTTGTTCTCTTTTTAGCTAAATAACTCAACGATTTTTTTCCACTGATTCTTGCGACAAATACTGTCAAGATGGCTAAATGTCTTATCTGAAAACTTAGAAAAATGAAACTCAATTAGTTTAGTGTTTTTCTAATGTTACACGATTTGGACAATTTTGCTCTTACACCCGGTATGTAAATTTTGCACTTGTTTAATATCGCTATTTATAATTCGTATGTTAAGCTGTTACTTTTACATTCCGTCTTCTTTCAGTTGATTAGTCCTTTCTTCTTGCTTTCCCTTTCTATTTTCTGTAGGCGTTTCTGTAGATTCCTTTCTGTGTCTGCTATCAAAACTGTGTCACCTGCATCTCTACTTCTAAGATTTGATAATGACTCCTGTTTAGAGCAATTCCCCCAGCATTGTCTCACTGAAAAGTTTGGATGAGTCCGGTAAGAAAACGCATCTTCGCCTCTCTATTCGTGTGTATTTATTGAATTCATTTTCCATTCTTCATGCAGTATAATTTTCCATTCATTTTCCATTCTTCTCCCAGTATAAGTTCTGGTTAGGTTTGATTTGAATTTGTATCAACCTCAATGGGTTATTTAAAGCCAACAAGATTTTTTTTTGTTGGTTATATTATCTATCTATCTATCTATCTATCTATCTATCTATATTAGTTTGGTTTGTTTTGTTTTACAGCATATCAACCTCAATGGGTTATTTAATGCCGACAAGATTCTTATTGCTGGTAATATTTTTTATCTATCTATCTATCTATCTATCTATCTATCTATCTATCTATCTATCTCTCTCTCTCTCTCTCTCTCTCTCTCTCTATATATATATATATATATATATATATATATATATATATATATATATATATATATATATATATTCGTTTTTTTTTTTTTTTTTTACGGCATATCAACCTCAATGGGTTATTTAATGCCGACAAGATTCTTATTGCTGGTGATATTTTTTATCTATCTATCTATCTATCTATCTATCTATCTATCTATCTATATATATATATATATATATATATATATATATATATATATATATATATATTGGTTTGGTTTGTTTTGTTTTATGGCATATCAACCTCAATGGGTTATTTAATGCCGACAAGCTTCTTATTGCTGGTAATATTTTTTATCTATCTATCTATCTATCTATCTATCTATCTCAGTATATATTGGTTTGGTTTGTTTTACGGCATATCAACCTCAATGGGTTATTTTATACTGACAAGATTTTATTGCTGGTTATATTTTTTTTCAGAAATGTATTACTGGTAATTCATTGCTGGTAATAATTTATTTTACAAAAATGTATTGCTGGTATTAAAAACTATTTTTACAATTTCGTAGTCCTTTGGCCTCAGTTTAGGTGGACGACTATTTACACAAAGCTGGGACCCTAACATGTGCTACCTGAGAACACCAGCGATTAAGAGGTGATTCCACGCTCCTCAAAACCTCCTGACCAGACGCCTTGCTGATGGATGTATTTCGTCGTCTTACTCAGGGCGCCCCAATGGGAGGGTAATCTTATACCTCTGCAGAGGTTCAGTCGGGGTATTCTCTAGCCCCAGCCAACAGGGCGATAAATTTTGGATTATAGCAATAACTTTCCCAAATACATCAAGCTTATCTAGCAGTTGACACTGATATTTATGTCGTACCGTGTCAAATAATTTTGCATAATCTATATAAAATACGGGTATACCTCCCTTTGCATTTGTATTACTCCTTCTGACATTATTGCTACAACACCAAAACATTAAAATTAAAACTGGTGTCAAGTTCTTAAATAACGTTGTCAAATGGAAACTTTCATATGAATGTCACCCTAAACCCGTTCAGAAATATCTGACCTTTCGGCGGTATACAATCGCTTATCTCAAATCAATTGTTGAGCATTGCGCTTCTTGTGGACTGGCAAACAGATTCACAAAGTATTGTGCTGGATAACAGGAATATCACTTAGGAACTTGTAAATGTGTAAATTACTCTTTTCGAGTAATTTCACGTCTACTTATCATCTCTCAGTTGCGTCTCTGTCTTTGGGCAGAGTGCGCTCAGGGGCGACTCCGTCAAAGGACAGAGTCGCAACTGAGGAAAATTATACTGAGAGGTGGCCAGCCCTGGGGAAGAGCAGCCCGAGGGAGCGCCTTCTCATTGCACTAGAGAGAAGGATCGGTGGTCGCACCGAGGCCAGCGCAACCGATGGTTGCGGGGGCTCGGGGAATTTGTGTTCCTTGCCCGGGTGCACCTGCTCGGGCTCCCCACATTAAACCGACCTTGTGTCACAACCTGACCTCGTGGGGGGGGGGTGAGTAAATATATATCACTTAGGGATTTTCAAAGAGCAGTAACAGCTAAAATGGATAACTCGAAAAGATAATAATGAATTAATCAATTGCTGTTCCACACTACTTCAAGCAAAAGGTTAGGAGGGAAACCACATCAGTACAGGGGAAAAAGGCCTTACGGCCACATCACGTTGAAATACCGTTTCTCGTACTATCACCGAAGTTAGGCAACGTCGTGCCAGGTTGATAGCTTCGGAATACGAGGTGCTACAAGCTTGGATGTAATTGGCAATTGTTTGAAATTGTTAATCGCAGAACCGAGTTCCAATTCCAGTCGAGTTCCTCGCATTCAATTTCGCTCAAATTTCTTTGGGAAAGGAATGAGTCCACCAATTCTCCCAACCTCCGGCTATGAGTTTTTAGTAAAACTTGTATCGTTGCTATCTCCGAAAATATTATTCTAAGGTAAAGATATTTTCTGTCTTTAAATAACCTGCAAAGGATCAATAAGCTGTCAAAAACAAATCGATTAATCAACACTGAAAAAAAGCGATGACAACTACTGGACTTGATAAAATTTATTTTTTTCTGGAAAATTGTTTCAAGATAAAAAAAAAAATGTTTAAAATTTCAACCGACGCTAGCATGAACTGTTCGGACAATGAATTCTGAAAGTTTCCTTATAACAAAAAAATAAAACAACAAAAAAACAGATCATTTAACCGAACGATCGGTAGGTAATGAAACAAAAAATACAATGGATTATAGAAGTCGGATCTATAATAATCATGATAACAACATCTGACAGTAGAATAATGTTCGGTGATTGATTATTCAAAGATTACGAATTATGATCCCAGCGGAGGGCATTTGATTGGGCCTTCATTAAAATAGGTAGAGAAGAGTAGACGCGATAGACAACATAAAACTACAGAAGAACTCAAAATGATCGCAGCTTTTTAGTATTGCATTAATATCTAAGCTTACCTTTTAAAACTTCAACGATAATTCTTCTGCCGCTACTTAAAAACTTCAACGATAATTCTTCTGCCGCTTATTTAAAACAGTTTGATGCAGGTAGGTCCTTACTTTCCGTACAAACAATTATTTTTATTTCATTTGTAACTATCAATGAATTTCGCAATTAATTTATTCCCAAGTTATAAAAATTGTACAAAAATTCGTCGCAAAAAAATGACTTAAATGTCATCGAAAAACAATCGCCGTAATGAAAACCTGGTTATCCAAAATTCCAGGATTGCGGGTCCGGATCCGGTCCGGAATGTTTTTTCTTTGCTCACAGAGTCGGCCTGATTCCAAAATGGTATGACATGTTGGGCTACGGCCTCAAGGAATAAAGTTGAAAAGTGTGACACACTGTTATTCGCATTTATTATATAGAAGATGATATCTTGATTGTTATCTCCCTTTAATGGAAAATATGTGACACAGTGAAGCAAAGACATTGCCATTTTTTATATAGATAGTCATTTGGAGAATAGTGTTCGAATTCGATTACAGTTCGTTACTTTACTTACGCGCAAACACCCCTGAGTAAGGTATGCATCCACATCTTCTCCCTCAGACCTGGGTTAATTGGTAAAATTTGCAATAATAAATCACTATTATCTAAAAAGAAAGTCTTACAATCTAAAAATATTTTCTGGCTTTAAATAACCTGCACAGGGTCGATAAACTGTAAAAAATTCCTACCAAATCACTTATTTGGGGGGGATTGCTATGTGTCATGCTCCTTCTTATATGGCACTGAATGCTGGAAAATCTCCCTACGTATGAGGAGAAAATTAGAGAACATGCAAAATCCTATGAACAGAGTGAGTAATCAAAAAGGTAGTCTTAAAGAAAATTTTATGAGAAAGGAAACTTAGAATGCTAAAAAGACAGCTAGGACTCATTCGACTCCATGGGCGCATAATGCAGAATAATGGTTTTGTCAGGGATAAAGGTTTGGTAAGGGAAGTGTGCAAGTCACCAGTTTGTGAATGGGTGTTGGAACTGAGGGCAGGGGTATTGGTAAAGGGAGAGAATCCGTTAAGGTTTAGAAGAAATAGTCTGGAATTCCATAGTGACATTATGCCGTGAAATGACGCGGTATACCGAAGAATTCTAACGGCATAATGGAAGGGCATAAGATGCCTTCCAAAAATAAGCCAAATATTAAGGGACAGGAAAATTACGATAGATATAAAGAAAGGAGCGATGATCTGCCACTTAATACCAATCTTCCAATATATATATATATAAACATAAAAAATGTCTTAAAATAATTGTCGGACTTTGTCCATTTCATAATGTGTGACGTCATTTGTTTACATTTGGATACGCATCGAGCAGATATGAATGCATGAGAGAAAATCATGGAGAATTGTAGTTTAAAAACAGTAAAATCGACTCTGCTAACGGAAACGCTCCTCTGTGGCGAAATCAGTAAAAGCACGACAGGCTATATGACGGTGCAGTATAGGACATTCAGGCTGGTTAATACTGTTTATTATAAACAGAGCATTTACTTAAATATTTGTATCTATAAAAAAGAACGTATAAACATTAAAAAATGTCTTAAAAGAAGTGTCGTACATTGTCCCTTTTATAATACGCACAGCCACATTATATTATATATATATATATATATATATATATATATATATATATATATATATATATATATGAAAGAGAGAGAATTCGATGTGCGAGATCCGAAATTCATCTATGTGTTTAGTATAATAACCCACAAGGGGAAAAATATGACAGCTAAACTCGGAGATGTCAACAGCAAGTAGATGCAGAAGTTTAAATGTCTGGGAAGTGTTTTAATAGAAGATAAAAAACGCGACACAGAGATCCAAACACGCACTGGACTTGCAAATGAACCATTTTAAATGATAAGCCGACTGTTAATAAACGCATAGATTTTGTTAGAAAAGAAGAAAAGAGTGTTGGTTTGGTGGGTGGTATCTATCCTTTTATATGACGCTGAACGATGGAAAATCTCCCCACTAATGAGTAGAAAACTAGAGGCAAATCTAGTTCTACAGAAGAATACTGAAAATCCTATGGACAGAGCGAGTAAGCAAAAAGGTAGTCTTAAAGAACATTATAAGAGAAAGGACACTTAGAATGCTGAAAAAACGAAATAAAAAATATATAATGGAATAATAAAATAAAATGGCTATTGTTTTGTTTTATCTGTCTCGAGAACATTACGAGTTTTTTTGAATGTCTATGAATGTAATCAGATTTCCTTAGAGTAAGTGAATATATTTTTTTTTAAATTTGGGTGAACACTCAAGCGATTGAAAGGTCAAAATTTTAATGTGCAAAACTGAATTTATAGTCATAAGAAAGAGAAAGAGAGAGTTGAATGCGCGAGTTCCGAAATTCATCTATGTGTTTAGTATAACAACCGACTAGGGGAAAAATATGACACTTAAATACGGAGATGACAACAGCAAGTAAGTGAAGAAGTTTAAATATCTGGTAATTGTTTTAACAGAGGATAAAATAAGCGACGCCGAGATCCGAACACACCCTAGACAAGCAAAAGAACCATTCCAAATGCTAAGCAGTCTGTATATCCAGTATACTGTTACCGCTTTTTGCCAGTTTTGATTGATCGGTTTGTTTTAATCGAGCGTTTGCAGGTTATTTAAAGCCAGAAAATATCTTTACCTAAGAATAATTTTGCGGAGATAATAACGATACAAGTTTTAGTGATACAAGTTTTCTTATCGGTGATTGTTTATACAAAGATTACCAATTATGATCCCTATGGAGGGGTCTTCATTGGGCCTTCATCACAATAAGTACGGAGGAGTAGATACGATAGGCAACAATAAACTACAGAAGAACTCAAAAATGATCGTTGCATTTCAGTATTGCATTAATATTTAAGCTTACCTTTTAAAAGTTCAACGATAACTCTTCTACATCTAACTAATTTAGAACAATTTGATGTACGCAGATCCTTACTGTCCGAAAAAAAATATTTCATGGGTAACTCTCAATTGATTTCGAAATTAATTTCAATTATTCATAGATTTCGTTAGAAACAAAGATAAGAGTGCTGGATTGGTGGGTGGTATCTATCCTCTTATATGGCACTAAATGCTGGAAAATCTCCTCACGAATGAGGAGAAATTTGAGGCGAATCTGGTTCTACAGAAGAACACTGAAAATCCTATGGGCAGAGCGAGTAAGCAACAACGAAGTCTTTAAGAAAATTTTAAGAAAATCATACACTTATACGTCAGCTGAAATTTCTTGTTAACATATCGAGGAAAGAAAGCTTGGTAAATTTAACCCTCACGAGGCATACTGAAGAGGAAGAGAATTATGGAAAGCTAACGAGCTTGACATCAGACGGGCTCCTGG
Organism: Acanthosepion esculentum; assembly: GCA_964036315.1. Taxonomy (NCBI): domain Eukaryota; kingdom Metazoa; phylum Mollusca; class Cephalopoda; order Sepiida; family Sepiidae; genus Acanthosepion; species Acanthosepion esculentum. The sequence continues at coordinate 20,639,518 of OZ038500.1, read as the reverse complement.
GAATGCAGAGCGGAACCAAGGGGAAAAAACTGTTAAGAACTACACGGGATAGGAAGTCGTGAAGAGCCATGATCACCTATGTCTTGAAGGGATATAGAAGAAGGAATGTGGAAAGCCAATATTCTTGACCATATCATTATCTTATCTGCTCGGTCGTTGAATGTTTCCTTATAAGGAAACGTCTAATATTACCATTCTGAGCAACGAGAAACGTAAGTGAATGCACCATTTAAAAAATTAAATCATTCCAAAAAATTAAAAAAAAGAACGATCTGAAATGAAACAATTAATAATAATCTGAGTCGGTGCTCTAATAATCATAATAACATCATCTGCGGATAGAATAATTATTCAAAGATACGTAAAGAATCCCTCCCCCATTACCTAGTTACATTTTTATCGCTCTTGAATTTTATCTCTCCGGTGAAAGGCTAAGCAGTCATTCGCTCTCATCTGCTTAGAGGTACAAATAGTCGATACGACTGTTGGAACGCCATTATCGTGACTGACAGAGATTATAATTCATTGGAAAGGACCCACGGTGACCTTTACTTAAAGTTAATGATACAACGGCTAACGCTATGTGAGTACTTGCGTGAGTTCGACTTATACGGGCTGGTATGGAAGCATATGTAAAGCGTCGCATCAGTGAGCGGCCGTTAGATTCTGAGCGTTTATCGATTTCACGCAAGCGAGTTAATAATATCAACGCGGCTTTGAAATGTACGAGTCTCCTGATTACTTAGGCTGAGATAACGCGGCCTTTTGACGACGTTTCATAAAATCTGAAGCCGCATCAGCTACTGGAAAATACGGTTATGAATAGATTAACCTTACTTAATGCGTTCGTATTTATAATTATTTCGATCTAAGCAAGAAAACAAAGCCACTAAACGCAAGGGGTTACTTAGTGTAAGCGACTATGAGAAAAAAAGAAGACATGATTTTTTTTTTCAGGCTAGTCAACCCCGAACAAGGCAGTAAAGCCACTAAAGCATAAGGGGCTATTTGGTGTGAAGTAATTAGAAAGTAGAAACCATCAATAAGGAGCGGGAACAAAGGAACAGTAGATAGCGATTGACATTGCATTTGTATTTTTGAAGATAAGAGTTGAAAGCATAGAGCCGAAAGGGGGTTCCATACGAGAGAAGTGCGAGAGATGAAACTGCATAGAAGTTACGGCTGTATCTAGCCAACTGAACTGTAAATTAATGAGACTTCGTCGCCAATCTCGTACTAGTCTAGGTACCATCGCGAATAGGTCATCCGGACAATTACCATGAAAGTATTTATAGAACAAGCGCGGGGAGGCAATCTATGGCGGTGGGAAAGTGAATGAAGTCGAGATGCCAAATCACGACAAATAATATTGTTGCTATGTAGGAATAAAGTGTAGCAGCCGACACTTGAGTTTGAACATAGATCGCCAGTGAGCAAACACAGGCGATCCCATTATTGAATTAAGTAGACCACGTGACCATAGATGAAGCGCATACGAATTAGCTTAGTGTCTGATTGATCGTCATTTCTACTATATCCTCTAGTACTATTCGGATCGCTATTTCTAGTCTATCCTCTATTACTGTACGGACCGCTATTCTCTACTCTATTCACTATACTATTTCTCTTTTCAGATCACTATACGGTGGTTACTATTCGAGCGAGTATTATCGAGCAAGTACTATTAGTGCGAGTGATATTCGAAGGCGTCTGACACTGCGATTACAAAGTCTCTACTACAACGAGCATTACGAAAGTGACAGCGAGTATTCGTTAATATTACAAAATGTCAAACGAGAGTTCGTTGACAACACAAAAATTCTGATTCTTCTTTTGTTTTTATCAAAATCTCTAGATATATTGCAGTAGCACTGGACCATTTGAGGAAGCAATATTCTCTGCATGGACGAAAAGTAGACACAGATATGTAAGATAGATTCTGGAGAGAAAAATTGTCTAGCACGACACAGTGAACCAACACTTTTAGCAACTGACCTAGCTTTGAATTCTATATATTCTTTCTACTTTAAGTCAGCCGAGAACTTTAGCCCGAGAATGCGCAACAAACACACGGGCGGCACTTAAGCTATCATCCGCGGAGGTTCTTGATTGGGCTCTCAACACAATTGGTAAAGAGGAGTAAATGCTATAGGCAACAATAAACTACAAAATTGATCGCTGCATTTACGTATTGCATTAATATTTAAGCTTGTCTTTTAAAAGTTCAACGATAATTCTTCTGCCGCCACTTAATTTAAAACAGTTTGATGTACGTAGGTCCTTAATTTCCGTACAGACAATTACTTTTATTGCATGGGTGACTTTCGATGAATTTCGCAGTTAATTTCGATTATTCCCAAGTTTATTCCCAATTATAAAAACTGTTGTCGTACAAAATAATTCTTCACAAAAAATACACGAACAAAAATCGTCGAACTGAAAACTTGGGAATCCAGAATTTGAAGATTGCGGGTCCAGATCGGGTCCGGAATATTTATAATTTGCTCACGGAGTAGGCCTTATTCCAAAATGGTATGATATATTGGGATACGCCCTCTAGGAGTAAAGCTGAAAACCTGGAACAATTTAATTTTGAAACACTGTAATTTGAGAAAAGTAATTTGTTCATTTGAACATGAGCTATTGAAAGTTAGATAGTTTTTATTCTTTTAATTGTTTTTATCAGTAGAAGCCAAGATGACGGAATCTGAAGACAATCGCAGTAATGAAAACTTGAAAAACTTAGATTGATAAACGTTTCCTATTTGTTCTTTATCTTATCATATATATATATATATATATATATATATATATATATATATATATATATATATATATATATATATACTGGCAGAGAGAATACCTGCAGGTTGAGATACGTTGAGATAGCATGGGGATACGTTGAGTCAGGGTGAGAGATACGGAGACACTACACAGGGTGTTCACAGAGAGTCCAGCCAGAGAGATAATTACGGCTTCACTTACAGAGACTTGTACATATACTTTCTACTAACCCGCATTACTGGACTACTAATCTTCACTTCAAGTCTGTATTCTTACGTTTAATACACTTATTTTTCTATCTCAGTTACTGGCGTTGTTTATTTATTTGTGCAGGATTCCATTCCCGGAATCCACAACATATATATATATATATATATATATATATATATATATATATATATATATATATATATATATATATATGTGTGTGTGTATAGATAATATATGGGGTCAATATATATATATATATATATATATATATATATATATATATATATATATATATATCTATATAAATTCCCAAGAGGATAGGATCCAAGTAGAACTCAATGTGCAGGACAGAGTAACAATATAAAATTTTCAAACACTAATATTCCATGGTTATAATTTATTCCATTGGAATCGTAATTAAGATCCAATTCATCAGTCCTACAATTTCAAAAAGAAATTAGAAAATATAACTCCGGGTATAAAAAACAAAATTTTAGTGAGAGTGTATGTGTGGGAGTGGGAAACAAGTGTGAGAGTGAAATGTATGAAGGCCCTCAAGCAAGGTGTAATAAAAAAAAGAAGAACATGAAGGCCTAAAGGTGAAAGAGGAGATTAAAATTTAACAGAGAGAAGTTTTAAAGAGAGCAGTTAAATAACTATTTAAATGAGTGAGATATATATATATATATAAAATCTACAAAATAGGCTCATATAAACCATAGTGATGATACCTTAGGAATGATTACAAAGCTCCGACAGTTTGAAAATACTTCGCATAGGTCTCAAATAACATCTCATAAGTAAGTCCATCTCCAAGCCGGAGAATGGTGAACAACTGGAGCCTCATAACCAACTGTACATTTAGTTCAATACCTCAGGAAAGCAATCCATTTAGGTGAAGGAAAACGTTGATTTTAAAACTCTGCTGCCTTGCAGTCATATTCAAATAGCGAAAAGGCTATGGAAGTAAATACCGACAGACAATCAGGAGTGGAGACCCTGAAGGTGATTTGCCGTCAACACTGACAATTCTACGACATCGGCTGCAGCAAAACACATCCCAAATGTAATGCCTTGTGTTCTTTATTTATATATTTTAAGTAATAAGTTTTGAATTTAGCCATCTTTTAATTGTTTTACACCTTTATAGCCATGTATCTTGGCTTGTAAAAGCGGTGTATGTTTTAGGAAAGGAGATATTTGAAAATAATTCAGTGCACAGATATACTTTTGAAAGTGAAATCTGAAGATCCAGAGAAAAATAAAATTCTCTGGTGAAACAAATTATTACAAATGGAGCCTTAAAGTGGTCTATTTTTCTTTAAATTAATATATATATATGTATAAATATATATATATATATATATATATATATATATATATATATATATATATATATATATATATATGTATCACTTCCAATTGTGGTCAGTCGGCGTAGTTGGGTGGTATTCTGTTAATTTCGGACTGTTATCTATACGTACGTATATTAGGTCCTTCCCATAAGTTCTGTCCGAATTTTAACTTCTTGTTAAAATGAACGAAATGTAAAGAGTATTTTATAATGTCTAATGGAGCTGAACATTATTTTTATGTTTAGATCCATTTAAACTGATCAAATTTTATTTCAGAAAACAATAAAATTAAATTTTGTTTGATTAAAACCCTGTTAACACGGAAGTACCCAAGAATCATTTGAGGCACCTAATGCTTTATGAGTTCAAGAAAGGGAACTCAGCAGCCGAAGCGGCTAGAAACATTCACTCAGTTTATGGAGAGGAATGTGTGAATGAAAGAACTTGCAGAAGATGTTTTGCAAAATTCAGAGGTGGAGATTTCACCCTTGAAGATGAAGATCGAACCGCACGTCCAATTGAGTTTGATGAAAAGCTTCTTGAAGCATCCCTTGAAGAAAATCTTGCTTTATCAGTTGAGGAATTGGCAGTGGTTCTCAGTTCAAACCATACAACCGTTCATCGTCATCTTCAACAACTTGGAAAATTTCCTAAACTTGGAAAATGGGTGCCTCATGAATTGTCTGAAAACAACCTCAAATCCCGAGTTGACATCTGCTCTTCTCTCCATTCTCGCCAACTTGTTTCACCTTTTTTGGATAGACTTTTGACTGGCGACGAAAAATGGATCTTTTATCGAAATGTTAAGCGTCGTAGACAGTGGTTTGGTAAAGGGGAAGAACCCCAGCCACAGCCGAGAAGGGAACTTCATGGACAAAAGGTTCTTCTTTCAATCTGGTGGGGTGCCAATGAATAATCAACTTTGAATTCTTACCACCTAATGCAACAATTAATGCTCAAATATACTGTCAGCAATTAGAGCGTTTGAACCAAGCTTTGAGGAAAAAAAGACCTGCTCTAGTGAATCGAAAACGTGATGTTTCATCAGGACAATGCACGACCACACACAACAAAAATCACGTCACAAAAGATCGAAAAACTTGGTTGGGAGAAAATTCCTCATCCACCTATTCTCCCGACCTTGCTCCTTCAGACTGCCATTTGTTTCGTAGCTTACAGAATCATTTGGAAGAAACAGCTTTTGTAGCACAGGAAGAGGTTAAAACTGACATTTGTGAGTTCTTCGAATCAAAGCCAAAAGAATTTTACAGTAATGGAATTAGTAAGCTTGTTAATAGATGGAAGGAAGTCATAGATAAGCAGGGAAAATACATTGTTGATTGAATCTGTAATTAAATGTAACATTTGGTCACTTGTTTTCTTTATTCAAAATTCGGACAGAACTTATGGGATGACCTGATAAGCTAGGTTCTTTAAGAATGGATTCAAAGAAAGACGGCAATGTAATGTAATGTTTTAGGCGTGTTTATAGTTGGTAATTATCTTACACGATCCTTTATGATTCTCATAAAGGATCCATTTTTCATGAAGGGTCCATTTCTTATGACAAGTCTCTCTTCTATCTAGAAATGGATCATTCAAATTTCGCAGATGCAGTGTCGAACACACTTCAAAATATCGAACGCTTTAACGTTCATGCAGAACCGATTTACTGAGATTCATCACCTGACCAATTTCCTGGAGATGGTCCAATATTTTGAAATGCTGACAATCATGATCTGAGAGATTTCTGTGACGCTTTGATGTTGATTTCCTTCGACTATTGATGATGATTTAAAATTGCTAAAGGGACGTCCCCTACCACCTCGAAGACTCTTAACCCCACTTCAGTACTTCAGAAATCAGCTCCGTACTGGGTGCGTCACGTATTTGAAAACAAAATTGTGAAACAGATTGATACAAAATTAACAAAGCGATCACTTTAGCCATCAGGAATGAGCGATGTATTTTTGTGCAACTATTATAACAATATATTAGAACAGAATTAAAATGTTTATTCTAAAATCGGACATTTTTTTCCGAACAGCCTAATTCTATTTCCCAGTGTATACACAGGGTGCGTCACGTATTTGAGAACAAAATTGTGAAAGAGATTGATACAAAATTAACAAAGCGATCACTTTAGCCATCAGGAATGAGCGATGTATTTTTGTGCAACTATTATAACAATATATTAGAACAGAATTAAAATGTTTATTCTAAAATCGGACATTTTTTTCCGAACAGCCTAATTCTATTTCCCAGTGTATACACAGGGTGCGTCACGTATTTGAGAACAAAATTGTGAAAGAGATTGATACAAAATTAACAAAGCGATCACTTTAGCCATCAGGAATGAGCGATGTATTTTTGTGCAACTATTATAACAATATATTAGAACAGAATTAAAATGTTTATTCTAAAATCGGACATTATTTTCCGAACAGCCTAATTCGATTTCCCAGTGTATACACAGGGTGCGTCACGTATTTGAGAACAAAATTGTGAAAGAGATTGATACAAAATTAACAAAGCGGTCACTTTAGCCATCAGGAATGAGCGATGTATTTTTGTGCAACTATTATAACAATATATTAGAACAGAATTAAAATGTTTATTCTAAAATCGGACATTTTTTTCCGAACAGCCTAATTCTATTTCCCAGTGTATACACAGGGTGCGTCACGTATTTGAGAACAAAATTGTGAAAGAGATTGATACAAAATTAACAAAGCGATCACTTTAGCCATCAGGAATGAGCGATGTATTTTTGTGCAACTATTATAACAATATATTAGAACAGAATTAAAATGTTTATTCTAAAATCGGACATTATTTTCCGAACAGCCTAATTCTATTTCCCAGTGTATACACAGGGTGCGTCACGTATTCGAGAACAAAATTGTGAAAGAGATTGATACAAAATTAACAAAGCGGTCACTTTAGCCATCAGGAATGAGCGATGTATTTTTGTGCAACTATTATAACAATATATTAGAACAGAATTAAAATGTTTATTCTAAAATCGGACATTATTTTCCGAACAGCCTAATTCTATTTCCCAGTGTATACACAGGGTGCGTCACGTATTTGAGAACAAAATTGTGAAAGAGATTGATACAAAATTAACAAAGCGATCACTTTAGCCATCAGGAATGAGCGATGTATTTTTGTGCAACTATTATAACAATATATTAGAACAGAATTAAAATGTTTATTCTAAAATCGGACATTATTTTCCGAACAGCCTAATTCGATTTCCCAGTGTATACACAGGGTGCGTCACGTATTTGAGAACAAAATTGTGAAAGAGATTGATACAAAATTAACAAAGCGATCACTTTAGCCATCAGGAATGAGCGATGTATTTTTGTGCAACTATTATAACAATATATTAGAACAGAATTAAAATGTTTATTCTAAAATCGGACATTATTTTCCGAACAGCCTAATTCTATTTCCCAGTGTATACACAGGGTGCGTCACGTATTTGAGAACAAAATTGTGAAAGAGATTGATACAAAATTAACAAAGCGATCACTTTAGCCATCAGGAATGAGCGATGTATTTTTGTGCAACTATTATAACAATATATTAGAACAGAATTAAAATGTTTATTCTAAAATCGGACATTATTTTCCGAACAGCCTAATTCTATTTCCCAGTGTATACACAGGGTGCGTCACGTATTCGAGAACAAAATTGTGAAAGAGATTGATACAAAATTAACAAAGCGATCACTTTAGCCATCAGGAATGAGCGATGTATTTTTGTGCAACTATTATAACAATATATTAGAACTGAATTAAAATGTTTATTCTAAAATCGGACATTATTTTCCGAACAGCCTAATTCTATTTCCCAGTGTATACACAGGGTGCGTCACGTATTTGAGAACAAAATTGTGAAAGAGATTGATACAAAATTAACAAAGCGGTCACTTTAGCCATCAGGAATGAGCGATGTATTTTTGTGCAACTATTATAACAATATATTAGAACAGAATTAAAATGTTTATTCTAAAATCGGACATTATTTTCCGAACAGCCTAATTCTATTTCCCAGTGTATACACAGGGTGCGTCACGTATTCGAGAACAAAATTGTGAAAGAGATTGATACAAAATTAACAAAGCGATCACTTTAGCCATCAGGAATGAGCGATGTATTTTTGTGCAACTATTATAACAATATATTAGAACAGAATTAAAATGTTTATTCTAAAATCGGACATTATTTTCCGAACAGCCTAATTCTATTTCCCAGTGTATACACAGGGTGCGTCACGTATTCGAGAACAAAATTGTGAAAGAGATTGATACAAAATTAACAAAGCGATCACTTTAGCCATCAGGAATGAGCGATGTATTTTTGTGCAACTATTATAACAATATATTAGAACAGAATTAAAATGTTTATTCTAAAATCGGACATTATTTTCCGAACAGCCTAATTCTATTTCCCAGTGTATACACAGGGTGCGTCACGTATTTGAGAACAAAATTGTGAAAGAGATTGATACAAAATTAACAAAGCGATCACTTTAGCCATCAGGAATGAGCGATGTATTTTTGTGCAACTATTATAACAATATATTAGAACAGAATTAAAATGTTTATTCTAAAATCGGACATTATTTTCCGAACAGCCTAATTCTATTTCCCAGTGTATACACAGGGTGCGTCACGTATTCGAGAACAAAATTGTGAAAGAGATTGATACAAAATTAACAAAGCGATCACTTTAGCCATCAGGAATGAGCGATGTATTTTTGTGCAACTATTATAACAATATATTAGAACAGAATTAAAATGTTTATTCTAAAATCGGACATTATTTTCCGAACAGCCTAATTCTATTTCCCAGTGTATACACAGGGTGCGTCACGTATTTGAGAACAAAATTGTGAAAGAGATTGATACAAAATTAACAAAGCGATCACTTTAGCCATCAGGAATGAGCGATGTATTTTTGTGCAACTATTATAACAATATATTAGAACAGAATTAAAATGTTTATTCTAAAATCGGACATTATTTTCCGAACAGCCTAATTCTATTTCCCAGTGTATACACAGGGTGCGTCACGTATTTGAGAACAAAATTGTGAAAGAGATTGATACAAAATTAACAAAGCGATCACTTTAGCCATCAGGAATGAGCGATGTATTTTTGTGCAACTATTATAACAATATATTAGAACAGAATTAAAATGTTTATTCTAAAATCGGACATTATTTTCCGAACAGCCTAATTCTATTTCCCAGTGTATACACAGGGTGCGTCACGTATTCGAGAACAAAATTGTGAAAGAGATTGATACAAAATTAACAAAGCGATCACTTTAGCCATCAGGAATGAGCGATGTATTTTTGTGCAACTATTATAACAATATATTAGAACAGAATTAAAATGTTTATTCTAAAATCGGACATTATTTTCCGAACAGCCTAATTCTATTTCCCAGTGTATACACAGGGTGCGTCACGTATTTGAGAACAAAATTGTGAAAGAGATTGATACAAAATTAACAAAGCGATCACTTTAGCCATCAGGAATGAGCGATGTATTTTTGTGCAACTATTATAACAATATATTAGAACAGAATTAAAATGTTTATTCTAAAATCGGACATTATTTTCCGAACAGCCTAATTCTATTTCCCAGTGTATACACAGGGTGCGTCACGTATTTGAGAACAAAATTGTGAAAGAGATTGATACAAAATTAACAAAGCGGTCACTTTAGCCATCAGGAATGAGCGATGTATTTTTGTGCAACTATTATAACAATATATTAGAACAGAATTAAAATGTTTATTCTAAAATCGGACATTATTTTCCGAACAGCCTAATTCTATTTCCCAGTGTATACACAGGGTGCGTCACGTATTTGAGAACAAAATTGTGAAAGAGATTGATACAAAATTAACAAAGCGATCACTTTAGCCATCAGGAATGAGCGATGTATTTTTGTGCAACTATTATAACAATATATTAGAACAGAATTAAAATGTTTATTCTAAAATCGGACATTATTTTCCGAACAGCCTAATTCTATTTCCCAGTGTATACACAGGGTGCGTCACGTATTTGAGAACAAAATTGTGAAAGAGATTGATACAAAATTAACAAAGCGGTCACTTTAGCCATCAGGAATGAGCGATGTATTTTTGTGCAACTATTATAACAATATATTAGAACAGAATTAAAATGTTTATTCTAAAATCGGACATTATTTTCCGAACAGCCTAATTCTATTTCCCAGTGTATACACAGGGTGCGTCACGTATTCGAGAACAAAATTGTGAAAGAGATTGATACAAAATTAACAAAGCGGTCACTTTAGCCATCAGGAATGAGCGATGTATTTTTGTGCAACTATTATAACAATATATTAGAACAGAATTAAAATGTTTATTCTAAAATCGGACATTATTTTCCGAACAGCCTAATTCTATTTCCCAGTGTATACACAGGGTGCGTCACGTATTTGAGAACAAAATTGTGAAAGAGATTGATACAAAATTAACAAAGCGGTCACTTTAGCCATCAGGAATGAGCGATGTATTTTTGTGCAACTATTATAACAATATATTAGAACAGAATTAAAATGTTTATTCTAAAATCGGACATTATTTTCCGAACAGCCTAATTCTATTTCCCAGTGTATACACAGGGTGCGTCACGTATTTGAGAACAAAATTCTGAAAGAGATTGATATAAATTTAACAAAGCCTAATACTACTTCCCAGGGTGCCACACGTATTTGTAACATAACATAATGAAACAGATATAAATTTAAAACTGAGGATACCTTAATCATTGGTAAGCATTAATATATATATAACAATATAATAAAACACATATAAAAGGTTTATTCTATACTCGGACATTATTTTCAGAACAACCGAATGCATATATACAAACTTTAATTTCGATTCCTATCGATTAATGATATAGAAAAAGTGTTCGATCCTCCAGTTAGCCGAGGGCGATGTAAACAGTTCAATAAATGATGTGTGTCGATTATCATTGTTTACAGTATCGATGACGCCAGAACTTTAAGCTAGAAGAATTTTCATCTCATAGCAACGATATATTTACTCCAGTGTCAGCATATCATTTGATTAAAATTCGAGAAAGATGAATTTAGAACAATAATAGCAGTTATATTAAAAAACCATTAATAACAAAACTGAAGAGCTTATATATATATACATATTATATATATATATATATATATATATATATATATATATATATATATATATATATATATATATAAAAGCACCTTGTCAGTCGTTTTTAATGAAATGTGCTTGAAAGAACGATTGCTGCCTAAATACACAAATATATATATATATATATATATATATATATATATATATATATATATATATATATGGGTTGGACAAAATAATTCAAACACTTGTTAAATTCAAAGAAAATTTATTTAATATGGAGTTGGTCCTCCTTTAGCCTCACATACAGGGTTAATACGTTTAGGAATGAAATCATACAGCTTCCTGACTTGATCCAGAGGAATTTTCAGCCATTCTTCCATTAATACTTGCTCCAGCTCTTTAAGACACGACGGTGGAGGATAGCGGCTCCTAACTTGTTGCTCCAAAATGCACCACAAATGTTTAATAATATTGATATCTGGAGATTGGGGAGGCCACTCCATATGTTCTACCTCACTTTCATGCTCTTCATACCAATTTTTAACAACTCAAGCAGTATGTATTGGAGCATTATCGTCTTGGAAGATGCAGTTACCATCCGGGGATAAAGCCTGGTCCATTGGATGAACATGATCACCCAAAATGTTCAGGTAATCTTTTCTGTTGATTCTACAATGCAGGGCAACTATTGGACCAAGACATTCCATCATATAGCGGCCCAAACGATCACTGATCCACCACCATGCTTCACTGTTGGAAGAAGGCAGTCAGGGTTGTAAGCCACAAATAAACCCGCCCTGAAGTTGGGAAAAGAGAAAAACCGGATTTGTCTGATAATATGACTTGCTTCCATTGGACTGTAGAACAGGCATTGTGATCTCTACACCACTTCAACCTCTTCTGAATGTTGCGAATGTAGAGAAGAGGTTTCCTTACGGCGGCTCTTCCATGATATGCAGCCTTATGGAGCTCTCGACGAACAGCTTTAGTAGAAACTGGTCTATTCAGATGTTTATTCAAATCAGCAGTCACTTTGGCTGCAGTAGTCTGATTATTTTTCGCCACATTGCGTTTCAATGCACGTCGTTTCCTGTCAGTAATTTTGCAAGTTCGGTCCGAATTTCTATGCTTGCTCGAGGTTTTACCCTGTTTCGTGAATTGCGTCATAGTTCTTGATATGGTAGCTCTTGAAAAACCAAACAGTTCAGCAACCTTAGTGATCGAGGCTCCTGCCATGCGAACTCCAACAATTTGGCCATTTTCGAACTCAGAGAGGTCGCGCATTTAGCTTACATTTTACTAGATTCTAAAAATAAATAAGCCAAAGACAGTAAATTAGATAAATAAACGTATTTACAATAGATATAACCTGCAATTACGAAGTTTTAGTCAAAGCTCTTAATATAATAGGTTTTTGAAATATAGGAGTAGAATTTGCACCTTTTCCAATTATTTTGTCCAACCCCTGTATATATATATATATATATATATATATATATATATATATATATATATATATATATATATATATATATATATATATACATGTGTGTAATTTGACAGCAACTTTTCTTTCAAACATGTAGTGTTGAATGTTAAAGACAACATAGTCTTACATATTTTCTTTTGAATTTTTTCATATTCTCTAATGAGACTTTTTATTTGAAAATAGTTTCGAAATATGTATTGTCCATACGATGACCTAGCGCTTTCGAACATCATTGTTCATCTTCAGGGTCAATATTTATATATATATATATATATATATATATATATATGTGTGTGTGTGTGTGTCAGTAAATATATACATATAAGTAACATACTCCTTCATGGTTTCGTTATTGGCTTATCAATAAAGTAACACCCTTTTTGCTTGTTTTTTTTTGTGTCACGTGGTTATGTTTTATTTGTTGGTTGGTTGTGTTTTATGGCATATCAACCACTGTAGGTCATTTAATGCGAAATTTAGTTTATATACATATATATATATATATATATATATATATAGAGAGAGAGAGAGAGAGAGAGAGAGATAGATAGATAGATATAGGACTTGTAAACGTCTAAAAGCTATATAAGCTATAGCTTATTTGCTTGCCCACTGCAAAATAATTCCAGGTATTACTGTCTAGGATAAGGATTTCCATTTAGTATAGGCAATTTGTTGCTGTATCACAGCTCCTCAATGTGGATAGACGTCCGATTGCTTCAAGCCGGGATCGAAACCCGACCGATTTGGCATCAGTCAGAGATCCTAACCTAACCCTAACCCCAGCAGAGAAACAGGGAAATTTTTACGTTTTCTGTACGAAATACGCCAGTGGCCAGAAGAGCTCAATTCATAGCTGAAGAGCAATGCGTTAACAGCAGTAGGGGGGGCACTGTTTTTAAAATTACACTTTTCTTCCCAGGACTTAACCGGATTTCCCCAGAGCACATATATATGGAGGACAAAAACATCTGCGCGTAAACGGAAATATGTACCACCCTAGACAAATGATATATGCAAACAAATATAACATTAAAAGCTAATACATTTTAAGGCCATTAAACACTCCTGCTTATAAAGAGATGGCTGATAGGACTTAATGTATACTGATTTTAAATGCAATGAGATATTAGCTTTACTCAGCACTGAGAATATGTACCAGCTATAAGACCAAACGCACTGCCTTTTATTTAATCTGATGTTCAGTTGTCACTAAACTTGGTACATAAATGAAATAAACTAATGCTAATCACTCAACTCACTGTCTGAAGATTGCGTTGTGCATGAAGCTACGGGTCGTGCTATGATTGTAATCATAGGAAGATTTTTTCCTAAAATATTTTAATTCTGGATAAATATATTATACAAATTTTCCTTTCTCTTCCCATATTTTAGGTTATATACTGTTTACCCACGTTCGTCCATTAACGTATGCAACGTATTTAATTGTTTATAGTTACGTCGTTCTGGAATTGTCATCAATGGTCAACTGAACTTGCTTTGTTCGACAATTCTTTTTTTAAGTCCATATATATAATTATTCGCAATGATTCTTCTACCCCGGTTAGCGATTTGCAAAAAAAAACAACATAGTTTACAAATTCAAGTGCTCTTTGGGAGATTGTATCTCCAACGGATTAAATAATATTTATGTTGGTCACACTACAAACTCGCTTTCACAACGCTTGACACTACATTTGAATGATAACTCTAACATTTTTAGGCATTTAAAACAACATGCCTGGCCGCATACTCAATTCCGGAAAATCCTCGTTGAAATACAATTATACTTAAACATGAAAACAATAAACAAAAACTAAAAATTCTTGAAGCTATATACATAAAACAGTTGAAACATAAACCTGAACAAAATAAACTATGAAATCTCCACAAATATTCTTAAATTTATTTAATTGGTAACAGAAGCCATAGGTTTATACCAACGGCTTCCCATACTTAATACTTCTCGAATTCACTCTCGCGTGGTCATGTGTGACGCCATGAGCTGCGGTGAGATTTTCGCTTCCAGCGTCTTATATCCACGTGTTTATCGTTGCTTGAAAATCATCCATGTAAACAGAAACAGACTATTATAATTGTCTTGTCCGTGTAATGCTTAATTGTAATGTAATTGTCATCTTTGATAATGGCTTATGTAAGCCGAAAGCTTAGATTGAATTAAAAAAATATGTATCAATATTGTGATTTTCCTTCTTCGTTTAATGAAAATGTTATTAAGCTTATCAGTTATGAAAAGAATTTGCATAAAATAAATAGACAACACTTGTCTATGTTATTTAATGAAAAGTGTATGAATATATATATATATATATATATATATATATATATATATATATATATATATATATGAGTGAGTATGTATGTTTATGTGTAGTAGCTTTTTAAATATACTTGTGTGAATTTAACGTATATTACCACTCAACTTGTTATCCGGTGTTCCTCTTTTAAACTTTAAACTTGGTTTTCATTTTTTTTTACAAGGTAACCAAAATAATTCTGTCCGTTTTTAAATGAAAAAAAAAGAAAACTCTTCACAGTATGTGTAACTTATATTTAATCTTCGAAATAATCGCCATCAGCATCCAGCACCTTCTGCCAACGTGCATCCAGATATTCAATGCCCTTGCGGTGGAACTCGGGGGCGGCGGTGACGCAAAGAAGTCCGTGAGCGCTTTGCGCAAGTCTGCTTCATTGGTGAAGGATTTCCCACGAAGATGATTTTCCAGGGAGTTGAAGAGGTGGTAATTGGATGGCGCAAGGTCAGGTGAAGAAGGTGGATGGCACAAAGTCTCCCACCCAAGTTGCTGTATGGTATCCCTGACCACTCGCCCGACATGTGGCCTGGCGTTGTCATGGAGGAAAGCACACCTTTGCGATTCACCAGTGCTGGCTCCTTCTGGCGCAATGCCTGTTGCACACGTTTCAATTACTGCGAGTATAGGTCTCCAGTGACCGTTTGGCCCGTTGGTAGCAGTTCATAATGAACCACTTAGCGACCTGTTCACCAGACACAAAGCATAATCTTGCGTGGGTGCATAGGCGGTCTTGCGGTGTGAGGGACAGCATCCTGAGGAGACAACCAATGTCTGGAATGCTTGGGAGTTTCGTACAGAACCCACTTTTCATCACTGGTAAGCATTCGATTGAATAAGGATGCCGTACGGTGGCGAGAAAGCAGCGATACGCAGGCTGCCACTCGTTGTCCCTAGTGGACCTCCAACAGCGTTTGTGGAACCCACTTGCTCAGTTTGTACGTCTTACCTAGGCGGTGCAGGTGAAGTCTGTTTCAACCGAAACGTTGAACTGTCTTGCAAGTTCACCACACGTTAGACTACTGTCCTCTTCAATGGCCGCCTTCAGGACTCCGTCATTCAAGACCTGTGGTCGTCCACTGCGAGGCTCATCATGGAGAGACAAATCTCCCGACTTGAATTTTCGAAACCAACGCTTTGCAGTATGTTCAACCACAGCACTATCCCCAAACGCTTGACATACGCGGCGACTTGATGCAGCTGCTGATAAGCCCACTTTGAAGTCGTAAAGCAAACAGCCCCGAACGAGATCTTTAGACACTTCCATCCTTCTCACAGCTGTACGGCTTATAACTGATGGCCGGGCATGGTTCGCGTGGTTTTTATAACGTCTGATGTTCCTACTTCCGGCTGTCCGAATTTGAAAACAATTGCTACACGCATTTCGTAAATATTTCAACTTCATTCAATGACTATTTTAAATTTGAGCTGTGAATCTGCGTGTTATTTACGTTCCTTTCATGAAACCCAACATATTTTTTTAAAGTAATATTTCATGTCTGATGAGTTGACAGGACAACTTAATTCGCACCCCAAGCGTAGGTATATGGATATTCATTAATACAGGGTGTCCATAAAGTACGTGGGAACTTTAAAAATTTATAACTTTATTTGTATTTGCGATAGAAATAATTTATAAAAAAGGATTAGAAAGAAGAAAATCTATATTTTTTAAGGTTTTAATGAAATTTTATTTAAGTTTCCACATGTCCTCCATCATTAGCAATACAAAGGGTAATACGATTTTGCAGTTCACGGAAAACATTTGCCAACTGATTTACAGTAATGCCTGAAATCACATTAGTTATCTTAGCTATATTTAAAACTAGATACATTAAACTTTATAACATTTTTTACTGATTATTTGAAATTTAACCATTGATCTTAGAAAGCTATTGTATTCTGTTTAAAAACAAAACCTCGTCAGATCAAGACTTTCATATTGATGTATAGCTAACATACAGGGTGTCCATAAAGTTTGTCTGTACTTTATAAAATTTATAACTTTATTTGTATTTGCGATAGAAATAATTTGTAAAAAGGATTAAATCTATATTTTTCAAGGTTTTTTGAAATTTTATTTAAGTTTCCACATGTCCTCCATCATTAGCAATGCAAAGGGTAATATGATTGTGCAGTTCACGGAAAACATTTGCCAACTGATTTACAATAATGCCTGAAATCACATTAGTTATATTAGCTATACTTAAAACTAGGTACATTAAACTTTAGAACATTTTTTTACAGATTATTTCTATCGTAAATACAAATAAAGTTATAAATTTTTTAAAGTGCACACGAACTTCATGGACAATTGTATATATTTCTTAGGTCTGTCTAACAACATTGAGCACTGTTATGTTTACACCTTAAAGTAAATTTAGAAAATATTTATTTGCTTACCTGTGTATACATAGACACTGTCGCCTAAGAACTCCACAGGAAAAGGGGGTGGTTATAACAAAGATATCTTATTGGAATTATCCAAGGTTTATATAACACTATTGGACTCCTCTTTGAACAGTAACAATGTATTTAGCTCTAAGCTGTAATGCTGACCTCCCTTGCTGTTGTGATCTCCTGATCCAGTTTTCCTCTCTACTGCTTGTCTTTTTTAAACTTATTCCCCGTTCTCTTGATGGTTCTTGAATGGACTTTGAAGATGGAAGACAGAGCATGGATATTAGTACCGTTACAGAAGGCCTGAATTATCTTTTTTTTTCTTCTCTTAGTTGGGGAAAACAGTGGGGCTGACACAAAACGATTTTAACTTGTTCTTTTTCTAGCTGAATAACACAAAGGTTTCTTCCGTTTTTCTTACGACAAATGGTGTCAACATGGCTAAACATCTTATGTGAAATCCTGGAGAACATACACTCAATTAATTTGTTTTCTTTTTTTTTTTTTAGATATTAAATATTTTATCGGACGGATAATTATCCCCTGCTGTCACACGATTTGGACAATTTTGCTGTTACACCCAGTACGGGCGCTCGCTCACACACACACACATGTCATATAGCTTTACCGATTTAGCCACAGAGGAGCGTTTCGGTTAGCAAGGTCGATTTTACTGTTTTTAAACTACAATATAGGAGTATATATATGCTATATGACTGTTACGTATAGGATACAGGTTCAATTCGGAGGATGCATATTTTCTATGAAAATTTCTCGGACATTCAGGCCGGAAAATGTAGTTAATACTGTTTATTATAAATAAAATATGTCTTAAAATAAATGACGGACTTTGTCCCTTTCATAATGCATACACACACTCACTCACGCACACACACACACACACATATATATAAATAATTGTGTGTGTGTGTGTGTGTTGTGTATTATACACATATATATAATGTAAATATATATATATATATATATATATATATATATATATATATATATATATATGTATGTATGTATGTATGTATGTATGTATGTATGTATTATACATAAACCTCCACGATATTAATAGCATTTGATACATCTGGAGGTTAAATGAGTACTGACCTTGAAGAATAAACTACGGGAAAAATACCAGTGAATATAAGCTAATTATAGCTTACTACATTCCATTCACTACAATTTTTTTGCTTCATATATCAACATGGACAGGGTATTAAAACCGAATATTCTGGCGGTGATAATATGGAATCATTGGTACAGAGCATTTTGAAACTTCTTCAAGCGTATTGTGGGTGATGAGTTGGGTATTCTTATCAACTCCGTGACGTCTCATGTATAGGAACTGTCTCACCATAAACCGTATCACTTAATTCTTCCGCTGTAACGTCCTGCATTGAAAGGTTATTAAGCCTGGTCAATTATTGTAAGAAAAGAGAGTTATTAAAAAACAAAACTTTAATGGACAAAACTCTCAACAATATATATATATACATGTATGTATTGTTAAATATAACAGACAATGAATGTCTGTTTTACTTGATCATGAGCCGTTCTAAATTTCGTATATTTGCTTCAATTTCAGGTGAAAACAAAGACAAAAACTGTACAAAATTTGGATATTTTTTATTAAGCTGTTCCTTGTTCTATGCTTTCAGCTAACATGAGCCTTCTTCAGAATGGTTATATGGACATTTGAACAAAGATATTCACCATAAAGATGGTATTCTCTTATGCTGACATAGAAGATTGGTCTGTGACGCAACGGTTGCGGAATAACAGACGTAGGTCGTAAATTCATGATGTAGTTCTATGATGTCGAACAAAATGAGAGACCGAAATATTAGCCACAGAATCATGTCTAGATGGAATAAAATATCTTGTGATTAATTTGATCAAACTTAGATCAAGGACCAGCTTAATATGTATATATATATATATATATATATATATATATATATATATATATATATATATAT
>OZ038500.1:20519775-20612275 GCA_964036315.1 Acanthosepion esculentum | reverse complement strand
GTTACAACGTTTCGGCCGTTGTACGCTCCGGCCTTCTTCTGGTGAAAAATTTGGAATGTCGAACTGAACCCTTTATTTCGATCACTGGGTAGACTGTTCTAGTTCCACGTGCCATGTTTAATGGATGTCGGTTATCAGTTATCTCCTGTTAATTTCCCTCTGAAAGTTCTCCACTGCCTTAGCCGGGTATTGAACTCGCACTTTTGGGGTCCTGTCACTGGATCTAACTAACGCCTTTATCCACTGTGCCATGTGTCCTTGAGGACATCTGTGTATGAATTTCTGGGTATTATAAATCTAATGTCTTCATTAAACATTTTTTTACCAGTTCTCATATTGCAATTTTTGCTGTTATCAAATCATGTTTTTACCAGAGCTCATATTGCAAGTTTTGTTGTTATTATCGCTTTTCTCTGGCACTCCTTATTACCGGTTCCCATATTGTATTCATTTCTATGCTTGGTCGGCTCATGAGATTTTTGTGGCCTAGCATATGTGCTGATTCCTTAAGTTTACGAATTTTTCCAATGGTGTTCTTTGTCTATGATCTCAACCTGATCCCACAGAGGGCGGTGATCTCCCTTTCCTCTTCGTATGTGGTCAGCCACGCCTCATTTTTCCACTTCCCCTCGTGTTACTGCTTTCTGGTGTTCTTGAAGCTTTCCCTTAAGGGTGCAGCCTGTCTCCGCTTTATATTTCTTTTTGCAGCTGCACGGGATACAGAGAGATATGGTTAGAAATGTATATTTCTTAACATTACATGTATATTGTTTGACATACGCATTTGTTTAAGTAGCGAAACGGATTTAAAAACTTTTATTTTATTTTACTTTTGTCGTACACACCTCAATAAAAGATTCAATATGGAAAAAATGCCCTATTTAAATAAATAAGGAAAAAGAAAGAAGGCGATGAAATGGAAATTACTGGCTCAAATTCCTAGATAAGACATAAATACACCCTTGTGCAAATTAATTGAAACAAGACGAATAATTCCATTATTATTTACTTTCTTTTCGCATTTTTCCAATGACAAATGACCCAGTACACATGATAGTACTTCGTATGTCCGTTCCACGAAATCATTCCTTGTAGATTGACCACAGATTCTCTATTGGATTTAATTCAGGAGAATTTCAGGGTCAATGTATAGTAGTACTTTGATTTGGTAAGGCTTGCTGCAGCATTACAAATCTCGTACGCTTCCTTTGAGTTACGTCTATCGCAGACACTAGCCAGAGGAAAACTAATCGACAGTCTTGACAATAGTGTCTGGGCGTGATAAAAATCTGATGCAATATTTTTCAGGGCAAACAAATTTCATCATACAACCGGAAAACTCATTCATATTACTGCACACCATTGCAAATGACCTAAAAAAAGGGAAATAAAAGCTACGAAAGTGTTATATTGAATACAGGACCATCTCATCATCACAAACTGCTGTTTTAGGCATTTTGTAATTTTCCTCTGATTCTAGGTGATTTCCATTTAACTCAGCTCTCCAAGTTTTTGGTTCACCACTGCTGTGGCCTGGTACTGAACTCACAACTATTTGGGTCTAATCACTGGATCTAACCAATCGTGACATTAGGGTCTGGGCGTGATAAAAATCTGATGTAATATATTATAAGTGCAAATAAATTTCATCATAAACCCCGAAAATAGATTCATATTACTACATACCATTGCAAATGACCTAATCTGAGAGAAAAAATAGAAATCGATTACACTCTGTCACTTCAATGGGTCTAAAACTGGTCGTAAGGTTAAAGAAATGAAACTAAGGCGGCTGATTCAATTAATTTGCACAAGGGTGTATCTCCGCAAACAATGAATACTTTGGTATTTTCTATAGTTTTAATAAGGGTCGTTAACGTTCAAATAGTTCTTCAGACGAAATAACACATTTTACAAGGGAAAAACAAGAATAACAAAAAATATTATAAAGATGTTTTAGCTTTATAATTAGGAATATTTTTTTTAATTTTTTGTCAACACTAGCAACACTAACCCTCACCAAAAATTAACCTTGACTATAAAAGTAAATTTTACTTATATTTTTCAATGGTCAAGTTTGGTTTAGTTTGTTCATTTATACAGTTGTAGAAGCAGCAACCGTCGCATTATTTGTTACATCCCATGGGTAATTTTACTACATCGGTATGTTTATGCTAATTTCCTAAGCGTAGCGTAGATGTGGCACAAGGTCGAATGTATAGAGTACCCAGTGGGAATCAAATTCACTATTCAGTTAGAACAGATCTAGCGAGACAAGCTTGTTAACCATTACACCACATATTTCCTAACAATACATGCATATTTTTTTAGCATACGTATTTGTTTAAGCACCAAAACCCACGGAGTTAAAAACGGTCTTTTATTTTGTTTTTTGCTTTTTTGTTGTACACACTTCAATGAAAAAAAATTCTCTAGGGAGAGATATGTCTTATTTAATTAAATAATAAAAGAAACAAATGGATACCTAGTAAAAAAAAACTGGGTCACATCCCTTTCCCAACGTCATTGTCTCTCTGTGTCTTTTCTATAAATACTTTTATGGTAATTGTTCGGATGAACTTGTCGCTGTATTACCTTTGCCTTTTTCAATTTAAGCGCAGTACTGGATTGGCGTTGAGATCTCATTAATTTACAGTTGACCTGGCTAGATGTAGTACAATGTAGTTCTTTTCTCGCACTTCTCCCTTGTAGAATACTCCTTTCCGACTTCATGCTTTCCAGCCGACTTTAATCTGCAAAAAATGAAAATGCAATGTCAAACGCTATCACTTATCCAACTGATTTTACGGTTTTCTCTTCCCGCTCATTATTAATGTTTCTGTCCTTATTTCTTCTACACTCTGTCACTTCCTTGTGTCTTTGTGGCTTTATTGCCTTGCATGGGGTGATACCGATAAATATCTCTTCAAACAAGAAATATTTTGGTATTTTCTATCGCTTTGAGAAGTGTCATTAATATTCAAATAGTTCTTCAGACACAATAACACATTTTTAGAAATTAACAATTTTGGTATGATTTTTATATTTCATATACAGATGGGTGGTGGGAAATTAAATGCATTCTTCTTCTTTTTTTAAATTTTAATCATTTCACCCCCCCCCCCAAGTAAAGCGACAATGCCAAGAGAACGGAGGAGGCTAAAGGGGGTGGAAGGGCAGGAGAAGAGTGTGAATTGGGAGGATTGAGGAAAGGACAAAATGGCGGCAGGGTTCAAGAAGACAAAAAAATGTCGATTCGCGTTGAATTAAAATTTTTGAAGATTGTAATTATCAGGGAAGCAAGATATCGGAAAGGAGTTCCACAGGTTGGAAGTGCAAGAAAAAATCTTGGAGTTGAAGTGGTATTACCATAGATAGTTCCACATCAAAAATATGATACCTAGTTGCCAATCTAGTATCAGGCTTAAATTCATGTAGTTTCTCTATCTATCTCGCTATCTGTTTGACTATCTATCTATCTATCTATCGAAATAACTAGGTAGGTAATTCGATATATCTATCAAATTATGTAGCTATTTTGATCTTTTAGAACTATTTATGTCGGTTTCAATCATAACGTATCTATCTATCTATCTATCTATCTATCTATCTATCTGCCGTTTCATATCTCTCTCTCTCTCTCTCCCTCTCTCTCTCTAAATCTGTTCCCTTCTTTCTCTTCATCTGTGAGGAGATTGTCCAGCATTCACTACCATGTAGGAGATTAGATATTACATAGCCGTCCAACACTCTTTTCTTTGTTTCTAAGGACACTCGTCATTAGAACCACATCTCTGTCGCTTCAAGTCTCTTCTTCATCAGTAAGGAGATTGTCCAGCATTCACTACCATGTAGGAGATTAGATATTACATAGCCGTCCAACACTCTTTTCTTTGTTTCTAAGGACACTCGTCAGTAGAACCACATCTCTGTCGCTTCAAGTCTCTTCCTCATCTGTGAGGAGATTGTCCAGCATTCACTGCCATATAGGGGAATCCATATTGCATAACAGTCCAGGGATCTCTGCTTTGTTCCTAATGAAAAATTTCTGTTTCTTAATATTTTGCTCAATTTTTGTAATATATCAGTCCTCTTACAATTGCTGTTAAGTACATTCTTAGCCCTACCTTTTGTAGGAATTCATGTATATTCCTTTCACTGTATATCAATACTTGCATCTACATATCTAATTGTAGCAGGCAATGATCAACCCTTGCAGAACTCTAGATGAGTTAACAGCCGAATTAACTAGAGGTGATGTCCCAATAAAATCACCGTGGAGAAGTAAACGCGATACAATTCCACTGTCAATTTCCAAAATTTCCATTGTTCAAAACAATATTTCGTTCACTTTCTGGATGAAGAATGGACTCGAAGAGTTCACGGTATCCATCTTACTGTGAACTGAAAAATGCAGCAGCGAGAAACATTAAGGAAATGGGAACTAAAAGAACACGTAAATTTGAAAGAGGAACTTGAAATTTCATGTACACTTTTGCGGGCCTGTGTATGTGTTGCTGTGTTAAACACGTGTGTCACCTGAAATGCCCACAACAAGCATGGCATTCTCTGGATGTGAGTTCATGTAAATAAATGAAAAGAAACGACAAGAACTAATATATATGTACAAACAAATGATAATGTATTAACAACAAAGGTATATAAGTGATAAAGACAAAGATGTGTCTGTCAAATGAATATGAAAACCATTTGGTGTAAAGTATGTGTAGTGAGTGAATGTGCTTACGGATGTGTGTGTGCGTATGTATGTATTGTTCTTGCGTTTCCCAAAAGGGAATGCGTTCTCCGCGAGAGTTTTACATGTTGTCGTATAAATGGAAAAGTAAGAAGAGAATGATGAAATTTTATCGCAGATTATTTATAGTCCTGAAAGCGTCCCCTAATAGCGGTTTAGAAAATTAGGAGGAGGTAACCCGACAGTACATTAGCAAGAAATGTATACATTTTAATTAGTTTTTCCAAGTCTGGAGCCCCTGCTGTTTGCCTCAGGGTTCTTGATAAGATCCAGAGACGGGTATGCAATGTAATTGGCCCTGATCTGTCATCTCGTCTGCAGTCGCTCTCTCACAGACGCTACGTTGCCTCGCTCTGTCTTTTTTACAAATACTTTCACGGTAATTAAACGTCCTACGAGGCTGGCATCCCGTTCCCACACCTTCACCGTTGAAACTGTTAGATGTAGACGTATCTTCTACTCCAATAGCTTCATGTCTCGCACATCTCGCCTGTGGAACTCCCTTCCTTATTCCTGTTTCCCTGACAAATACAATCTCCAACTATTTAAGTGTAACGTCAATCGACATCTTCAGTTGCCTTGATCTATCCACTTCCCTCCTCCACATCCTTTCACCTTTCATTCCTATCTGCTCTCGCTCCAAATCTTCTGTAACCCCCTTGCCTTGATCGATCCACTATCTTTTTCCACATCCTCACCTTTACCACTCCTATCTGCTCTTCCTCCAAACCTTCTGTAAGCCCATTCGTGCTAGTGGCTTCCAGCCTTGCTTGGGGTGATAAGCTTAAAAAAAAATGCAAACGAGCTAATTCACCGATAGTCATATTGGTGGTGCGACAATACATAATGAGAAAAGTCGGCCCGAAGAATTTAACACTCACCTGGCACGATCTAGATATAAAAGGCTGCGGCAAAAGAGGGTAACTTACCTATTTTTTTTTTAGTCAAAGAGTGGTAGTAAAATGTAAAAAAAAAAGTTGTTTACAGCTAAATGGCCAGGAAGTTGGGGAAAGCCATATTTGCTCACGTTCTGACGGGATGCATTATATAAAAGAAGAAGCATTATAAAGGGAAAAGACAAAGATCTGAGAAGCTTCCAGATTTTAAACTAATATAGGGCCACCGCTGTAAGCAGTCAGAACTTCCTTTTATCGGTGGCATAGTTTTAACAATTAATATATGAACTCTATTGTCCGACATTAGCTTTGTCATTGCTATTTCAGTTGAGTAATTTCGGATTAATGGGAGAATTAAAAATGTATTGGTTTTATCGGATGAGAAAGGTCATATAATATTGGTGATTTCATTTATCTTCTGTTATGGGATTGCTGGCTTATCTAAAAGCAAAGGGTGTAACGGAATATTAAATTAACGTCGGCACCCCTGAAAGTTTCCCTTTGTGTGATGGGCTTGCGTTTGTGGATAACAGAGAGTTGTTGAGTGTAAGTACAGGAAATACACAGACAGAAGTGTGATGTCGATAAAAGATAAAGGATTTGATGGTTTTCTATACAAAAGAAGAAAAAAAGGATTATTCATGAATTTGTTTCGCCTGTATTGTGTTGCTTAATATGTGTCACATACGAAATGGAGTTATGGATAGCGGCTCAGACTGAGAAATCGGAGAGGCGAGTTCGAATTCCAGTCAAAGACATTACATCCATTTACGTTCTAATAACCTTGGGAAATATGTGAATCCCTCCAGCTATGGGTAAAAATAACAGGACAGACCGAGTTCTATAGCCTCGGATGGCAACTGGCAACTGGTCTAACGCAGAAAGAAATGGCAGCCTATTATGGGAAAAAAATCTGCCTCACAGTCATATATCTAAAGATAAATTTGTTTCGCCTTTATTTCGTTGTTTAATGTGTGCTATATATGGATAGCGGCTCGAACTGAGGAATCGGAGAGCCGAGTTCGAATTCCAGTCGAATCCATTACATCCACTTACGTACTATTACCATTGGGAAAGGCATGAATCCTCTTCTTCTCCGTCCAGCTATGAGTAAATAGCAGGAGAGACTCGGTTCTATAGCCTTAGATGGCAACTGGTCTAACGCAGAAATAAATGGCAATCTACTGCGGGAAAAATCTGCCTCGTCACTCATGTATCGAAAGATACATGACTACCTCTCACGCATGGCACATAACTGACTGATATACGAATTGTTTAGTAGCAGAAGATGATAATATATATATATATATATATATATATATATATATATATATATATATATATATATATACTAGCCGCATGGCCCGGCGTTGCCGGTGATTCATTAAAAAATCATACAGCAATTGGTATCACTTGACTTAAAATATTTTTGCCCTTCCTTGCCTTTAAAGGAGTGCCCTTTGCCGTGCTGATGTTGCTATATCCCTTACTTCTTGCCTATCTCACACTGTGAATTTTGTCTAAGCTCTATACTAAACATTAAATCTGTTACGAAAAAAAGAACTAAACAAAATGAACACAAAACGATCAGCTTTAAAAAAGGACTCGTAACTGGAAAAACCGAATGAAAAAAGAATGTTAACAACAAATACTTTTTCACACCCAACCCAGTTCTGCGGAATCAGAATCAACGTTGAGTTTAAGCAAGCGAATGAGCCAATTGGAGTAAAGTGCCATGCAGATTTTAATTTTTCCCGCTTGTGACGAATGCAGCTATCGATTTTTTTTGCATGCTAGCATGCTAGTTAACATTCGTGTCAGTCAGCTATAGACTCTCACTCTGGCCAGTAGAATCTTCCTGCCTATTCGTGCCAGCCAGTTATAGGCTCTCACTCTGGCCAGTAGAAAATGGCCGCAAACTACATGAAAACTACCGTAGAAGCATGAACAAATCGATTATTTCCATTATCGATGTGGGTTGGGAAATGCAACGTCGGTCTTGACCTTTCCCGCTAACTTGGAGCATGTGCATGTAAATTTTGGTGCAAATCCGTCGAAAATTGCGGCCGTGCATTCGTTACACACACACACACACACACACACACACACACACACACACACACACACACACACACACACACACACACACACACACAAACATCCTGCCTTTTACATATGTATATATATATATATATATATATATATATATATATATATATATATATATATATATAGGGGAGGTTGGGTAAATTTCATCATATCTCACTTTACGGAAGATATTTTTTTGGTTACGTCGACGTGGTGTAATGGTTAGAAAGCTTGCCTTTTTAGATCAGTTACGGCTGAGTAGTGAATTCGATCCTCACTGGGTGCCCCATACTTCGGCCTTAAGCAACGCTTAGAAAATCGCTATACGTTATATATTTTTTTTATCACCAGAGGCATTTACTTTCCAGGTATGGCTTAACACTAAACCGTTTAGTTGCAGAGGTCGGTCTTTGACTCCAGTTAAACCCAAATGTTCAAATGCTGATTCTTTTCAGCAGGGATCGCCTTTATTGAAATATTGGTGTAATGTTCTTCACTTTTTTTTGTCCCTGGCTTACAGTCATATCACACTGAATCGTTGGTTTTCGTACGATCAAGTTAAGCAACATCGACCCAGATTAATGAGTAGAAGCGTGACCGTTGCTGTAAGCTTCGATGTGCGGGTGATGCAATGAACGACGACTCGGAATTTTTAATCCAAGAGCCGAGTTCGAATAACAGTCGGGTTCGTTATATTCGCTTACGAAGGTATGAATACACCACTTCTCCTCTAAGCTATGGGTTAATTAGTAAAATTTCTATTACTAAATCATTATTATCTCTAAATCAAAAAAATAATTAGAATCTAAAAAGAATTATTTCTGCCTTTAAATAATCCGTAAAAATAGATATATCAATCGAATGTTTTTTCTCCTTATTCTGTTTTTTTTCCAAGAGTAATCTAAAGTTATCGATAAATGTATCTTTTATTATTTTTTTATTCCATGATTTCAAAAGTAGAGTTTCTCGCTACTCGGCTTCCCCGTATTGAAGACTGGAGTTGCACAATCTTCTTAAGAAAGCTTTGTCTTTCTCTATTAATATTGATATTATACGACAGTTAAGCACTATTTTTTTTGTTCCTGACGAAAATTTCCTGTTCCTTTGCTTGGCTTTTGGAAAGCATCTTTAGATATTCAAATACGAGTTCGAATTTCGGTGTCACTTTTTCTCTACGCCCGTGTTTCGAGTAGATAGACTTCGACAGCCCAGGAAGACAGTCCATCTCGGGGAAGGAAACCCTGATTATAAATCTCCATTGCTTTGCGGTCATATCCAAAACGCAGAAAAAGGTTATTGAAATAAATCAATGCAGGAAACCCGGAGTGTAGCAGAACCTACAGCGAAGATATCCCCAAATGTAAATGCCTTGTATCCCTTTTGATTTTGTTGGTACGACCAAGAGGCGGGGGGGGCTATGTAGTTTGGACAACGCACTCTCTCCAAATATTATCGCCAGTCTAGGAAAAGGAAAATTCGAACCACCTGCTGCCTCGTAGACCCTGTCTCTTTAACTTTCTGATAGGAGAGACGAGGTTAAACTCCAAATCGTTGGTGCAAAAGGAAACGGAAAATTATTGCCCTGTTCTCCGTTGAATGTCACCATGAACAGACAGTTGTGAGGTCCAGGTGGAAATACAGCGGTGAAAAAAGCCCTAACTGAATAAATGAATAAATGAATAAATGAATGAAGCAATTAGCGAGATCAATGTAATCAGAATAAAGAATAAGCAAATGTAAAAAAAAAAATGCTAGAATAATCGTTTACCCAAATCATAGAGACAATAAGATGTTTCCTCTAATCACATCAAAGATAAGAATGAAAAAAAAAAATCATAGTTTTTTTCATAATTCTACTCTGAGTCGAATAAATAATAAGAGACAGATAAATAATGTATGAAAATAATAAGCCCAATAACAAAAAACAAAACATCATTCAATATATATATTCTACATGATGGTCCGAAAGTCTTGTCACGCCCTACCAAAAAGTAATGAGAACAATAGAAGAATGTAATCCAGTAATACAAAGCACATGTACTGGCTTCAGTTGATTCACTTTAATTGACTCTATTCACCCAGCAAGAAGGTCTGTATCATCACCATCATTTTCGTGTAGGAGCTCGTGTCAGCCATCTGAAACCGACAATTATATTATCTATGGGGTGACAAGAGTTTCGGACCAGGCTGTAGATTAAAATAGCTCTAGATAGATAGATAGATAGATAGATAGATAGATAGATAGATAGATAGATAGATAGAGGGTGGTTCGAAAGTCTTGTCGCCCGCTACCAAAAAGTAATGAGAACAACAGAAGAACAAGTAATAAAAATCACATGTATTGGATTCAGTTGATTCACTTTCATTGACTCTATTCCCCCATCAAGGAGGTCTGGATGAAGACTATCATTTTCGTGTAGGAGCTCGTGTCAGCCATCTGAAATAGAAAATTATACTATCTAGGGGTCACAAGTGTTTCGGACCATCCTGTACATTAAAATAGATAGATAGATAGATAGATAGATAGATAGATAGATAGATAGATAGATAGATAGAGGGTGATCCCAAAGTATTGTCACCTCCTACCTGAAACGTAACAAGAACAATAGAAGAACAAGTAATACAAAGCACATGTACTGGATTCAGTTGATTCACTTTCATTGACGCTGTCTGAAATAGAAAATTAATTTAGTTGACAAGAGTTTTGGACCATCCTGTAGATTAGATAGACAATCATATTATGTAAGGGTGACAAGACTTTCGGATCACCCTGTAGAAAGACACGCATTAGACTACCCCCCCACAGACAGACAGACACACACACAGACAGACAGACACACACACACGCACACACACGCACACACCGTAAATTGTCGTCTAAATCTCATTTACTTTCATTTTCAACATAAAACATTTGAAATTCACAATCCGCACCTAAATAATATACAGAGCGGTTCGAAAGTCTTGTCACCCGCTACCAAAAAGTAATGCGAACAATAGAAGAACAAGTAATACAGTATTACAAAGCACATGAACTGGATTCAGTTGATTCACTTTCATTGACGCTATTCACGCATCAAGAAGGTCTGTATGACGCCATCATTTTCGTGGCAGCCATCTAAAATAGAAACTTATATTATGTAGGGGTGACAAGACTTTCTAATCACACTGTAGAAAGATACGTATGACACACAAGCACACACATATATACATACATATATAAATGTATAGCCAAAAGTGCTCGGATAAAAAGAACATTCGGACAGTTTTTATATAATTTATCATCCGAAAAAAAAATTAGATCGCATGAGAAATTGCATAAAAACTAAATAAAAGCGCCTTGTCTGTCGTTTTCAAGAAAATGTGCATGAAAGAAGGATTGCTGCCTAAATGCACAAACATATATATATATATATATATATATATATATATATATATATATATATATATATATTTGCTTGAAAATGAAACAGAACTAGGGCCTTTAACTTAATTATATAATTGAATTTGAAGTTTTTAGTTTGTTTTTAAATCGGTTAATTTATAATATTTATGCTCTGTAAATTTGCATTGAGCACTGTTTTGTAAAAATAAAAATATTAATAA
This sequence comes from Acanthosepion esculentum, assembly GCA_964036315.1. Taxonomy (NCBI): domain Eukaryota; kingdom Metazoa; phylum Mollusca; class Cephalopoda; order Sepiida; family Sepiidae; genus Acanthosepion; species Acanthosepion esculentum. Next base: position 20,600,929 of record OZ038500.1, on the reverse strand, counting down.
GAACACCAGATTATATATCTTAATGTTCTTTCTTTTATTATAATATATATATATATATATATATATATATATATATATATATATATATATATATATATATATATATATATATATATATTGGCTCCTAATCACAGTTGAGCACTCTTAATCATTATCTTTAACCTGAAAAAATATGGAAAAAATAAATTTCGGATTTTCTCTTAAAAACATTCCTAATACCAACAAAATGAATTATTTGTTATACTAATGTAAAAAAACAGAGGAACACATACGATGAGATGGAGAGCTTACTTTTTCCTTCGACGGATTGACTTACAAAACAAAAATAATGTTTATGGTTTTAACAGCAACAAAAACAGCAACATATATTCAGAGTTTATCTGGTTTTGAAAATGACTTATTGGAAATAATAAATAAAATAACTTTCTATGAAAAGAAATGCTATTTCCAAAATCGCCTGGATAAAATAGTGAAAAAAACAAAACAAAAAAAAAAACACAACGGATAAAATTTTAACGAGATTTGACAAAACAGGAAATTTCTATAACATAGAAGCTAAGGATTACAAAAATCTTATCAATAAGGATTTAAATAAGAACTATAAAAAGGCAAATAATAATAACCTCAAAATGGTAGAAAACTTTAACGTTAGCAGTAAAAATATCACAGATAAACTGAAGATTAGTCGTAGAGTAGGTAAACTTGCTGAAAAAGAGTGCTATATAATATTAAAGGTACACAAACCAGATTTCAAAGCTAATCCAACTATAAGGATAATAAACCCCAAAAGACCTGAGGTGGGCAAAATAAGTAAAAAAATCCGAGAAAGGGTTAATCAACAAGTTAATGAAAATAGTGTTGACACTTTGGATTAATACCAACGACGTGACAAACTGGTTTGCTGATATAAATGATAAAACTAACTGTACACTAATGCAGTTTGATAATGAAAATTATTATCAATCAAATTCAAATGAACTGTTCATGAATGCGTTGGACATTGCTACCCAGTACACAGACGTAACAGAAGAAGAAAGGAGAATTATTATAAATGCGCAAAAATCGGTACTGAATCAGAAAGATGAGCAATGGATAAAAGATTATTATGACCACTTTCACATCACAATGGAATCACTAAACTCAGCTGAATCTTCTGACCGTATAGGTCTTTTTATATTATACCATCTCACAGCGTATCCTGAAATTAATATAACTGACATTGGATTATATAGAGACGATGGACTTATGGTTATAAAGAACTTTACTAACTTTCAAATCGATAAAATTAGAAAGATATTATATAGAGAATTTAAATGTCTGAACTTAAAAATTACGGTAAGGACTAAATTGAAAAAAGTGAACTTCTTTGATTAAACATTAGATTTAATGAAAAATGTATACATACCTTATAAAAAAAAAACAATACTAATCCTTTATATATACACCTGCAGAAATCCTCATAACTGTCCTCTAAAAAACAAATGTTGCACGGAATCATTAGTATATCAGTGCAATATCGCATCTATTGAGGATCCAGACAACGTAAAAGTCTATATTGGATGCACAAGGCATGAGTTCAAAAAAGATTCAATCAACAACAAAGTCTTTTAGGATAAATAAATACCGGAATCAGACGTCCCTATCGAAATATTTATGGCACTTAAAAGAAACCAATAAAACACCTACAGTAAGATGGAAATTAATAAGAAAAGCTAGTATATGTAGGTCATTAAATGACCCAGGTCCTTTTTGCATACATGAGAAACTATACATAACTAGGTTTATAAAAATAAAAATTTACTGAATCAAAGAAATGAAATAGCTATTTTTTGCCGACATTGTCAAAAATTTTCCTTAAATAATTTTTTTTAAAAAGTTGATAAAATAAACGTAGATACTTATATTTGATATTTAATAATAATTTTTAAATAATTTAAGTACTTCTATTACATTTATTTGTTTTAAAAAGAATTATAGTCTATTATAATTAAAATTAAAAATAATATTTTAAAATTGTAATTCAATACAAAGTATTCTAATCCAAACACCCCTTTTACAAAGAATCTTTTTGTATACAAATACAAATTTAACGTAAAAAAATGCCGAAAACCTTTTTGTCGTTGATAAAAACCAAACGACGTGCGTTGAACGGATGTCATAATTCGTTGAAAAAGGCACCCCTACACTACCTAGACTTAACCTCTTTTCGAAAGTAACTCATATTCGATACAATAGTCGTCAGTATAAATGAACACGCAACAGTCCCTTGCCAAAATGATTTGATTTCCCCGTATCCGTGGAAACAAATATTATGAATATATGTGCTTATAAAACTCAGTAAATTTCAAAATAAGTTATTCCAAAATTCACTTGAAAATGAAACAGAACTAGGGCCTTTAATTTAATTATATAATTGAATTTGAAGTTTTTAGTTTCTGTTTTTGAAACATGGTAATTCCTGTGTAGCGACGAAACCATATTTTTAAATCAGTTCATTATATATATATATATATATATATATATATATATATATATATATATATATATGAAGTGTGATGGGTAAATTGTCGTCTAAATCTCATTTTCTTTCATTTTCACTTGTAAGATGTGGATTGTGAATTTTAATCCACACCTAAATAATATACAGTTAGTACCAAAATCTTGTCACCCTCCACCAAAAAGTAATGAGAACAATAGAAGAACAAGTAATACAGTAAAAAAAAGCGCACGTACTGGATTCAATTTAGTTACTTTCATTGGGGTTGTCACACATCGAGAAGGTTTGTATGAACACTATCATTTTCCTGTCAGCTTTGGGGTATTCACTTAGACCATAATAGTGGAAATTTAGGCTTGCATTTTACGAATAATAAAAACAGAAAAAAAAACTTACACTATCACAGAAAAAAACATTGTAAATTGCATGTTAATTCCATACAATTTTATATTTTGTATTTATGTTTATAGCTGTGTATACGTTTTTATGTTACAATAGTCTCATGATACATGTTACAAAAGGGATAAATTTACTCCGTAATAGTCATATCTCAGAGAGAAGTTATCCACATGTTGCCTGCCTGTGGGTTCTTGGCGAAGGGGATTGAATCTAACGTCTTTTGGCGGGATGTCCGTATTTCCGGCATGAACAGAGTTTGTTGCATGCTGGGGGTATTTTTTAAAAATTATTTTTAAGTTTTATTTATTTTAAACATATTTTATATTATTGTTTTATTTTATTTTACTTATAATTTCCATTATTATTATTTTATATTTTATTTATAATAATAAGTATATCTCTATACAGACATCTGAAATAGAAAATTATATTATATAGGGGCGACAAGACTTTCAGACCACTCTGTATAATAAAACAGAGACACAACTTGATTTTATTCAGGCTACAGCAACACGACATTAAAAAAAAAACAGTTCCCGTAAGATTATATAAGTTGAACAATATCCCCGGTGAACTATTCTGACTAGAATATCCGTAAGAACCGCCATTTTGAGAAGGCGGGAATGGTGACCTGTTTGGGTATCAAACAATGGGTTCAGTATAAACAGAAAAAATATCCGTGTTCCAACACTAAGTTCAATCGCGAATTTGTTGTAAACAGTGCAACAGGAAAAGTGGTAATGAAATACAACAACAGAAAAAGACTTTCACTCAGCAGCTTCAAAAAATCTTTCTCTCCGGTAAGCCAAAAAGCAACGGCTTTTATTCACCGAGCGATTTTTTTCTGATTGGCCACGACATTCAGGGAGGAAAGAATAGTAGCATAGTTTCTTTTTTCTTTCTTTTTTTTTTAAAGCTTTTCACCCCAGGCAAGGCTGAAAGCCACTACCAGGCAAAGGGGGGTTACAGAGGATTTGAAGCAAGAGCAGATAGGAGTGATAGAGGAAAGGATGTGGAGAAAGATAGTAGATAGATCAATGCAACTGGAGATGTCGATTGACGTTACATTTGAATAGTTGGAGATTATAGTTGTCAGGGAAACAGGAATAGGGAATGGAGTTCCACAGGTGTGAGGTGCGAGATATGAAGCTATTGGAGTAAAAGAGACGTCTACACTTAACAGTTTCAACAGTGAAAGGGTAGGAACGAGATTCTAGTCTCGTATGACGCTTGAATTCATGGAGCCTGGGAACCAGCGATAGCAGCTCATCGGAGCAATTGCCATGGAAGTATTTGTAAAAGAGACAAAGGGAGGCGACAACGCGTCTGTGAGACAGAGTTTCTCTGATACTTAAAGTAGTACGTTTTCGCTAATTATTTTCTTTCATTTTCGTTTTCCCATTCCATCTTTTATTTTTACTCTTCCCTTTCCATGAGTGAGTGTACCTCCTGATTCTGTCTATCGGCAGAACACAGCGGATTATTTTAAGGGGTGGACGGGTCTTTAAAATACCCCTCTTGTATTGTAGCATCTAGGATTCATTTATTTATTTTAGTAGGTATGTTCATCAGTTGAGTCTCTCTAGGACCTTCTCTTTTCAATAAGGCATGAAATAAGGGGGAAGATGTAGGCGGGCTTATATTTGTGACCTCTTGTCAGCTCCTCCAGTGCAAGAAGACATCTCTTTAGATTTACTTTGATTTTTTTTCAAGTTTTATTAGTTTTCAGGGTTCATTACCCTCCACCTCATTTCATGTTTCATTAAATTTTTATATATTTTTGTATTTAAACATTTTGAGATTTTTATATCATGGAATGTTTTTGTAGCCCTCGCTCCCATGAATATGTGGTATTGTGATACATGTAGGATTATTTTTACCCTTCCCTCTCCATTAGTGAGTGTGATTCTTGATTCTGTCTATCGGCAGAATACAGGGGTCACACTTATTATTTTGAGGACTGGGCGTGTCCTACTAACATTTGTTCTAGTTTGTTTTGTTACATCTTTTGTTAGTTTTCTGGGTTCATCCCCTCCCTCTCATTTCATGATTCGTGAATTTTTTTTTTATATATTTTTGTTAAAAAGGAAAAGAAAAATATTTTAAACTTTCATGAGATTTTTATATCATTGGTTGTTTTTGTAGGTTCACCCTGTGAATATGTGGTATTGTGGTATATATAGGATTGAATGGTGATAGACGAGTTCTTGTGGTAAATGGATCAATTGTATTGGATGAATAGGTCGTGATCGTAATTAACTAGGACTGGGATAGTTAGCGATGACCAGCCTTTCCCCACTTCCCCTTCGGCCATGTGTCACAATTATTGTATATTTAAAATAATATTTTTAAATTCTCCTTTTCATCTCGGCTGGGTCAGACGTTGATTTTATCCATTCCGTCATTTATTTTACCTTTCTCACTCATGAAATTTTTATATATTTTTGTATTTAAACATTTTGAGATATTTATATCATGGGATGTTTTCGTAGGTTCCCCGGTGAATGTGTTGTGGTATATGTAGGATTGAATGGTGATGGATGAGTTCTTGTGGTAAATGGATAAATTATATTGGGTGAATGGGTCGTGATCATGATTAACTAGGACTGGGATAGTTAGCGATGACCAGCCTTTCCCCATATCCTCTTCGGACATGTGCCACAATTATTGTATTCATACATAATAAATAATAATGAAAAACGGGGCAAGAAATCCAACCTTCACTTCGCAACAGCAGAAACGAACTTTCGCCCACCAACCTCAAAAATCGTTCTCCCGTTAAGTAAAAAACAATGGCGTTTATTCACTTAACGATTTCTCTGATTGGCCACGCCGGTCAGAGAGGAAAGAATATTAGCATAGTTTCTCTGACACTAAAAGTAGCAGGTTTTTGCTATTTTTTTAATCCTCCTTTTGATCTCGTTTAGGCTAGACTTTGATTTTCCTATTCCGTCATTTATTTTACGTTTCTCACTCATGAAATTTTTATGTTTTTCTATTTAAACATTTTGAGAATTTTATATTATCGGGCTTTTTTCTAGATTCTCCCTGTGAATATGTTGTATTGTGGTATATGTAGGATTGAATGGCGATTGATCAGTTCTTGTGGTAAATAGATAAATTGTATTGTATGAATGGGGCGTGATCATGATTAATTAGGATTGGGATAGTTAGCGAAGACCAGCCTCCCCCACTTCCCCTTCGGCCAGGTGCCACAATTATTGTACCGTTACGATAATAAATATATTCTTTAATTTTTACTTCAGTAGACCACGCACAAAACACGAGCTATTTTTCGAGGTAGGTCATTATCTCTTTCGTTACAAAGCACAAAGTGAATAAATAAATGAATCAATTTTACGTGCGAGGGACACGTAAAAACGATCAGGTTCCATATTTCACACTCGGGGAAGAATATAAAATTAATACTTCCACTATGGCGACACTTAGTCGGATAAAGTTGAACCGAGTCTGTTCTGAAGTAGGAACGGAACAAAGCGGCCATTTTGTTCACCTTGCTCTCTGTGTACTTTTTTCTTTAACCGATTTGGCTTTTATGCCGAACCAGTAAGGGTTATTAAACACAGCAGATATCACCCCAGGGAAATTAAGAGTAAAGCTGAATGTAAAGAAAGAAGAAGCCCCCTTTAATCGAACTACAAAAATAAAAGAGAAAAGCTATTGCAATGTATAAGTGATAAGGGCAACATCAAATGATACAGCTGTTAGCGTTAATGATCAAAAAGGGAAAATGCGAAAGGAAAAAAAAGACTTGTCTTTTGTAGAATTTTGCTTATCTGAAATTGCCTCTGAGAAAGCAAACTCTGACGTTTGAGCTTTCGAAATATGACTATTATTCAAAGTTCTGTTGACAAGTGTCAAATTAAAGTAATACTTAATTCGGATTAATGCCCTTTAAAAGTTATTTTAATATATTTTCTGTTTCACGTTATTTTTATAGATACAAACATTTAAGTAAATCCTCTGTTTATAATAAACAGTATTAACTACTGTGTTTACTCGAACCCCCATGAGAACGAGGTGTGACACAAGGTCTTTTTAAAGTGGCGGCCCGAGCGCGTGCACCCGGGCAAGGGACAAAAATTGCCCACAGCCCCCGAAACCGTCGGTTACGCTAGCCTCGGTGCAAGCACCGATCCCTCCCTTTGGTCTAATGGGAGGGCGCGGCCTCGATCAGCTTTTCCACAGAGCTGGGCACCTCTCAGTATAATTTTCTCAGTTGCCCCTCTGTCCAAAAACAGAGACGCAACTGAGAGATGATAAGCCCGCGTTACAAATCCCTCCAAGGGGGACTTTCTAAGACTCAAACAGCATTAACTACATTTACCGGCCTGAATTTCTGAGAAATTTAATAAAAAATATGTGTCCTCCGATGCTTCCTCTGTAGCTAAATGGTATAGCACGTCAGGCTATATGACGGTTCCCTGTAGGATACAGGTTCGATTCCTGTCGGAGGACACATATTTTCTCCGAAATTTCTCGGACATTCAAACCGCTAAATATAGTTAATACTGTTTATTATAAACAGAAAATTTACTTAAATATGTGTGTCTATAAAAAATATTAAAATAATTGTCGGATGTAGTCCATTTCATAATATATGAAGTCATTTTTTTACGTTAAGATACGCCTCGAGCATATAGGATCGTTCAAGAAAAATCATGGAAATTTGTTGTTTACAAACAGTAGTTTGACTTTGTTATAACCAAACGCTTGCTCAGTAGCTAAATGGTATTGCACGTCAGGCCATATGACAGTTCCGTGTAGGATTCAGGTTCGATTCCTTTCGGAGGGTATATATTTTCTACGAAATTTCTCCGCCATTCAAGTCGCTAATTGTAGTTAATACTGTTTATTATAAAAAAGAGGATTTATTTAAATATTTGTGTCTATAAAATAACGTACAAACAGAAAATATATTCTATTTTCTCAATGTACCTATTATAATGAACCATTTTGACATATCATTGTTTCATCATATCACACCATGCAGTGCAGTAAAGACAGTAAGACACACGGGGTCACTGACTGTGAAAGAATGAGAAAATAGAGAAACATTGTGGAGCGAGGACAATATCAAAATATAAAATCGTCATTGATATCAAAACCGAGAGGCGACTGTTTCATGCTTAAACGCAATATTCAAGCCATATATATATATATATATATATATATATATATATATATATATATATATATATATATATATATATATATATATATACATATATATATATGCAACAGAAATTAAGATTACATCAAGATTATGATCACTTCACCCCACAAATTAAAATCAAGCTGGGGGATTTTTTTTTAAAACCATTATGTTAATAAGAAAAAATCAAATGAAACTGGCTTAAAAACAAATTTAAAAACCAGACAGAGGCAAAAAAAAACAAAGAAAGAAAAACTGAAGAAAAGAAAGAGTAAAATAATTAGTGAAAGAATATTCTTAACAGTAATTTTTTTATTAAAAAATATTCTTCCCTAATCTTCCACATTTATTTAACGGAGGTGAATATTCTATATAAATCAGGTCAGTCTACATTATGTACCTCCTCTTACCATTCCCCATATTTAGATATTACTACCCTCTCCTTACCATCTTCTTTCTCCATCTCTTACAATTCCTATGTTGTCTTTTCACTAATTCATTCACATCCAAAGTAAAACTGCTTTCATTTAATAAATTTAAGAGAATTTTTTTTGGCCTGCCATCAGCGTGACTGATGCTAACCTCCAGAGGAGCAACAGCCAACCCCTTCTTGGCCTCTTGTTTGCAACTGACAGGAAGTGCAGCGACTATATCCAATCAGTTGTTACGTCTGCTACAAGGAAATGTGTACCAGAAAAATTTTCTCGTCAGAATCTATTTTGCACATTTACAAGCCAACTATTCTTCCGTGCATTGAATGTTTTTGCCATATCTAGTTTGGTGCTCCTGCTGTACATCTCGCCATTCTTGACAAAATCCAAAGAATGTAATCTTTCTTCACCAGGAATCTCGGCTTCAGTCACTTTCTCACCGACGAGACGTGGCTTTCCTCTTTCTTTTCTACAAACATTTTCATGGCACCTTATTTGATGGGCTTTTTTTTTCTATCTGGTTTTCCGACTACATGAATTTAAGCATGCATTTCAATTGGCAACTCGCTCTCACCGTTTTACTGTTGAAATAGGTAGGTGCTAAGTTTTTTTTTCTCGCACTTCCCAACTTCAGAACTCCCATCTTACGATAGATAACTGTGGAACACCCATCTTTGATGTTGTGGGGCAGACCCCTTTTACACAAGATGGACTTGTCCAAAGTATACTCATACTGACAGAGAGAATACCCGCGGGTTGGGATACGTTGAGTCAGGGTGAGAGACAGTACACAGGGTGTTCACAGAGAGTTATACAAGAGTCCAGCGAGAGAGATAATTACGGCTTCACTTACAGAGACTTGTACATTTACTTTCTACTAACCCGCATTCCTGGACTACTAAACTTCACTTGAAGTCTGTATTCTTACGTTTAATACACTTATTTTTTTTCTATCTCAATTACTGACGTTGTTTATTTATTTGTGCAGGATCCAATTCCCGGAATCCACAACTAACCCCAAGGAAGGCAAGAAAGACACTAACACGCATAGAGTTACTGAGTCTCGGATAATCAGTGAGCCGGGTTCCAAGTCCCGTTCTGTTGGTTATTGTTGTGGGGCAGACCCCTTTTACATAAGATGGACTCGTCCAAAGTATACTTATACTGACAGAGAGAATACCTGCAGGTTGAGATACGTTGAGTCAGGGTGAGAAATACAGAGACTTGTACATATACTTTCTACTAACCCGCATTCCTGGACTACTAATCTTCACTTCAAGTCTGTATTCTTACGTTTAATACACTTATTTTTTTCTATTTCAATTACTGGCGTTGTTTATTTATTTGTGCAGGATTCCATTCCCGGAATCCACAACATTAGATAACCACAATCTTCAAAAATTTAAATTCCACTTTTGTTTTACGGCATATCTACTTCAACGTTTTTATTTAATGCCGGTAAGATTTTATTGCTGGTAATATTTTTTCAAAAAAGTATTGGTGGTAATTTTTTTTCCTATAAAATAATGTATTGGTGGTAATATTTTTCCCTGCAAATATATTGCTGGTAATATACTTTTCTTCAAAAATATATTACTGGTAATAATGTATTGCTGGTAATAATTACTTACAAAAATGTATTGTTGGTAATAATTTTTTTTTCTTTCAAAATGTATTGCTGGTAATATTTTTTCTTCAAAAATGTTTTGATTTTCACATTTTTTTCTAAAAATATAGCTGGTATTAAAATCTATTTTTTTTACACTTTCATAGTGTTTCGACCCAAATTTGGGGTTAACTATTTGTCCATAGATGGGACCCTAGCAGGTGCTATCACTCCGGCGCTAGGTGGACCTGGGGACACTAGCAATTAAGAGATGACTCCACGCTCTTCAAACCTCCTGATCAGCGGCCTTGCTGTTCGACGTAGTTTATTGTCTTACCCAGGACGCGGATGTAGTTTATCGTCTTACGCATTGTTTAGTGTAATAATGTAGTGAAAGTGATGATACAGTTTCTATGGTAGATTAAGAGTGCTAAAAATCCGTAAAATAAAACCAACAGCTAGCACCGTAGCAGTATCGACAGCTCGAAACAGACGGAGCAAATGATAGCAAATATTAAAAATGTTATTTCTTTTCTTTAATAACAAAGAAAACAAATCAAGCACTCCATGATTCCAGAATTAAAGTTCAGGTAAGTAAACCGTTTTTAAAAAAATTCTGAGTGAATTTAATTTTAATTTTTTTAAGCCCACAGGGACGAATGGCACGTTTTGTTGTTTTTTCGATCGGAATCTTATGTCGAATATCCAACAAAGTCGTGTACTGCCTCAACCAAGGAACGAATTCCAAATCTGCAGGGGACCGAGAGAAGCTGCAACGGAAATAAGTCCGTTTATGAACTCGGCTATTGTCCTGCAATACGTACAAGTGAATAATTATTGGATATTTATTCTACCATGCCTGGAATATCGAACGATCTTGGAGAAGTAATACGCAGGAAAGCCAGAAGGCTAACGTATCACTGTTATTTTCTCAGCTCAGATATATTCTTTTTAAAAAGCAAACCAGGCGAGATGCTGCACCTAAATTCGAAGTTAAACCATATCCTACTAACCACAGTTCAGGAAGTAGAGATCTTGGCCCTCCACATCTTCCTGTTCCTTGTAACTTTTAATAAGTTTTGTCTTTTTGTTATTTCCTCCAAACCCTGTTCTAGTATCCATTTACTCAAGCTAATTCTTCTTTTTGAATGTGCCGTGTCCATTCAGGACGTAGGCGATCATGGCCCTTCACATCTTCCTGTCTCTTGTAACTCTTAATAAGTTTTCTCTTTTAGTTATTTCCTCCAAACCCTGTTCTACCATCCATTTACTAAAGCTAATTCTTCTTTTTGAATGTGCCGTGGCCATTCAGGACGTAGGCGATCATGATCAACTATGTTACGCGCTGCTTTTCTCTGTCCCACTTTCTCTCAATCTGTCCTGTGAGTATCTGGTTCTCCAAGCCCACCTTCCTCATTACATGCACTAGAAATGTCACTATCCTGGTGTTAAGTTTCTTTTTTGTTTTTTTGTCCTGGTTTCAGATGGAGGCTTGAAAATTGTCCATATCAGTGAAATTTATATTTTCCAGAATCCAGAATTTATATTTTCCAGAATGTTAGTTTATCATTATAGTCTAAATATATGAATAATGAAGGCGTACGTTTCAATATACAAGGGTCATTCAATAAATAAGGTGAATTTTTCGGTATAAGGATTTCTAATACAGCTAGAAGCTTACTTTTTTTTCAAAGTAGTCTCCCAGCACTGTCACACACTTTTCCCATCTGTGCACAAGCTTCCGTATTCCCTCAGCGTAAAAATCTTTGGACTGATGTCTCAGCCAGTCGCTCACAACACATTTGACTTCATCGTCACTTTTAAACTTCGTGCCTCCCGTGAACGCTTTCAAGGGACCAAACAGGTGAAAGTCTGAAGGGGCAAGGTCTGGTCTGTAAGGGGGATGAGGGAGCAGTTCCCAGCCCAGCTTGTTGATTGTCTGCACCGTTTGGACTGCTGTGTGAGGCCTTGCGTTGTCATGATGCAAGATGACTCCTTCTGACTGATGACCCCTGCGTTTGTCCCAACAGATAAGCTCAAAGTCTTTGCAATGTCATCTACTGTCACCCTTTTGTAAGACTGAATGAAGTCATTGACTGATTCGATGACCTCAGGAGACCTCACTTCTGTAGGCCTCCCAGGCCTGTCTTCATCCTCACCACTGCTCCATCCTTCTTTAAACAATTTAGCCCACTTGTAGACATTTTTTGGGGTGAAACATGTGGCAGCATACACAGTTGACTTTCTTCTATGAATTTCAACTGGTTTGCACCCTTCAGCAACCAAAAACTTGATAACTGACCGCTGTTCAATCCTGGAGCATGCTTCTTGGTCGGCCATCTTTGTTAATCGCCAAAACTCTCAAAGTTTTTTTTTAATCTGCAAAAGAAATTAAATCCATGCAAAAAAGAAGTAAAAAAAAAAAAAAAAGCTTCTATCTGTATTAGAAGTCCTTAAACCGAAAAATTCACCTTATTTATTGAATGACCCTCGTTTCTTTGGATTTAACGTCTATGTTATCTACATATTGTAACGTTTTTGCTTAAAGTTTGTATTTTCTTGATTTCAGATGAACTCTTATATACTTTCTAGCATGTCTCTGTAAAATTTTGAATTTCCAAGATAATAGTTTGTAATGATATTGCAAATATAGAAAAAAAGGAGGCGATAGTTTAAAAATACGTTTTGAAACTGGGCCGACTTGTTTTCTATATATTGTACCCATTTTGATTATAGTTCGCTTAACAATAGGATAGATAATAGTTTATTATTATAGTTTACATATATGAAAAAAATACGAATAGAATTGGGCTGGTTTTCCCACCAAGACCACCCATCGTGGGGTCGAATTTTAAACGTCCGGGTTGTTGGCACTAAGGAAGTTAATTTGTCCGAATATCTGCCATAGTATTAGCGATATAGTATTGAAAGGCTGGCTACGTTCCCTCCGTGAGATAAGAATAGCGAGGTGGAAAATAGTTCATCACCGCAGAGGCTGTGTACCGTCCTTATGGCGTGTCGCCTTGACGTGGTAGGAAGGCTTGCGTGATTCATTGACCACCCCAGAGATGAGTCGGCGGGGGCTTCGGCCCTTAGCATATCTAACCATTCTTAACAGGTCTATGGGATTCGAGTCTGACGAAAGGGACACCCTGGTCCTCTAGGTTGGGGGTTGTGCAGTAGGCTAACAGCCTACTCACTTAAAAACTAGCTGTTACAGAAACCTCAACGATATCTTCAAACAACATGGCCGACGAAGCGTCTTCCAAAGTGGAGCGTGCTGGTGAAAATCCCACGGAAAGGAAGCCGGCACGACATCGGCCGAGCTGAAGAGGATCTGGCGAGGTGTTGTTGCGGCTCTATGTTCCCAAGGAATTAAGAGGAATAACGAATGAAGGCTGTATAAGTTTTTTCTTTTCTGTCGAGGCCGGGCAGTGAGGAATGAGCAGCCCTGCTCTATACTTGGTCTGTTATCATCTGAATCTGGCCCACTTACTCCCTCCATGTATGTCGTTAACTCTGCCTCATTTATTAACTCTCTACTTTGAGGGGCTCTTGGAACATGTATTGAATATTCAATCGTGAAATGAAAATAATGTTAAATATAAGAGTTTAACGTCTGGTTTTGTCAAGTTGAGATCTTAGTTGTTAAAATGAGACTGTACATAAATTAGTAGAAAACCGAAGATGTCACTATTAGCGATTGGGTTCTCTCAAATCAGGCTTTCCCTACGTGTGTGATATCGCCCACCAGCGGGCGATTACAACTGTTGGGTGGGCGATGAGCAAATGAACAGAAAATAGTGGGCGATTGGATTTTGGTGGACGATATATGATTTCGAATATTAAAAATATACTTCAACGTCTGCCCCCCGAAAAATATTCAAAGGTGATATGCAATGAAACAGTATATAAAAAACAAACAAAAATGAAACAGTATCTGTCTATATTTCTGAGGTATTATATACACTATTTACATTATTCGGACTATTGTCCTCGTCTTTATCGCCATATTTATTTCAATATTTCAGCCTTTCAGTATCTGTCTATATTTCTGAGATGAGGTATTATGTACACTATTTATATTATTCGGACTATTGTCCTCATCTTTGTCGCCATATTTATTACAACATTTCAGCCTTTCAGTATCTGTCTATATTTCTGAGATGAGGTATTATGTACACTATTTACATTATTCGGACTATTGTCCTCATCTTTGTTGCCATATTTATTACAACGTTTCGGCCTTTCAGTATCTGTCTATATTTCTGAGATAAGGTATTATGTACACTATTTACATTATTCGGACTATTGTCCTCATCTTTGTTGCCATATTTATTACAACGTTTCGGCCCTTCAGTATCTGTCTATATTTCTGAGATGACGTATTATGTACACTATTTACATTTTTCGGACTATTGCTCTCATCTTTGTCGCCATATTTATTACAACATTTCAGCCTTACAGTATCTGTCTATATTTCTGAGATGAGGTATTATGTACACTATTTACATTATTCGGACTATTGTCATCTTTGTCGCCATATTTATTACAACATTTCAGTCTTTCAGTATCTGTCTATATTTTTGAGATGAGGTATTATGTACACTTTTTACATTATTCGGACTATTGTCTTCATCTTTGTTGCCATATTTCTTACAACGTTTCGGCCTTTCAGTATCTGTCTATATTTCTGAGATGAGGTATTATGTACACTATTTACATTATTCGGACTATAGTCCTCATCTTTGTTGCCTTAATTATTACAACGTTTCGGTCGTTGTCTAATGGAAGTCAGTTGTCAGTTATCTCCTGTTAATTCACCTCTGAAAGTTCTCCACTGACTTAACCGGGTATTGAGTGTGAGTTCAATACCCGGTTGTATGGCAGTGGAGAACTTGCAGAGGTGAATTAACAGGAGATAACTGATAACTGACATCCATTAAACATGGCACGTGGAACGAGAACAGTCTGCCCCAGTGAGCGAAATAAAGGGTACAGTTCGACATTCCAAACTCCTGAAGAAGACCGGAGCGTACAATGGCCGAAACGTTGTAATAAATATGGCGACAAAGATGAGAACAATAGCCCGAATACTGTAAATAGTGTAAAAATGAAACATGAGTTAAATTCGGAATAACTGCGTCACATTCTGAGATATCCCCGGAGACAAAGAATGTTTTGGAATTTCCTATAGTTTTGGGAAGGGTCATTAACTTTCAAATAGTTCTTCACACGAAATAACATTTTTCGATACTAAATCATATAGGGAAGACTAAGAACAACAAAAATATTCGTTAAATTGTTATTAGTTGCTAATAGTATATATTCTTTTTTAATTTTATCTTTATGTCCAAAAGTCGTTTAATTTTTTGTCAACACATGCAACATTAACCCTAAGCATAAAACTAACAATGACCATAAAATTAAATTATATATTTAATATATATATATTATATATATATATTTTATATATATTATTATATTATTATTATATATTTTATATATATATATTATTACATATATATTATATATAAATTATTTATATATATATAAATATATATATATTATATATTATTTATTTATTATTATTTATATATATTATATATATATTATTTATTTATTATTATTTATATACATATTATATATATTATTTTTATATATATTATTTATATATATATTATTTATATATTATTATATATATTACATATATTATTTATATATATTATATATATTTTATATATATATTTATATATATATATATATATATATATATATATATATATATATATATATATATATATATATGTTATACCGGGTGTAACACCAAAATTATCCAAATCCTGTAACAGCATAATTGTCCATCCCACAAAATGTTTAATATCTAAAAGAAATCACTAAACTAATTCAGTTTCCTTTTTCCAGGTTTTCAGGTAAGATGTTTAGTCATCTTGACACCGTTTTGTCATAAGAATCACTGAAAATAACCTTTGAGCTAGTCATCTAAAATGAGAGAAGGTTAAAATTGTTTTTTGTCAGACACATTGTCTTTCCAATTGAGTAATGATGAGAGGAAAACAATGATTCAGGCCTTCATTAATGGTAGGGACATTCATACTTTGGCTTCTCTCTCCAAAGTTCATTCAGGAACTGTCAAGAGAACAGTGAATAATTTTAAAAAAAAGAGGGGACAGTAGAAAAGAAAACAGGATCTGGAGGTCGCAAAAAGGTGGGGAGGTCATCATTTCAACTTAAAGCTAATGTGATCATTTAGAAAAGGATTTATAAGTCCTTTGTCTCATGAGAGAGGAGCTTCAGTTATGACAGTCAAATCGAACAGTGAAAAAAGACTTCAAAATGAAATTTTGCCACTGTCTCGTAATGTCGAGAGGAGAAAGATCCCGCGGCCCTTCAGTAATAGTACCAACCATCGTACTCAGGTTTACATCTTCAAAGTTCATTCAAGATCCATCAAGAGAACGATGAATAAGTTTAAAGAAAGATGGATCAGTAAACAGGCAAACTGGATCAAAAGGGTCAAAATAGGAAAAGCGATCATCATTTCAACTTGGAGCTAAATACATTCTTATTGTTCAAAGCAGAGTCCAATAGTGTTATAGAAACCTTGGAGAATTCCAGTAAGATATATTTCATTATTTCGAAGATACAACGGTTCAGAGCCATTGAACCATTTTGTTGTTGCAAGATTTGGACAAGTTTACTGTTACACCCGGTATATATATATATATATATATATATATATATATATATATATATATATATATATATATATATATATATATATATATATCCATGAGAAGTTAAAGAGAACAATTAGAAAAGATGCAACTCAATTTACAAGGTAACCAAAAAAGTTCTGTCCGTTTTTAAAGGAAAAAAAAGAAAACGCTTCACAGTATGTGTAACTTATATTTAGTCTTCGAAGTAATCGCCATCGTCATCCAGCACTTCTGCCAACGTGTCTCCAGCTGTTCAATGCCCTTGCGGTAGAACTCGGGGGGGTTTGACGCAAAGAAGTCCGTGAGGGCTTTGCGCAAGTCTGCTTCATTGGTGAAGGAATTTCCACGAAGATGATTATCCAGGGAGTGAAAGAGGTGGTAATCGGATGGCGCAAGGTCAGGTGAATAAGGTGGATGGCACAAAGTCTCAAACCCAAGTTGCTGTATGGTATCCCTGACCACTAGCGCGACATGCAGCCTGGCGTTGTCATGGAGGAAAAGCACACCCTGCTCAGTTTGTACGTCTTACCTAGGCGGTGCAGGTGAAGTCTAACTGCTTAATCAGAAACGTTGAACTGTCTTGCATGTTCACCACACGTTAGACTAATGTCGTCTTCAATGGCCGCCTTCAGTACTCCGTCATTCAAGACCTGTGGTCGTCCACTGCGAGGCTCATCATGGAGAGACAAATCTCCCGACTTGAATTTTCGAAACCAACGCTTTGCAGTATGTTCAACCACAGCACTATCCCAAAACGCTTGACATATGCGGCGACTTGATGCAGCTGCTGATAAGACCACTTTCAGTCGTAAAGCAAACAGCTCCGAACGAGATCTCTAGACACTTCCATCCTTCTCACAGCTTTTTATAACATCTGATATTCCTATTTCCGGCTGTCCGAATTTGAAAACAATTGCTACACGCATTTCGTATATATTTCAACTTCATTCAATGACTAATCAAAAAACGTACAGAACTTTCTTGGTTACCTTGTATAAGACATTTATCCCTTGAAAGAGGATTTTCATTTATGATATTCAAAAGGCGCAGCGGAAAAAAGACTTGAAAATGAAATCTTACGTGAAAACTGTGAGTCACCTTGTTATTCCAGGACAGAAATTTAGAATGTTAGAGAGGGAGAAGATCATCTTGAATAGGTTGCAAAATGATGCTGGATATATATATATATATATATATATATATATATATATATATATATATATATATTTGATTTGAATTTAAATCCTTTATGAGCTTCCGATCCTTAGCTATGATTAATTAATAATGAACATTTCATTTTAATTTATGATCGATTCCATCACGATTTTTCTCTTAAGATTGGAGAGTAATTATACATTCTTATTGATCATAAGAGAGTCAAATAGTGTTATAAAAAGCTCGGAGATTTCCAGTATCTTTAATCATTTTTAAGAGACAACGTTTCAGAGCTTAATCTAACAATTGAACAATTTTGCTGTTACATCGGGCTTAGTTTTCAATAGGCAAGATTGCTTTCGTCTGTTAATACTGTAGTAGCAGCCGCAACATATGTCAGCATCATTTGTTACCTTCCTTTAGTGTATTTTACTACATGATAGACAGTTTATGAACTAGTAACAAACTTTTACCAAACAATTTTGGTATGCTTTTGAATATTTATACACAGATAGGCGGTGGAAAGTTTTTCCATGTGAAAGTGGGCGATGATGGGAACCCCTGTCTCAGATCAACATCAACATCAAATCAAGACCGGCATAAGACCTTGAAGACGTAAAGTTCTTAAGAGGATGTGTGAATAGTTCCGATACTTAGGTGAACATTGGAAAGGCTTCGGTGTGAACCGATAACCTGTAACTGCCAAGAGGAAAACCGGTAAGGTTGTTGAATCGGTGATTTTCTGTGGAATCGAGACGTGGACAGTCACGTGACAAAAGTGAGAACATCAGAGAATATCGATTCCGTCTATGAAGACATGTTGCGCGACTTCCTGAAGCGGAAACACCAAAGATAGTTTCGCGAGATTGTGGACTACAAGTCACACAGAGGGACAATCTAAAAGAAGGTACTGGACAAAGAATTGTGGGAAAAGGACATTATGGCCTTCGGCAGGTAGAAACATATAATAATAATGAAGAAGAAGAAGAAGAAATATTCCTATCATGGCGCTTGGAATGATATCAAAAGGAGCAAACAAATATGTTGTTAAAATTCCTGGTCGCCCTAAGAAAGTGAATTGCAAAAAAAAAACGTCATGCGCATGCGTACTTGTCAGACTTTTGTGAAGATTTCTCTCCATAGAGTGACCAACATTATGTATTTTTATTTTAACTCTAATTGAATGGTATCTAATCGTTTAACATCTCATGCAAAAATTAATGTTTCTCGAAATCTCTAGTCGAAACTAATATGAAGGTTAATGAATCTAACTGAGTGATTGATTGATTTGCGTTTTTATATATATATTTTACGGCTTATCAACCTTTTAATGATTATTTATGATCGAAACATATTTTTGGATTGTAAGAATCTTTTAGAGAAAACAACAAATTTTAGATTCAAGTCTTATAATTTAACCCATAGCTTAGTAAAAAGGTATATTCACAACTTTACCAAGGGTACTTGAAAGTAAAGAAATAAAACGAACCTGGCTGGAATATGAACACGACTCTGATTTCTCTGACCAGGTTCAATGTTGCTTAACTTCATTGATCGGAAGAGAACCGGTGTCATATGACCGTAAGCCAAGTGAATTTAAGTTTGTACAACTTATTCTTTTTTCTTTCCAAAAGAAGTTTCGAAAGGAAGTTAGAATACTGGTAAAAGCCTGTTTCCCTGAAAAATTGTCTCAAGAGGAAGATTTGATGAATTTCAATCTCGATCGTGGCTGCCATGGAAATGAGTGCCGAATGTTTCCTTTCAAGGACACGCCGCTAATATTATTCATTATAATCTCCTTCGATCTCCCCATGGCTGGTCGGAAATCCTTTGACAATACCTTTCCACACTGTTAGCTCCTGCATAGCTGTCCCTAGATCGATACCCAATGTCTAACCCCGAGTCCCGAGCTATAGTGTCTAGGAAGGTCAATTCTCGTGAGAAGATACTTTCAGAAGGCTACCATAGGAGTAAGCATGAAACGATTTCCCTGACCGCTCGGTGGCAGTTGTTATTATTATTATTATTATTACTTTTGTCATCATCATCATCATCATCATCATCATCATCATCATCATCATCATCATCATCATCATCATCATTATTCTTATTATCATCATCATCATCATCATCATCATCATCATTCTTCTTCTTATTATTATTATTATCATTATTATCGTCATCATCATCATCATTCTTATTATTATTGTCATCATCATCATTATCATCATCATCATTATTCTTATTATCATCATCATCATCATTCTTATTATTATTATCATTATTATCGTCATCATCATCATTATTCTTATCATCATCATCATCATCATCATTCTTCTTATTATTATTGTCATCATCATCATTATCATCATCATCATTATTCTTATTATCATAATCATCATTCTTTGTATTATTATTGTCATCATCATCATTATCATCATCATTATTCTTATTATCATTATCATCATCATCATCATCATGATTCTTCTTATTTTTATTATTATTATCATTATTGTTATTATTATTATTGTCATCATCATTATTATCATCATTATTTTTATTATTATCATCATCATCATTATTCCTATCATTACCATTATTATTATTATTATTATTATTATTATTATTATTATATAATATTCATCATCATCCTTCGACATCCCTATAATTGGTCGGAACTCCGTTGACAATCCATTTCCACACTTTCCACAATCCCTCATTACTGTCTCCAAATCCTCGATGTCGCGAGCTATGGTGTCTGGGAAAGTCAATTTTTGTCACTTCCAGAAGGATGCCGTAGAAGTAAGGATGAGACGATATCCCTGTTCATGAAAAATGGAGAAATATTTTTGCAAACATAAAAAAGCTTCTGTTATTCTTTTCATATCCTCTATCTCTCTTGGTATTCCGGTTTTTCTTTCTTTCTTTCCCTTTGTCTCACATCTTTTTATTCATGTAACTTGTTCTCTTTATTCCCTTTCTTACTTTTCTTCTTTCTTTATATTTGCCTGCTCTCTTTTTCTCTTTTTCTTTCTCTGTCCTTCTCTCTTCCTTTCTATCTTTGCCTTTCTTTCTGTCTTTCTTTTTCTTTCTATCTATCTTTCTCTCTTTACATTTTTTCTGTCTTTATTTTTCTTTCTATCTTTCTTTCTCTCTTTACATTTTTTTCTGTTTTTTTTTCTCTGTTTGTCGTTCCTTCTGTGTTTACCTTTCATTATATCTTTCTTTTTGTCTTTTTGTGTTTCTCTCTTTTTTTCTTTCTTTATTTCGTAGTTTCTTTCATTCTTTCTGTCTTACTTTCTATTTTTGTGTGTCTCTGTTGTCGCTCTTTCTGTCTGTCTTTCTCTGTCTCTTTCTTTCTTTCTTTCTTTCTTTCTGTCTCTCTTACTCCTTGTGTTTCTTTCGTTCTTTTTTACAGTCTTTCCCGCTTTTTGTTTGTCTTTCTTTTTTCTTTCTGTCGCTGTCATTTGTCTTTCTTTTTATCTTCGCTTTTCTTACTTTCTGTCTGTCTGTTTTTTCTCTCTCTTTCTTTCTTTCTTTTTCTCTTTCTTTCTTTGTTTTTTTTTCAGTTCGTCTTCATATTGTTGCTTTTTTTGTCTTTATTCAAGTTCTTAATTTCTTGTATTCCCACTCTTTCTTTCTTTCTTTCTTTCTTTATTCCTTCCTTCCTACCTTCCTTCCTTCCCTCCGTCCTTTCTTTCTTTCTTATTCACTTTTGAGGTTTCCACAATTCCATGATTTGACCTGATCTTTTATTCATGGCGGAACTGAACGGGAAATTTCTAAATGCTGGCTTTGTTGGGGTCGGGGGCAAGGTAGGATAGTGTGAAGCTGAAGAGGGCAGACAGGTTATGAATTGGTCAAGATCACTTGCCTGTACATAATTGATATTTCGTATCGATTGCCACGGTATGAACCATCAAATACCTTCCCCATACCCTGTATTCCCGGGTCCTGCAGCTCGCTGGAATGCATTAGTCAATGTCCCCACCAATACTTCCCATCGAACTTTCTACCTCTTTCCTTCCTGAATCAGCTATCGCCACCACCATCATGCACATTCCAAATTTAAATTCGCGTGTGGGGCCTTACTAATATGGCGAGGACACTCAACCGATAATCAAGGAGATGATTTGACATCAACTGGCACGCTAAAATCGGAAAGCGTGTAACGGCTTCTACTCAATCGAAAGGCAAAAGTTTAGTGTAAGGTTAGAGTGTAGTGGGAATGGTTGATTTTAAACAACCGGTCAAAGACATGACAGCCATCCGGAATTTTAAATAAGGGTACCAAATTTAGATGGTTTCGATAAAATATCTGCTACCATTTTTTTACTTTTATTAATTTAGCTAATGTTAGAGCGAACGGATCGTACGAATAACTTGAGCGTAAGTAGAGATTTCTGACATTTTTTTCTACATTTTTCGGATAGTATTATCCTTTTTCAATCTATTTTCATAACTTCCTATATTTTTTCATCTTCGTCGAACGGGGTCCAAGCGAGCCCCCTAGTGGTTGGTGAGGGGTTCCAGGGTATTGGTGTTAGTGAAGAGGTCGAATGGGGGTCGGTGAGCGAATGAGAATTGACTAAATTTTAATTCTTGTACATTTATGTTGCATTCTTCGCTGCAGATGAAAGAAAGACGCTGAGAACCAAAACATCGACAGAAGCAAAAAAGATCGACAGAACCAAAACCTTCGCTTTGTTTTCTCCTTTTTAATTATTCCAAGTGGATTTTCAGATAACAATCTCCTTTTTTAAACTCTAACAGTAAAATAGAGTTTATGAAGTATCCAGCAATATTTGTTTATTTAGTTAGTGCAGAGTCTGTCTATATTTCTGAGATGAGGTATTATGTACAGTATTTACATTAGTCGGACTATTGTCCTCATCTTTGTCGCCATATTTGTCACAACGTTTCGGCCGTTGTACGCTCCGGCCTTCTTCAGGTGGTTGGAATTTCGAACTGAACCCTTTATTTCGATCACTGGGGTAGACTGTTCTAGTTCAAAATTCCAACCACCTGAAGAAGGCCGGAGCGTACAACGGCCGAAACGTTAGTTGGTACAGTTGGATATTATTAACGGATATCAATTCCTCTTCAGTAGCATCGGTTGTATTTAAGTTTCGTGTACTTTATATATTATTTGCATGATTCATTGCGGGTTATTTACAGAAAGCGACAGCTATTAGGTAGATGTGATTAAATATACTTTAATGCTTAAAAAATATTCAGTATTATCATTGTTTAGGTAATAAGCATTATGACATAGCACAAATAGCAATATTGTGGGAAAATAAATGAAATTACCTGCGTGTATGGGTTTGCGGTCAGATGTGGCAGGCGGAGTGTTTGCCGTGGCTTATTTTTCAAAGCGAGACCGCAAAAACTATATCGCCTCATTTCTTTGTCATTTTTCTTGAAGAACTTTATTCATTCAAAATCTACAACTTAAGTTTTAACTTAGATAAATCGATTTTATTTGCTTGAAAAAAAATAGAATATAGTAATTAAATAAATACTTATTTACAGATCGCGACAGCTATTCGGGTGATATGATTAAATATACTTTAATATATGAAAAAAATTTACTCAGTATTATTATTGTTTATCTAATAAGCATTATAACATAGCACAAACAGCTATATTGTAGGAAAAGGAATTTTCGACAATATATGCATTTTTTGCGTATTTATGGTTATTTTATAACTTTTATCAAACGACATTCTTATACATGTAGTTATGGATAATATTATACATTAATTACTAACTGTTTTAAATTAATAACTATTTGTGCTCAGTTGTTGGCATTAATAGCTATCTGCTGATGTGTTAAAATTTTGGAATAATGCAATAATAAAAATTTAAATTTATTTGTATGATAGATATCGCGAATTGTAAAAGCCTGATAAAATTAATATCATATGATACAATATTTAAAATACGATCTTTTGCCTGAAGACTATCAAAAAAAGAAAGGACTATTGCGAAGGACGTTATGTTTTTTTCTAAGTTGTGGCTATATTAATTTTTCTGATTCTTACCAAAATTCGGATACAAAAGTGATTCTGATTCTTCTGATTTTATTAATTAATAAATTTAAAATTATAAATTAATTACTAATGTTTTTAATTAACAACTATTTGTTGTTGACATGAATAGCTATCTGCTGATGTGTTAAAATTTTGGCATAATGCAATAATAAAAATTTAAATTTCATCTCTCTGATAGATGTCGCGATTTAACAAATTACTTAAACCAAGGACAGATAACTCGTACGCCATTTCATCTCTGATAGATGTCGCGATCTGTTAATAACAAACATGATGGTAACAAAAAGAAAAAGAATCTAAATTAAATTGACCGATTGAATTATGGAACTTAGCAAATGATACAAATTAATAAAAATTAGATCAAAGGGAACAGTAAATCTGGTTGCGTCTGGGTCAGGAATGGTAGACAAGGCAAATGAGGAGAGTTAGGGACTGACACGGTGGAAGATAATAGCGTCTTGGAACGGTGAAGAATAATTGACTTAAAATGGTATGACTGCAATAGTCTTCTCACGCATCTATGACTGCAATAGTCTTCTCACGCATCTAAAGACGTACATTCGATGGAAGATGTTTTACTAAAGTATGAATGAAAAGTCTATCTCAGGGGTTGTCAAACGGGGTACGAGAAGTTCCAGGGGCTCGATGATAGTCAAGGAGTCGAATGGGGATCAGGGTGCGAATGGCATTGAATTAAGTTTTAATTAGCATACAAGTATGTTGTATTCTTCGGCGCAGATGAAAGAAAGGCGCTGAGCTCGACGATCAACAAAATCAAAAGCCTTAGTTACATCATCCAAGTAGATTTGAACTTATTCTGATGAGATTTATTTAATGCCACATTGAGCATTGCTTACTCTATTTTAATTGTTCCAAGTTGATTTTTAGATAACAATGAGGCGTTCCGGTGTAGCCCATTTGGCGTCGCTGATTCGCCGTGGTCGATTCGACATAGGAATTTTTTGGCAGAGGGACGATTAGGCATCAGATTACTAACTGTTTAAATTAATAACTATTTGTGCTCAGTTGTTGACATTACTATTTCGTCGTTCAGTATTTACATTAGTCGGACTATTGTCCTCATCTTTGTCGCCAGATTTGTCACAACGTTTTACGCTCCGGCCTTCTTCAGGTGGTTGGAATTTCGAACCGAACCCTTTATTTCGATCACTGGGGTAAACTGTTCTAGTTCCACGAGCCATGTCTGATGGATGTCAGTTATCAGTTATCTCCTGCTAATTTTCCCTCTGAAAGTTCTCCACTGCCTTAACTGGGTATTGAACTCACACTCTTTGGGTCTGTCACTGGATCTAACCAACGCCTTTATCCACTGTGCCATGTGTCCTTGAGGACATCTGGGTATGAATTTCTGAGTATTATAAACCTAATGTTTTTCAGCAAAGAGTGTGAGTTCAATACCCGGTTAAGGCAGTGGAGAACTTTCAGAGGGAAAATCAGCAGGAGATAACTGATAACTGGCATCCATTAAACATGGCTCGTGGAACTAGAACAGTCTACCCCAGTGATCGAAATAAAGGGTTCGGTTCGAAATTCCAACCACCTGAAGAAAGCCGGAGCATACAACGGCCGAAACACTGTGACAAATATGGCGACAAAGATGAGGACAATAGTCCGACTAATGTAAATACTGTACATAATACCTCATCTCAGAAATATAGACAGACTATTTCGTCGTTATAGTCAAATTTGCTTTCTCTCTGCCTCTCTCTCTCTCTCTCTCTCTCTCTCTCTCTCTCTCTCTCTCTTTCTGTCTGTCTCTCTCTCTCGTTTTGTAGTCATATTAGTTCAGGAAGGGCGTGAGAATGAGAATAATGAAAGAAAATAAAAAAAGAAACAGAAAGAAAAAAATGGCAGTCTCGTATTGATAGGCATGAGGATTAATTTCTTTAATCTAATAAAGGAAATGGCGTTTCAACCAGTACTTTCTGGGTTTCTGTAGATTCTCCAAAGGGAGAGGATTCTTTGATTCTGGTTTCATATTATGCACCTTGACTGAGATCTCAAAGTACACAGACGTTGAAATGTGCGTGGCAAACTGAAGGGAAAATATGACTGTTTCAAAAATCTAAAGAAAATATGAAAGAAATATTAAAAAGCAAGTAATAACAGAAACACATTCAAATCTCACATATTATTTTCCACACTTAGATTTTACAAGTACACATGCATGTACTTTGTTTTTTAACATGTCCGTTCAGATCGTGGAAGCTACTGGTACATCACCAGTTCGTAGTCTTAATATATTTGTCATGACTTGTCTTAGCCTTGTTCTGTCATTCATTTGGTCAAACTTAAAGAGATACTGACTCGCTATTTCTCCCTGTTTCATTCGCCTTCTGTGTGTTCTGTGCGTGTTAAATTCACCAAGCTTTCTTTCCTGATGATGTCTCTGGGAAACATCAGCAGTTGCTTTTGATTATTATTATCAGTTCTATGTAGTGCTTATTCTCATGACACGTGTCTGACATTTTCGGCAATATTATTCACATCATGCGACGATAGAAGGGAATGGGACGTTCCGGTGCAGCCCATTTGACGCCGCTGATTCCACGTGGCCGATTCGGCGTAGCCGAGTCGACATAGGAATTTATCGGCGGAGGGATGATTAGGCGTTAGAATACTACTTTGTCGTTACAGTCGAATTTGTTTAGATATATCATCATGAAGATTTCAAGTGTATTGATCATAGTCAAAGGGGTCGAACGGGGGTGGGGGTGCGAATGACACTGAACTAAATTTGAGTCCAGATGACAGACACCGAGCTCTACAATCAACACGATCAAAAGCCTTAGTTACATTGATCCAAGTAGCTTTGAACTTATTTTGATGAGACATATTTAACGCTACATTGAGCACTGCTTGCTCTTTTTTAATTGATTTTGTCGGTAGGGGGTGGGGCAGATTCTGAACCCAACAATGGTACGATGATTTTGAACCTGATCTTTTAACATTTCATACATTTTAGTTAACATTTTTAATTGTCAACATCAGTGCGAGTTTTAAGATGCAAAGATATTTTCAATGGATGGGGTTGTTTGGGAAGGAAGAGAAACAAAAGGGGGTCTCGGGTCGAAAAAAGTCTGACGACACCTTTGTTTATAAATTATTTACAATGTGTCTACTGATTATATATAGTTGATATAATTGGGCAGCAATGCTTCACTTATACAAAATTTAGTTAAATATTTGTTCTTAAGAAAATTATCCTTGTTTCCCGTGAATGTCTGACTATAAATTGTCCCATGTTTGAATAATTTCGAGTTGCATAAATAATTATCAGAGTACTTTTTCTATAACGGTTTCATCGTTTTTTTTTCCAAATATCGCGTTTTCACGCGTCATGTCTATTTTTTTATAGTATCGCGTTTTCACGCGCCATGTCTATTTTTTGATAGTATCGCGTTTTCACGCGTCATGTCTATTGTTTGATAGTATCGCGTTTTCACGCGTCATGACTATTTTTTGATAGTATTGCGTTTTCACGCGTCATGTATATTTTTTGATAGTATCGCGTTTTCACGCGTTATGTCTATTTTTTGATAGTATCGCGTTTTCAAGTGAACATTGAAGCCAACACTCAGAGGCGACAGACTGTTTCATGATGGACGCTATCGTTCAAACGGCCTGACGGTTGCGTCCAGAATGAAACAGTCTGAGTGTTGACTTCAATCTTCACTATTATATATATATATATATATATATATATATATATATATATATATATATATATATATATATATACGTGTGTGTGTGTGTGTGTGTGTGTGTGTGTGTGTGTGTGTGTGTGTGTATAAAGAAATTTTTATACTTATACTTTCTTTTTTATAGATACAAATATTTAAGGAAATGGTCTGTTTATAATAAACTGTCGGAGGATGAATATTATTCTATGAAAATTTATCGGACATTCAGACCAGTAAATGTCGTTAATACTGTTTATTATGAACAGACCATTTACTTAAATATTTGTATATATAAAAAAGAACGCATAAAAAAAAATATATATATACATATATATATATATACGTATATATATACATATATATATATATATATAAATATATATAATATATACATATATATATATATATATATATATATATATATATATATATATATATATATATATATATATATATATATATATATATATATACATAAGTCTGATTAAATTTAAATGACATGGTCTGTATGTCAATTATTTTATTGTATATTGTCCAAATTTCGAATATGTATTGGGATTGAAAATGTGGAAAAATTTTCCGGGGTTCATATTTGTTCCATTTTTTTATCAAGTAATTTCGACGATTTTGGTTATTATCAGGAATCATATGCTGTCCATCTCGTAGCAAGATTCCGTTGGCTACATCTTCGGATTATATAAGGATCTGGAAGTTTAAAACAGTTCAAGGGTAATAGTTAAAGGGAGCCTAAACGCACTAAAAAGAATGCATCAATATTATAAGCTTTTTCATGTATATTAATATTTTATACATCTTTCAAGATATCGTCCTCTGTAGTGAATGGTATATTTTTTTAATGTGGGCTGTTTATTTTGTATTATAATAGCTTCTATATTTTTGAGATTTTCCTTGCATTGGGACCTGTAGAGTATTTTGTTATTATTCAATAACATTTGTCTAATGTTGATAGTTTTAATTCTCTTATTCCTGATGTGCAGGTCGATATATGCACGAATTGCTTTGACAAGTGATAAATCAAAATCCGAGGGGGTGAGGTACATTTGTGGCCAATGTAAGAGTTTAATGTTGATTGTTCGTATTGGAGATGCAATCTCCTAGAATGTATGAGCAATCATAAACTACATTATTTTTACATAGGAAAGGATATTTGAAGTCCGGTGTTATTGGTAATAATTAGAAAGATGTTTTGAAAGTTTTATACTAAATGATAAATCTAAAGTGTTTGGGAATTATGACATAGGTATAAAGATAGATAGATAAGAATAAGAATAAAGAATTATGACGTAGAGAGATAGATAGATAGATAGATAGATAGATAGATAGATAGATAGATAGATAGATAGATAGATAATATAATTAATTAAATAGATAATTAATATACTGATTTAGAGAGAGATATAAATAGATAATTGATATACTTAGATAGTGTTGTGGTAGGATCCACCTAATTTGCATAGCGGAGTACCGACGATATAAATATGGTTGGTACCGGAAGACAGGGAGGCAAATCAAGAGATCCAACTAGAGACTCTGCCCGACTGCGACTCAGTCAACACATTCTCCGGGAACGGTCTTCCCAGGAATATACAAAAGACTATATGTAAATATTGTGTACACTTTCTTGTTTCAATACATTTTATTCTAACTACATTTTGTGTTTGCATTATTATTCCATGCATTAGTCAAGTTTCAACAGATAGATAGATAGATAGATAGATAGATAGATAGATAGATAGATAGATAGATAGATGATATACTTAGTTAAATACATAATTGATATACTGAGATAGAGAAATAGATAAATAGATAATTGATATACTTAGATAGATAGATAGATAGATAGATAGATAGATAGATAGATAGATAGATAGATAGATAGATAGATAGATAGATAGATAATTATTATATTGAGACAGACAGATTTATTATCTTTCTAAAACCTTATAAACACTTATAGATTTCCACAAATCTCATCTGGTATGGATAAAAAACATCCTGACATATATATATATATATATATATATATATATATATATATATATATATATATATATATATATATATATATATATATATATATATATATAAATGTAAAAGTGAACATATAATTCAACACTTAGAGGCGACAGTCTGTTACATGGTAGATGCAATCGTCGGGCCTGACGATTGTATCTAGCATGAAACAGACTGTCACCTCTAAGTGTTGACTTCTACATTCACTTTTATATTTACACACGCTCTATCTCTGATATTGAGCACTTTATCCCATAAATCTAGCACACTTTAAGTCTATATTTTTTCATATATATATATATATATATAGAGAGAGAGAGAGAGAGAGAGATAAATAGATAGATAGATAGATAGATAGATAGATAGATAGATAATGAAGAAACTCGGATAGATAGATAGATAGATAGATAGATAGATAGATAATGAAGAAACTCGGATAGATAGATAGATAGATAGATAGATAGATAGATAGATAGATAATGAAGAAACTCGGATAGATAGATAGATAGATAGATAGATAGATAGATAGATAGAAAATGAAGAAACTCGGATAGATAGATAGATAGATAATGAAGAAACTCGGATAGATAGATAGATAGATAGATGGATAGATAGATAGATAGATAGATAGATAGATAGATAGATAGATAGATAGATAGATAGATAGATAGAAAATGAAGAAACTCGGATAGATAGATAGATGGATAGATAGATAGCTTTATCCTTTTCCTTTAACCTTTTAAATCATTACAGATTTCTAGAAATCTCATCTCGAATGAATAAAAAACGCCCTAAGGCGAGATTGCATCAAGCTTCATTTAATTCTCTTATGACTTTCGTTGGCATTTTCAATCAATTTATTTATTTTTGTTTTCGTTTTTTTTTCTTCATCGGGAGGCGTGTTTAAATGCATGTTTCTTCGATTTCTTTAAAGTAACATCTCTTTTTTGTTTTGTGGAAGGGCTTAAGCACGTGATTTTCACTGCCTTATGCCTGCTTAGTCATTTCTTTTTTTAAAACTCTTCCGTTATTTATTGACAGCCATCCTTTTTTCCCGCCCAATTTTTAATCTTTGAATTCACTCGATAAGGAACAAGAAAAGGAAAGAGCAAATTGCAAATAAAGCAAAACAAGTCGTGTCTCTGCCACAGCGATGGGTGACTCGAATAAGAAAATTGAAAACTGTGGACAAATTAGAAAAGTTTAATTAAACTAATCAGTTTCCTGGGTCGGATTTTTATTCATTTCTTTTTTGTTTTTCAATATGATATTTATTTCTCAATGCGTTTTTCATTTTATTTTGTCCGTTATGTTTTACATGGCGGCCATGTTTGGTATCATTGGAGACAGCTGCAGGAGAGTTTTTTTTTTTTTACAGCGTCGAGCAAATGCTATAGACACCATCTCGTCTTAAGTGCGTTGAAATTTATACCAATGAAACGACATATCTTTGTTTTTCTATAAACTCTGAATTTATAATGGGTAATGTTAACATTGGCCATTCTTCATAAGGAAACTTTTAGCATTCATTGACAGAAAAGCCAGTTTTAACGTCGATTAAACTTTATAAAATTGAATTCTTCCTTCATGGAAAGCAACCAATCAAACGATATGGTATCCTCGTTTTCATATAGACTATGAAATCATAAACTACATTATTTTTACATAGGAAGAATATTTGAAGTCCGATGTTATTGATAATAATTAGATTAGATGTTTTGAAAGTTTTATACTAAATGATAAATCTAAAGTGTTTGGGAATTATGACATAGGTATAAAGATAGATAGATAAGAATAAGAATAAGAATAAAGAATTATGACGGAGATAGATAGATAGATAGATAGATAGATAAATAATATAATTAATTAAATAAATAATTAATATACTGAGATAGAGAGATAGATAATTGATATACTTAGATAGATAGATGGATAATATAATTAGTTAAATAGATAATTAATATACTGAGATAGTGATAGATAAATAGATAATTGATATACTTAGATAGATAGATAGATAGATAGATAGATAGATAGATAGATAGATAATGTAATTAATTAAATAGATAATTAATATACTGAGATAGTGATAGATAAATAGATAATTTATATAGATAGATAGATAGATAGATAGATAGATAATATAATTAATTAAATAGATAATTAATATATTGAGATATAGGTGATAGATAAATAGATAATTGATATACTTAGATAGATAGATAGATAGATAGATAGATAGATAGATAGATATTATATACATAATCAATATACTGAGATAGAGAGATAGATAAATAGATAATTGATATACTTAGATAGATAGATAGATAAATAGATAGATATATAGATAGATAGATAGATAGATAGATAGATAGATAGATAGATAGATAGATATTATACTTAGTTAAATAGATAATTAATATACTGAGATAGTGATAGATAAATAGATAATTGATATAGATAGATAGATAGATAATATAATTAATTAAATAAATAATTAATATACTGAGATAGAGAGATAGATAATTGATATACTTATATAGATAGATAGATAGATAGATAGATAGATAGATAGATAGATAGATAGATATTATACTTAGTTAAATAGATAATTAATATACTGAGATAGAGAGATAGATAAATAGATAATTGATAATAATAGATGAATTCATAATAGGTAATATTAATATTGGTCGTTCCTTATCACAAGACCTTTGGCATTCATTGACCAAAGAGCCGGTTCTAATCCCGATTAAAGCTAATAAAATCTTAAAGCATTAAAAATTCGCTTAAAACATTTTTACAGGAGAATAGTTTTCTTTAGTCCTCTTCACGCTTTCCTATATTGATGGGAGTATCTCGCCTAACCTTTAGTCCGAAGTTGTGTCGAAGGTCAAAATTTTAATTATATTCTTATTTTCTCTTTGAGTTACACGCGGTTTCCATTTTATATGTTGCTAGTGTCGGAAACCCGCAAGTGATGTGTTCTATGTTACTTTGTACACATCTTTGTTTAGGATTCTGTAGCGCCAGTTCACAAGGCTCGAAGAAGAATCCATCCTGGGTATGACGATAAAATACAGCTGTTAGCAATGCCTCTGTTCGAGAGATTGACTGTTTTGAGGATCCTGGAAGCACGTTTTAATTGCTGTTGTTACCAGGTCCACCCTGAACCGGGGTGTTAGCAGCTGTTAGTGTCTCGCATATGGGCAAATATCGACCCCACCCCAATAAATACGTTTAAAAAATTACAAACAATACACTTTATCTAGTTGAGTAATACATTTCAGATGCATCATGGATGGTCTTTAGAGATGCACTGTCTTCATTCCCGATTTCGGGTTTTGCATCATATCGTCTCAAACAGCAACCCCGACCTGATATCAAAAGGGTTAGGCCGCCTCCTTTATAGCGTCGTGCTACACACATCGACATTGCACAACAAAAAAAAAATCCAGATATGGCTAGGATTCCGACCGTTCTCATTGACACCACATCAGTCAACATCGGCCAATGAAATAAAGGCGTTTCTTCCTTCCCTCCTATATAGACTTGTCTTTTTCCTTCATCCGGTTTTGATTCGCGCTATTTCCCCGGAATTCATAACGAGGTAAGCTGGACGTCAGTCAACATCAGCCAATGAAATAAAGGCGTTTCCCCCTTCCCTCCTATACAGTCTTGTCTTTTTGCTTCATCCAGTTTTGATTCGCGCTATTTCCCCGGAATTCATAACGAGGTAAGCTGGACGTCAGTCAACATCGGCCAATGAAATAAAGGCTTTTCCCCCTTCCCTCCTATATAGTCTTGTCTTTTTGCTTCATCCAGTTTTGATTCGCGCTATTTCCCCAGAATTCATAACGAGGTAAGTTGGACTTATTCTTGCAAAGTTCATTCCAATGTTTTACGTTTTAAATACTAATTCGATCACTAAACCTTACCACTTACATTACTTTTCATAAAAAATATATATTCATTATTCTTACTATTATACAAAAGTACTAAAGTCTAACCCTATACACTTAATCAAACGAAATTAGAAAAATGTAATGCACGTTCAGGCCTCTACATATAAATGTGCCCTCACATACACTCCTACACGCACACACACACGGACACGCACACGTAAAACCTATCTCTCATTTACATTAATTGAACGAATACAAACGTATCTCTTACTGTTTATTTGAAATTCCTTACCAGTTTTGTAATCTATCAATTAAAATAATACGATGGCCTAATCTAAGCAATGAAAAAATAAAAAAAATAAATATACTTAAATAAGTAATAAAACCTAAATAACTAAAGAAACCTGAACTACTAACTTAAGTAACATATTCACATTTACTTTCTGTTAAATAGTATTCAAAATGAATCTTGTGAATTAATACTAGAATTACCAATCAATTATTGAACTATGATTACTACGATCTAACTTTACATTCGTATGTACTAGGGTTGGAAATGACAACAAAAAACAAAAAAAAACGCAAATAAACATGGAAAAATGGCAATCGGTACCCGGAAAAGAACCAAAAAAACAACTCCTTTGACCCTCCCCCAACATGCGCCAACACGTCTACACCCATCCATCCCAGTTTAACTACCCTGAATTAATACTTCCTCAATATTCCCTTATAGATTGAAAGCCTCTCCTCCATTTCCCTAAGTATATTTGTGAGTTTTTCTCTTCTTCTTTCCTCACACTTTTTTTAGTTCTTCCATGGCTCTGATCTCTTAAGCCAAATGCACTTGGAAGCAGTTAAAACTGTATTGATAATGTCCTTAAACGCTCTTGCCCTCGCTGTACCCACTATGCTTATTTTTGCTAGGGCTTTACACAGCGACTGACCTGCAAAGCCCCTGCAACCAACTTCTACCGGATCATAGTATATTCTACATGACTTGCGACGACGTTGTCTATGTCAATAAAGCAATAACTTAAAAAAATATACATTTACTTGGAAAGTATAAAATTATGTACAAAATATCTATAGCTGAAGGCTTAAGATCGCTTTCAAAATATTTAGATTTCGGCATATTGATAAGTCGCTAAACAAAATCACCCAACCAACCAAATCGATAAAAACGAACTCCGGAATATGTTGGTGAGGGCCTCAGACTCAACACGAAAGTCTACACCAAGTACCTTGAGGAGGTAGGGCTCTTTTTCTCACAGACGCTGCCCAACTGACACTACTATGCTGAGCAGTCGACATTATAAAAAAGAAAAACAACACGCATGCGCGAAATTAAAAATTTAAAATGGCGGCATTTTACTCCTCGCATCTTGTATATCCTCATCATCTACGCTTATTTACTCCTTTTACGTCTATACATCGTCCTCATTCAACAACTATCTACTTTGAGTGGCTCTTAGGTTTTGTATCGTGTGAACATATAATTAAAAAAATATCTATCATTCTCTCTTTAAATATAAATATATTTAATCAGTTTGGGTTGCATTTAACCGAAAATGTTAGGTCATTTTTTTTTATTTTATCTTTCCAGTTTTCAAATCCAATGAGAAATCATTAATTTTGTGTAAGGTGAAAATATCTGCACCAACGCCTTTGGTTCTTTTTAATACAATTTCGAAATATGGGGAAATTTATTTTATGGATTTAATCAGAAGCTATAAAACTAAAATCGAAAAATTTTCATCCATGAATTTTAAATTGAACACGATATAAAAATCTACCTGTCTTTTTACTGATTGGTTCCTTCGTCTTGTCAGCCAATGTTAAGGGGGAGGTAATTCGAAATATCAATCATGACATTCGCAACCAACAAAAATACAATTATCATGAGAAAAATATTCTTCTTGTCTAAGTGTCATGTCTCTCTGTTGTATAGGCCCTTCCCTTCTGGTGATAGTCTTGAGGCGACGGTCTTGATTCTTTCATATGTTGTTTTCTTCTTTCTGTCGTCTTCTGGCCGTGTGATCGCTAGTTAGTTTGTTCGGAGGTAAAATTAGAACTTTAACAGAAGGGATTTTAAAACTTGTTTATTTTATTAACACGTCGACATTTTCTAACTATCCGGTGGGATCGCTCTATCAGCCCCACTGGTGAGCAAATTCCCCGCGCACGAAATTAATATGTCTGATCTGTCCGAAGTGTAAAACTGAACTCATTGAAATAACTATCTATCTCACTAACTTTCCCACGCTAGTTTTAACCAATCAAAAAAGACTTCCTTTGTTTTGTCTACCATCTGATCTTATGGTCAACATGAGAAAGTCAGAGGAAAATAAAATTCTTTAAAAAATAATAGTCTGATAGACTATTAGGTAACATCAAAAAAATTAATTTATGAATTTTATTTCAACTATATTTAACATTTCTTGCCCAAACAACAGAGGTTAATTTGCAGTGTAACACCCGGGCTCAGTTCGCATTAAAACTTTCAAGAATACTTACATTTGTGTGTAATTGTATATGCTACATTCGATTCTGGCTTGATAAATTTCATAAGTCTACCGTTTTGGAGTTATTGACAGTGAAAGTTCGGATTCATTCGCGTCGTGGGCAGCCATTACTGGCGTTGTTTGTATATATTCGCTGCAGAATAGCTATCAGTGTAGGTATCATTGCGCAAACTGAGCGTGTCATCGTAAATAGTTCTCATGTGCAGTAATTGAGACAAATTTAAACAAGAAAGATCAGTTCTGCGCTTAACTTTTCGTAGTCTTTCGCGCTTAGCTTTCCGTAGAGAATGTATGCAAACGACTGTAATGGCTGCTACGAACGACACGAATGAATCCGAACATTTTTTTATTCATTTTTTTTTTTTTGCCAGAAACAACATTTGCCTTATATATATATATATATATATATATATATATATATATATATATATATATATATATATATACCCCCCCGGAAAATTTAATTCCGGTCGAGCACTCTTGAAGAAAGCGTGAATTCGTAAACAATGTATACTGCTACTGATATTGAAAAGCTCTTCCATAAATGAGCCCTATCGGTCATTGGCGTGTTTATTCGAAGAGTAAGTAAAAATTCGCCTTCCTTTCAACTGAGCGGTGATAGCTCAGTGGTAGAATCTCCGACTGATGCCAAATCGGTCGGATTTCGCATTCCGATGTCTAGGCATACCGATGAGCAGCGAAACAGCCTATCTGCGGATGACAATATATATATATATATATATATATATATATATATATATATATATATATATATAATTATTTAATTGAAAATTATAACATAAATATGTTATAAAATCATTACAAAAGTAGCCATTTTGTTTCAACACTTCTGGTGTCTTATCAAGTGATGATGTTGAATGTAGAATAAAGGGTTTTAAAAGGTTCAAATTAATCAAACATCCCCTCGCTGTTACATAAGCTGGAATGACCAATTTTATAACATATTTATGTTATAATTTTCGAATAAATAATTATATTTGCTCTACTCTGTATTGAGCACTCTTTTAAGAATAGTATTTGTTGGTTATTGGAATTTATTCCGTATACACCAATCCTATACAAGTATATATATATATATATATATATATATATATATATATATGAAACGGGCAATAAATTATATGTGTATGCCGATGGAAATAGTGATCAGTTGAAAGTGACAAGGTATCTTCGACCAGCAAAGGTTTTCCAGTTTAAATAATTCTTTTAATATTTTATTTTAGCATTAAGTTTATCATAAATTTCTCCTTCATTGCAGAAAATGCATTCGCATGCTATAAATGTCGCGTTATGAGGCAGATGATGTTCCTGTACTCTTCGTAAAAAAATATGGCCGAATAAATATTATGCCTGAAAGGAATTCATGGAATTTTTATTCGTTTCGCATTCTCAAGATTTCTTTTCGCTTTTTTCCTTGTCGCATCGAGTCTAC
Organism: Acanthosepion esculentum; assembly: GCA_964036315.1. Lineage (NCBI taxonomy): Eukaryota > Metazoa > Mollusca > Cephalopoda > Sepiida > Sepiidae > Acanthosepion > Acanthosepion esculentum. The sequence continues at coordinate 20,563,251 of OZ038500.1, read as the reverse complement.
TTTTCGTAGCCACCTTCGCATAGGAAAGTCATGAGATGCTATTGTGCAAATGCGGCTGAAATCCGAGAGGCGAGCTCAAATGTTGATGCTGGATTTGTTTTCTATAACTGCCTTTCGAAAATGTGGCAGTCATTTCTCTTCGCAAGGAAAAAACACCAAATTTAACAATAATAAAATATGAGGTACACTCGACTGCAATAACGATGTTTGACTTTAAGCTGCTCACAATAATGGTGGTGTTAAGCAATCACTTACTCGACCATCTTATGAAGCACACCCTGGTATAAAGATATCGAATTTCGTGACTTTGCATTAGACAACGGACAAAGAGCTAGAAACGTCGTCCCTCGTTAAATAAACGAACAATTGCCTGTATGATTTTTTTAATTTTTTTAATAAGCAAACAAACGTAATCGTTATCAGCGCAGAGAGCTAGACAAATTCTAATCGATTCTGTGAAGTTCACTGTTGCACTACTGCATCTGAGATAGGAGTGAAACCATTTCGTCTCCCTCCACCTATGGGTTAAATATTTCGTCTACTGTGTATGTTAGGTTAATCTCTGATTAATTAATACTTGGTATTTCCTCGCTGTGAGTACCGTATAGCATTTTAGTAGTATCTACTAATATTTGTCTTATATGGAAAGTTGACTATTATCTGGTTACGATTCTTAATAATGACTATAGAACAATTCTTATATTCTTTAACCCCTGAAAAGCAGAAAAATGTAAGATTGCTCCAAAAAAACTCAATAAAAGATTAATTAAATATTCCTTGTCTGCCGTTTTCAAGGAAAAATACATATATATATATATTTGTGTATTTAGACAGAAATCCTTCTTTCATGCACATTTCATTGAATACGACAGACAAGGTGCTTTGATTTAGTTTTTTATTTAATTTTTCATGTGATCTAAGCATTTTTTCTTTTCTGATGATAAATTATATAAAAACTGTCCGAATGTTCTTTTTATCCGAGCGCTTTCGGCTATACATTTAGCCATTTTCAAGGTTGGAATATATTAACTGTTAACAAGAAAAAGCTTCTAGCATGAATGTATTTATATAATGTCTTCATTTTCTATACACGCTCAAAATATTGTGTTCATATTCTTAGTTGAAATTATTGAGTGTTGGTTTCTTTGTTTTTATTAATATGGCTTCCATTATTTTTAGCCTTTTTGCGTGTAGATGATGCTATTACGTTAGTGTTGTCCACAAGTATGTTCCGAATAGTGTCCGGTAGGTGTCCATGAATATTTAAATGAGATCTAACTAAGCTATTGTCAGAAAAGTGTAGAGTGAGTCTGCATGTCAAACATGTTGTAGTGTGGCCTATATAATTATTTACGAATTTTGATTGATCAAAAATAAAATTCCTTTATGGACATTTAAATTCGTTGAAGTGTTTAGTAATTAAGTTTAGGAAGTACAGTCCGATGTTGATGCTTGACAGTTTGCAGAAGTTTTTTGGGGGGTGAACCACGTGATTTTTCTTTTTCTATTTTTACACCTACATTCCACATTTCGTGTATCTGTATTATTAATGGTGGTTACGTAAGACAGTTTTCTTTTGAAACCACTTCATATATATATATATATATATATATATATATATATATATATATATATATATATATAAAGGAAAAAAGACAATAGTAGTTTTAGCCGACGCGTTTACTCCAATGTGGACATTTTCAAGGCAGAAAATGAAATGAATTTATTAAAACAATGTATCTATAAACAACAAACAAAAGAGACCTCATAAATAACAATTTAACAAAGGCACTAGTCATATATAAAAAATAAATTCAACCACAATTTTGATTTTATGAATATAACACTCATAAAAAAGAAAATAATTCATTCAGAAGGGAAATCCTCGAGAGTGCCACCATTGAATATTATCCAAATATTCATCGACAACCAGGTTTTCTTTCACAATATCACCTTTCCTAACAGAATCACTGGTCTCCCAAGCCAACGTACACAACAAATATATCAAGAAATCAATAGAAAACGGCTGAATCCGTTAACACAATACAAACAATATTTCTACACGTGAAAATATTCTCTTGAAACATAAAGTAATTGACGTAATTTTTTAGTTGACCATACAATATAGTTTCTGAATTCTTCTAGATGTTAACGGCATTTTGTTTGTTGTTTATAGATACTTTGTTTCAATAAATTCATTTCGATTTTTGCCTTGAAAAAACCACATTGGACGAAACGCGTCGACTAAAGCTACAGTTTTCCTATTGTCTTTCTTCCTTTATATATATTTTCTTATTCTACAGGATAATTGTGAGAAGATTTTACACACACACACACACACACACACATATATATATATATATATATATATATATATATATATATATATATATATATATATATATATATCAAGAATTGCTATCAGAGGAAAAATCGGGTTTTAGAACCGGACGAACTACAATGGAACAGGTCTTGTAGGATTCTCCTAGAGAAACACCTGCAACATGGGCACTGACCAAGAGGGAATGACTGTAGGAATTGTCCCGGTTGCGTGTGTGTGTTCGGCAATGTATAGACTGGAATGGATAAGATTCCATCTGACCTGATAAAAGACTGAGGTGAAGAAACCATCAAAGACATAACAACACTATACCAGAAGATTTTGAAACAAAAACGTGGCCTAACGGGTGGACTCTCATTGGTAATACACCTGCCAAAGAAATTATAGGACAATAAGCCTGATCAGTCATCCTAGTAAAGTCCTGCTCCGTACCATTTTGAATCGTTTGAAATCCAAGGTTGAAGAATTGCTATCAGAGGAACAAGCAGGTTTTAGAACCGGACGAACTACAATGGAACAGGTCTTCAATTGTAGGATTCTCTTAGAGAAACACCTTCAACATGGGCAATGTCCAAGAGGGAATGACTGTAGGAATTGTCCCGGTTGCGTGTTTGTGGTCGGCAATGTATAGACTGGAATGGATAAGATTCCTTCTGAGTTGATAATAGATGGAGATGAAGAAACCATCAAGGTCATGACAACACTATGCCAGAAGATTTTGAAACACGTGGCCTAACGGGTGGACTCATTGTAATACCCCTGCCAAAGAACGGGAGCCTTAGCCAGTGTCGAAAGGAAGCCTCAGGCCGTGACATTAAGCCTGATCAGTTATCCTAATAAAGTCCTGCTCCGTATCATTTTGAATCGTTTGAAAGCCAAGGCTGAAGAACTGATATCAGAGGAAAGATTTAGTTTTAGAACCGGACGAAGTACAATGAAATATGTCTTCAGTTCTCGCATCCTGGTAGAAAAACACCTGCAACATGAGAAGAACGTGTTCTACAACTTGTTGATTTCAAGAAAACATTTGATCGTGTATGGCATGATGATCATTGGCAAATCCTTAGAGAATTCAATGTAGCTAACGGAATTATCCAAGTCATCTAGGCCCTATATAACGATACCACCAGCTCAGTTCTGGGATAACAAATGGGTTGATTCTTCCGAACAACTGTAGGCTTGCGACAGGGATGCGTATTTTCATCCACATTGTTCAACCTATTTCTAGAGAGAATCATGCAAGAAACCTTGAGCGACCATGTTCCATCAATCTCTGTCGGTGGCAGACCCGTCTGCCAGCTACATTGTTCAGATGATATTGAATTCATAGCAGGTAGTAACTGTGAGCTCCAGGATTTGATTAACAAACTTTTTGAAAGAGCAGGCCATATGTAATGGAGGTCAGCTCCGAGAAATCCAAAGTAATGGTGAATAACACAAACACTAAAACCTGTGTCAACATTACCATGAACGAAAATTCACTGGAGGAAGTGTTTAGTTTTAAATACTTAGGAACAATCTTGTATAAGATTAGGAACAATCTGCAACTCAGAAATACGCACATGGCAGCGATGGCCAAATTGACAAGAATATGTAGAAGCAAATCAGTTTTCAAACAAATTACGGTCTGTACAAATCGCTAGTAGTCTCAATTCTCCTATATTAATGTGACACGTGGACATTGCTGGCAGATACAGAGAGAAGGATCCAAGAAGAAATGAATCTTCTCGCCACTGTCAAACGGAGAGAAACGGCGTGATTTGGACAGTTTACAAAGCACGACAGCCTGTGTAAGACCATCATTCAAGACACCGCTGAAGGTGAACGTAGGAGAGGACGCCAACGAAAAAAACTGGTTGGACAATGTTACAAATTGGACAGGTATGACTGATGCGATGCTAGCAAACCCAATTTTAACCTGAAAACTCGAGTATCCTTATAAATAGCTTCGTTTTCATCTTGACTGATATATGGGTGCCAAGCATGTTGTCCTACACGGTCAGGTCCTAACGATAATACTTTTTCGGGTCCTATAAGTTGGCGCTCCCACTTCACAATGTGCTTTCCCAAATAAAAGAGAACGCATAACATGAAAATATTCTACAACTACGTCAAGATCAGCAACTCAAATTGTTAGCACCTGTAACTAGAAGATTCAAATAATGATATGATCAAGCTGATAACGTTCCATACAACTTTAAAGAATGAGCTCGAAAGCAAACTCCCATCAATACTACAAAGGGCTATATCAGTTAATGCACTTGAAAAGACAAATTTGCTGCAAAATGCTTTTAAGAAAATGATTTAACGAATTTCACCCGAGTGCGAACGGTAAATTTTGAATCATTTGAAAACGACTAATTTCACAAGTACTGTACAGCTGGCCACTCGTATTCGAGGATACCCGTCTACATGCGCGGCTACCCAATCCCTATTGCAGACGCTTGCTCAGGCTCATTTGTATATATTCAACACCCACAGGGCCTACCTGTGGTTTATACTGCAACTATGAGGCAGATCTTAGTTTCAGTTTCTGGGAATCTAGTGATCAACAATTTGCACAATCCTAGCACGCTAGAGACTTCGGTCACGATAACTTGTCACTTCGTGCTAGCACAGCTATCGACGGCCCTCAATGCTTCCCGAAACCCAAATTCACCAACAAGACTTGGGTCAACCAATGGTATAGTTTTCAGGCACCCGGGTCTCATCGTCAGAATGCGAACGTTCTAACCAGTCGGCGACGTTTAACATTATAAACAACATTGTTGCATTAAGTGGGCTGGCTTCTATTATTGATGGTGTCCCTTCAAGAGTTGGTCAACCATCATACTCCACAAATTCCTATTCTTGTAGCTCTTGGGATGGTTGACAAGATGGTTCGCCCCTCATCACACAGTTCCTTTTGTCTTCAAAATGGCCTGTGTCAACTCTTTCAAGCACTTCTTCCTTATTAATTTTCAAAAATATTTTCTGATTTTGATTCTTTGTCTTTTTACTTTCATTTTCCTTAAGGCTTCTTCGTTACTAACGCGATCCGGCCATTGCATTCTCAATGTCCGGTTGCCTCATGCCTGTAAGGAAATTGTCCATAATTCACTGTTGCCTCCTAGGCAAGACGATAAAATGCATCCGGTGTCCTGGGTAAGACGATAAACTACATCCGACAGCAAGGTCTCTGATGAGGAGGTTTTGCAGAGCGTGGAACCACCTCTTAACTACTGGTGTTCCCAGGTCCACCCTAACCCTGATTGGTAACACCTGTTAGGGCCCCAACTATAGTTAACCCGAAACTGGGGTCAAAACGCTATGAAAGTGTAAAAATAGGTTTTAATATCAGCAATACATTTTTGCAAATAACTATTACCAGCAATGAATTTTTAAGGGAAAAATTATTACCAGCAATACATTTTGGAAAAAATATTACTAGCAAAAAAGATCTTGTCGACATTAAATAACCCATTGAGGTTGATGTGCCGTAAAACAAACCAAACCAAGCCAATATATACTGAGATGATAGATAGATAGATAGATAGATAGATAGATAGATAATATAACCAGCAATAAAAATCTTGTCCGCATTAAATAACCCATTGAGGTTGATATGCCGTAAAACAAACCAAACCAAACCAATATATACTGAGATTGATAGATAGATAGATAGAAAGATAGATAGATAGAAAATATAACAAGCAATAAAAATCTTGTCGACATGAAATAACCCATTGAGGTTGATATGCCGTAAAACAAACCAAACCAAACAAATTCACTGTTATATAGATGCATAGATATTACGAAGCTGTTTAGAAATATTGTCTTTATTTCTAACGAAAATTTCCAGGTTGTTTGAATATTAAATGGTAAATACTTAAAGGAAAACGGAGCAAATTATTAACATGGATCTCTTAATCAAGAATTTGTTTTCGGGTCTTCATCAGTTTATTCGGAAATTAAATTGTTGGTCGTTCTTTGTAGTGTTATGAAGCAGTTTACCAGTTATTATTTCACTGTTTCTATTTTTTTGCTTTTTTGCTATATGGTAAGAGAAGAAAATCCCTAAATACGAGGTACAAACTGTCAACATCAAGAAGTTTAAATATTTGGGAAATGCGCCACTGAGATCTGAACGCACACCCGAACCAGTGAAGGAATCGAAGTGAAGCAAGGTGTCTTATAAACGGAAAAAAAAACCGTTAGAAACAGAAGAAAAATACAGTTTTAGAACGCTATGTGTTTTTTTAAATTTTTTATTCCGTGATGTCACCATGTATACTCCAGCTGCACTAGAAGTGTTTCTTGGGTAAGATAACATGACGGAGCCCAACCCTCTCCGGGACGGTTTTGGATTCAGAGTTTTTGCTTCTTCAAACGGCTTTCTGAAGAAGAAGAAGTAGAAGAAGAAGATACATGCCTTTCCCCGGGGTATTAGCATTAAGTAAATGCAATGGATCCGACTGAAATTCGAACTCGGCTCTCCCATTCTTCAATCCGAGCCACTATCCATTACACCACACCGTGCTTTCCCTTTATGTGTTATATATTCGAATGCTGGGTAATTTCCGCACAGATGAGGAGGAAACTGAAGGCAAGAGAAAAAGCGGTTCTCCAGAAGGATACAGAGAATTCCATGGAGGAAGTCTTAAATAAAATATCAACAGAAAGAAAATTCATACCCAATGTCAGGAGAATACGACTTAATTTCCTCGCCCACATAATGAGGAAAGGATTGTGGGATTAGAAAATTAATCCTCACGGGAAATTCTGTGGGGATAAATACATAAGGGAAGGCAGTGACGAGCTTGTAAATCAGTGATATGAACTAGAACAAAATAGCCTGACGGAGCCTATCTCACTTCATGCAAATTTTGAATTCAAAATATTCCTTCTCCTCGAATGATTTGCCAACTTAAAGTAAGCGTATTCAGTCAACCCTATCATTTAACCCATACATAGGTGGTATAAGTCGATTCATACCTTTCTCAACTTCGTCTGGTAAGTGGCCCACTTACCGGACGAGATTAGAAAATTGTGAAAAAAATGTCCTACAACAGATAGAACGTTGTGCGAGAGCCATGATTGGCTAAGTCCTGGAGGACATAGAAGATGATGGTTGATATCTAGAGTTACCGCCCCTTAACAATGGCTGACAAGACTAGGGAACCAAATCAATAAATATAAAACTCGGCTCGTTTTATAAATTTAAGACTAAATTTTTGGATTTTAGTTTTGTAGCATATGATTAAATCCATTAAATAAATTGCCCCATATTGTTGGGGGGCAATTTTCACCTGACACAAAATTAATGATTTCTCATTGGTATTTCTTTATCTTTATAAATCCATATTTTGTTATGATAACAATCGGCTCTCATCGAAATGCCTCAGGGACTTACAGGAAGCGGTTTAATTCTATAACTAATTAAAAAAGAAACAACAAAAAACAGGTTAAAAGGAGAAGTGTTAACAAAATACGGCGATAACAATTGAGGAAATTCTGAGTGCTTTGCAAATGAGCATAGTTTGGCACAAGGCCATAAATAGAGATCGCCGTGAAGGTCAAACTCATTATTCAGTAGAAATGATCAAATAGATTGGATCAATATCCCTTATTTAACGACGATTTATTCTTTTACTAATTGTGACACTGACCCCGGGTATGTTGTGTGATCCTGCAATCACGACACCGTATGTGAGTCAGTCTAACCCTGGAACACCCGTTGAAGTCCTGATCGCGACATACAGATGTGACACTCTAACCCTGCTGGTTACCACGGCATCGGATGTGAAATTCTAACTCCTGTCTTGTTCGCAGGTGATGTCTGGTTAGATTCGGCATCAGCTTTGTCGTTCCCAGCTCGCCTCCAACGTCTGGTTATCGAAGCAACTACTTTGATCTCGGTGCAACCTACCCACGTTGTGATTTGATCTTAGGTTGACAAAATCAATCAGGCGTCGGGCCGTAGTGCGAGCCGAATACGGCTCAAAGGTGATGCTGCACAAATGAATGTAGAAGAAAAATAAAGGAACAATTCAAGGAGTTCAAATGTTGTTAAGGAATAACAATTTACTTTCTATCTGTTTGTTGGATACAGGAGTGCGTCTCTCTCCCAGCTCACGTCCATGGATTGGGACACTTTTGCGTTTCTTAGCGAGTTTTGGTATCTTAAGTTGTGTTTCAATAAACGGCTTTTGGTATCTTCAATCGATAACTGGCTTTGGTGGAAATTCTAAGTCGGACTTCACTGAACTTGTTCTTGGTTAGAAGTCTAAGTCGAAAGGCGTGAAATTCGTGCGGTCACCTGCTGCGAGGCGTTATTCTCTAACTCTCAAACTCTGGAGCTGGAACTCGAACTCGCTAGAACTGCGGAACCCCAACTCTACTGAATGCCCGCAGACGTTCGTTTATATGGACGTCAACCAAACCTAGTCTGGGGCCGGACGCGGTCTGGATTCTTCGATAATTTCAAATCCCCAATAAGGATTTTTTTTGTTTTCGGACAGGAAAATTTATCACTTTCTATTTTTGGAAATCTATCGCTCTTTGTTTAGAGGGGTTTTCCCCTTCTGTGAGGAGAGGTGAGGAGGAGAACCATCCTCCCAAACTCTTCCCTTCTCATACTGGTACCTCACACCAACCTCCTCCTGGGCATCAACAAGTTTCTCCTTCTTTCTCATACAATCACCTCCGCCTATCACCCATGTTACCACTCAGCCAATGATCTCTTGGCGGCGTGGGTGTGGCTAGTCTGGCATTAGTTTACATTAGCATTCAGAAAAAAAAATTATCTTCCCCTTTTCTTTCTTTCTTTTCTATCGGCCAGAATACTTATGAATCCCACATTGCCATAATTAAAAATTCTTTTTATCATATCTTATACTGAGTCACCCAAAATCCACTTGAAGACCGAATCATTAATGATCGCTGGTGGTCGTGTTCCACCTAGAGACCAAATCGCTTTGTCTTTCTCGTTTTAATATTATCGTGGGCCCAGATGACCATTTCTGGCGATAGAAAGTCGTTGTCGTGTACAGGTTGCCGTCCATATCAATGTTTTTGTTTCGCCTAATTCGATTAATTCCGTCTTTCTTGTTAACCGAATTCCGTTGACCCCCTTTTTCCACACGCAGTTGACCGACATTCGAAATTTCGAGTGTCAGCTATGCGTGTGGTCAAGACCGTTGCTCTTATCAGGACATTAATTAATGCTGACAGATCCGAGATATGTCTTTCTTACGAACTTTCCCGTTATATCTTGCATCGCAAATGAAAATTAAAAAAAAAGTCTTTTACCCATTCTTTGTTTGTAAAAAGAAACAAATAATGTCGCTCAGTATGTCTTTCTATCTATCTATCGCTTTAAGTAATTCCCGTTATTAATTTCTGTGCCGAATTAATTAATTAATTAACCACCGTATCTAAATAGTGTCACATAATGCAAGAGTTGTTTGTAACAAGACCGCTGAAATTGGACACTAGGTAAATATCTAATCCCCTGCTGTCATAATAACCTGTCAGACCCGGCACGTAAATTGGTACCTCACGAAAAGGCGCATAATTTATTTTTTACAAATTTTAAATTAATCTAGCACAAGGCCAAAAAAATGAGGCACCCAGTGAGAATTATGCTCGCTACTCAGTAGAAATGATTCCTCAGCTCGACGGCCATTATATATCGACAATGCGCACGATTTATTATTTATTAATTTTACCCTAGTTTGGCTCAAGGCCATGAAAATGGAGTTCCTAATGAGGATCAAACTGACGACTCAGTAGAAATGACCAACCAGATTTGCTCGATAACCTTACGAAGATGCTCACAAGTTGTCATTAACTTAGTTTGGTAAAGTCTATATTGAATACCGTGTTGGTTAGTTAATTTTATGATCTCAACATGTAGTCCCCACTGAGGATAGAACTCACTACTCAATATTAATGGGCAATCAACCTTGTTAGACATTCCCTAGCACTGACATGGACAAATCAGTTTTACCGTCCTTAAATACAAAGAGGGTGCACACAGTGATGATCGAACGCCGAAGACCCCAAAATTTATAAAAACAAAGTTTTATTGACAAAATATTTGTTATTATTAAGAGGAAAAACCAATTTATTTTTATTATTTTATTATATTATTTAATCAAAGGATTAAATCAATATAATACCACAGAAATTTAGGTTAATTTTTTTTTACGTCAGCAATCGGCGTAATATTTACGACTATTGTTTTTACGCCTTTTTTTCCGGTGAAAAACATTGATTTTTACATTCTTGTAAAAATCTGATAATTGTCAGATTTTAATGAAAATTTCCGTACTTACTCACGGATGAATGGAATTATTTTACAAATGTCAGAGTTAACTCCTCCTTAACTTCCTAATTGTTCACTATGGCAAGCTCTCCCAGCGGACACATTTAAAAGATGTGATGTCTCGCAGAGATTCGCGTTTTGCCAACTCGTGGGAAAACGCCATGAAGCACACACACGCACACATACGGGTACGTACGAATATTCATCAAAATACGAACTTCTTACGTTCACGCACAAACACAAATGTTGATGTCTTTGTCCATTGGAAGTTTTGTTGTTTAATAGATATACTTGTTTATATATATATATATATATATATATATATATATATATATATATATATATATATATATATATATATATATAAGTAATTCGTTGAGTCCTATGGTCAGAGAGAATCTCAGTCGAGTTCCACCACGGAATATGTGAGCGAGCGGGGTTATATTGAGTCTGATTTGCTACCGCTTCGTCACTGAGGCCCGTTGGAGCAGTTGTTATGGTGTTTGCTTGATAACTCAACGAAACGTCCGCCTTTCTGCATTCTGTTGAGGTTTCTTTCAGACTCAATGAATTACTTAATTATAATTATCTTAATCCTCCTAAAAATTTATGTCATATATATATATATATATATATATATATATATCGGTCTTGTTTATTTTCTTTACATTTCTTTATGGTGGATTCAATCTCTGAGTCCTCCATATTCTTGTAGTGGACTCTCTTCTATCAGGAGTTACGAACGTGTTCCTAATTTAACAACACGTAAACCCACGGTCCGCTACAGAGTTTTTTAGAAAAGTATGCCCTCTTCATACTTATATTAGTTAAAAGCAGGCATCCTTAGAGAATTTCAATCACGATTTTTTAAAATTTCAGACAGTAACTCAGTTACGGAAAATCCAACCACCTAATTAGAAAAAAACTTTTAATTGCTTTTATAAATAAGTTATATTAACGACACGACTGCTTTAAGGAAAATTTTTTTCGATGAATAATGATTTTTTACAAGAATTGTTTTCATTTTTGTTTTACATTTTAATTAGAATAACTTATATTTTAAATATTTTGCAAACTTTTACAATACTGTTTTAAGTTTTTCCTTTTCGAAGATATAGTGGTAACTATAGAAAATTTACAGCCAAAAATATATCAAATTCAATAAAACATTGGATTACGGAAAATATATTCTTAAATTTTTAATATTACTGAGTATAAAACATTATATATAAAAAGTGCTCAAGATAATTCAGTTATTTTTGTAACATCTATAGCTCCCATAGTTCAACATGAGATACATATCAATTGGTCAACAAACTGATAAACCGGCTAACGCCTTAAATAAATACCTACACTCTTGTTAAAAATTGTATTAATGCGATATTCAAACTTGAAGTAGATAATAGTTGCTTCAAATCAGATTAAGTATACTTTAAATCAGTTAATATGTCTCAAATAAACTTTCAGAAAAACATACTTTAATTTTGATAGATTTTTTAATACAGAGAAATACATTCCAATGAAAGACTACTACAAAAGGGCGATAATCAGCTATTTTAGAAAAAAATATTTCAGTTATAGTGACATTGAAACTAGTAGCAGTACCAGCTTTATCTTAAAGAAAGTATCAGTAGCAGCTCTAAAATAAAACTTTCAGTGGCAACTCTAAATAAAAATTATCAGCAGCAGCACACGAATATAAAAAAAACATGAACCCTAGAGTAACTCTCTCTCTCTTTCCGGGTTTTCCCTCTTTGAATCTGCTGATATGAACTTTCCACGCTGAAGCTACAAGAGCTACGAATGCTTCACCATAAAACACATCAAAAAAGGAAGTTCCCACTATAAGATATTAATGAACATTTCGTTGTGTATACAATCTATGTCTGACAAAAGAAAGTCTTGTTTTATACTTTACTTTTGTTAATTTTGTTTTAATAAATGTTATCTTTACCTTGCAAATCAATGCTTCTCTTATTTTGAGCATGTACTTTTTTCATCACCATTATTACATGTGTCATAAAGATTTTCCCGTAAGAGACATTACACATTTTATTATTGAAGTAGTTACTCACTAAAAGTCGATTAAGTAACGATTGAAATGTTAATAGCTATCCTCTGATGGAATTACTCTGGCTTTTAGCAAAGGATTCCTTGAAACAGATCTCATTGAATTTACTATTCTGAATATCTATAATACATAAAGTCGAAGACATTCAGTTTTAAGTGAGAAAAGCTGAAGCCTAAGAGATATTTTTGATCTCAGGAATCATTTTGGTAAGGGTTTTGTATACTTTTTCTAGCACTTATATATCACGCTATATTCACGGTGGCCAGACACAGGAACAAAAATAAAATTAATTATTGAAGTAGCTAATCACTAAACAGTCAATAGTTTTAAATTAGTTTTGGAAATACAACAAAGTATTTTGCTTATTGAAAATATTAGATTTAATCTATCAGTTTACAATTGAAACTAAAATAAAAGATTCAATAAAGATTTTTTCCTTTTTAAAAGTTCATTATATATTCTTAGGTATATATATATTTTGTACCTACACTACACTATCCCGCAAATTACTACCTCACACCGAGTCACACTGATTATTTTTAAGATTGTTTTTAAGTTTAGTTTAAATTGAAGGGTGTTCATCTAGTTTAAATTGCTAGGTGAGCACCCACTCGGGATCAAAATAATTACACAGTAGTTACTGTCAGACAGACAAACTCATTATATACATACATACATATATATATATATATATATATATATATATATATATATATATATATATATATATGTATATATGTTAAAATATTAAATTTAGTAATTTTTTTTTGGAATTTAAACACTTAAATCACTAATGTTAACTGTAAAATTTAAAACAAAATTTAAATATGTTTATATATGAATACGTGTGTAAATATTTATATGTAAATATATATATATATATATATATATATATATATATATATATGTGTGTGTGTGTATGTAAGGTTATGTATGTATATCGATATATGTGTATGTACTTGTATATGTATACGTGTATATGTGTATATATATTTACGTAAATTAGTATGTGGTGTGTATGAATATATGTATGGGGTAGGTATGAATGCATATATATATATATATATATATATATATATATATATATATATATATATATATACGTGGATGGTTGTGTATATAGATTAAGTGTAAAGACAGTTAATTCTTTTATTTCGACCTTCAAATCTTACTTAATCTTGAAATAGTTTCAAATTAGATTTGAACACTTAGACTTTAATTAAACAATATTATTCATCTAGAAATAGTTTCAAATTAAATTGATGACTTAGACTGTAACTAAGAAATACTACTCCTAACCGTTATCCACAATATTGGAAATATTAATATTAGTAACCTTTATTTTTTTAATTTTGTTTATTGATATAATATTCAGTTTATATTAATTTCCTAGTTTATTTATGGAGAATATAAACACTTAAATTACTATCAAACGTTAAAAGTTTTTTTTTTAATATATAATCTGTGTTTTTCCAGACTGGCTGATACATACCCACATACGTTAATTTCCCCTGCAAATTTTATATTCCCCTCTCTTTCCTTCAAAACCCTCAGTCCATGTCTAACTTCTTATATCTTTACTTCTCCCCTTTTTTTCCCTTTTCCTCTTCGTATCATTTCCGGTGAGTTGACCTATGAAATAGGTCAGTGTCTGATCGTTACCCCCTTCTCACTATTAAGTATTGTAATAGAAATAAATTTAAAAGAATTCCTATCTCACCCTTCCCTCTCTAATTTCGACCATGTCTGTTACACTATCTCTCACCACTCTCTATATCACCTTACATAAGCTCAATACTGCCTTTCAAAAGTGTAAGTTTAAATTCATTTTTTCATTCTTGGAAGTGAGGTCTGACGATTATTATTACCAAAAATACATTTTTGAAGAAAAGATTATTGCCAGCAATATATTTTGGGAAAAAAATATTAGCAGCAATAAAAATCTTGTCGGCATTAAATAACCCATTGATGTTGATATGCCGTAAAACAAACCAAATGAAACCATAGAATTTACGTTTACATCTAGCCAGTTCAATTAAAAATTGAAGAGACATTGTTGCCAATCTCGTCATGTGCGTAAATTCGTAAAGTCTACGTTCCATAGCAAAGAGCGATATTTATTTGTGAAAATACACAATGTGACACAAGGCCAACATATAGAAAGCGGACAAGGGCGGTTTTTGTCTGTCTTTGCTAGCAATCATCACTGACTACAAACATATACAATATTCTTAACACCAAAGCAACGCATTCTTACTAGTCATACTTATCCAACAACCATAATACCTCAATGTTTCTATGAGAAGCCTAACTACAGTTTCGTTCGATAAAAGTGATTCACCTGATTTTTTTTACTAAATGTTCTCTTCTCCGATGAAACGAAAGTTGAGCTAAATTCAAATGATAAGCGATCTAAAATACGAAAAAGAAGTTTGGAAAACTCTTTGAATTTAGCAGTAAGTACTGTCAAGCATCCGTTCAGTATAATGTTCTGGGGATGCTTTTCTTTTCATGGAACTGGTTTCTTAAAACCTATTAAAAAGACCCTCAGGAGCGAGCAGTACAAGAGAATCTTAGAGTCTTGTCTGCTCCCTTTTGCTGAAAGGGTGCAAATCGACCCCACCAAGCTCATTTTTATGCAGGATAATGCTGCCTGTCACAAATCAAAATTGACGAAGGAATACTTTGATGAGAAGCAGGTGAGTGTTATGACATGGCCGCCTCAAACTCCTGATCTCAGTCCCATAGAAAACTTATGGAGCATTATAAAGTACAGGCTCTCGAGAAAGCCGTTGATCAACAAAGAGGATTTGATGGTGAATTTCATAGCCGAATGGAATCCAATACTTGGAGATGAGATTTGCCAGAACCTAATCAAGTCAATGCCAAAAAGGGTTGAAAAGGTTATTCAAAATAAAGGAGGACCCATAGACTATTAAATATTTCGAACTATACCACCTATTATAAATAAATTATACCTCTATTATTCTTTATTTAAAGCTGTTCGGTTATGTTTCTATTGATTACTAGTTGCAGGAAATAAGTGAGTCTCTTTTTTTGCATAAATTTTTTCTCTAAATCTTATTTATATCCAAAATTATCATTTTTTTTAAAGTTTTTCACCCCAGGAAAGGCTGGAAGCCACTAGCACGCAAGGGGTTACAGAGGATTTTGAGCGAGAACAGATAGGAGTGATAGAAGAAATGATGTGGAGAAGGATATTGGATAGATCAAGGCAACTGGAGATGTCGATTGACGTTACATTTGAATATTTGGAGATTATAGTTGTCAGGGAAACAGGAATGAGGAAGGAAGTTCCACAGGCTTGAGGTGCGAGATATGAAGCTATTGGAGTAGAAGAGACGTCTACATTTAACAGTTTCAACAGTGAAAGGGTAGGACGCTTGAATTCATGGAGCCTGGGAACCAGCGATAGCAGCTCATCGGAGCAATTGCCATGGAAGTATTTGTAAAAGAGACAGAGAGAGGCGACGGCGCATCTGTGAGAGAGAGACTGCAGACGAGAAGCCAGATCAGGGCCAATTACATTGCATACCCGTCTCTGGATCTTATCAAGGACCCCGAGTCAAACAGAAGGGGCTCCAGACCATATATGCCAGCAATACTCCATGCGAGGGCGGATGGTTGATTTGTAAATTTGGAGGATCGATTACGGGGAGAAAAATTTCCTGGCCCGGTCCAGGGAGCCAACTTTCCTTGTGGTGGATGAAGCAAAATTATCAATAGAATACCTTAGGGTGAGTAAACCTTTTTACTAGGTAGTCGGGAAGGGTCTTTATATTAGTAAGATTAAAAATTAGCTTGACCCCAAAAACAATAGGCCAAAAAATTTTTAAGTAAAAAAAATATCAGGTGAGTCATATTTATCGAACAGCACTGTATTTCTCATATGTAGAATTCATGTTTGCTGAAGAAGGGGAATAGGGAAGGGCTCATTCGAAAAATTACCATAAAAATATTTATAGAAAATCCACAATGGCGGAGGGAAAGTGACTGAAGACGAAACGCCAGATCAAGACCAATAATATTGCTGATTCTTCTTTGGATTTTATCAAAGATCTCTAAATATAGAACAGGAACAACGGATCGTACGTGACAGAAATATTCTAAGCATGCTCGAATGGTAGACTTTCTACTAATATATATTTTACCATTCGTAAAGCAACCATTTTGTCCAGCCATATAACCCAACTAATATAGCTCTAAATGAATCATTTAAAAGCACCGTTTCGTATAATTATCTTCACCTTTACACGATTTCCTTTGCGATGTTCACTTCAAAAGGTTAGTTAGGAAACTTTCCTATTTTCAGACAATATTTTGTATTTTATCGCTTGGTTCAACAAGTTAATAAATAGATTGCTACCACAATCGGATATCATAAGTTAAAATTAAGCCGGTCTGATTACCATAAAACCATGAATATTTTACCAACATTTTCTGATTACTACAAATTTCATTATGAAAATATTATCTTGAATAATAAAATTTGATATACTGAAAATCAAATACGATTTTCTCGTGTAAAGATACATTAATATTGTGTACGCACTTTCTAAAATTGATAATCGAGTTTGCTAAATTTTATCTGAAATTTCGATTTGATTTTCAAAACGTAGGCACGTTTCGGCCTTTCTTTCTCCAACAGTTTTAAATTGATTAAAACGAAATCTAATAATTCACTCTAAACCACATGAGGATCAAATATCATGTGACTGACATGCTGCTGTTTTCTAAATTTACTTTAATACCACACACGGCTTAAACTGGGTTAATCGCGTTAGAAATATTGTGCTACAGCAGTCTCTTAAAAGAAAACACTCGTCCCTCTAATATATATATATATATATATATATATATATATATATATATATATATATATATATATATATATATATATATATATATATATGGGTATTTAGGCAGCAATCCTTCTTTCATGCACATTTCATTAAAAACGACTGACAAGGTGCTTTTATTTAGTTTTTTATATAATTTCTCCTGCGATCTAATAAAGTATTTCTTTTCAGAGGATAAATTATATAAAAACTGTCCGAATGTTCTTTTTATCCGAGCGCTTTCGGCTATACATTTAGCCATTTTCAAGGATTATATTTCAACTGTTAGAATTAGAATATATATATATATATATATATATATATATATATATATATATATATATATATATATATATATATATATATATATATATATTAAGCGAATCATTCATACGAAAAGCAGATAATGAAGTTAATGATATAAATGGCAAGAATCACTCTCGCAAACAATTTTTAATAATAAAATACATTAACCTCGAATAAAGAATAAATAAAAATTTCAAACTCAGCGTCGTGACTGCACGCTCCAAAGGTATTCTTACAGTTAACAATATCACATTTCTAAAAAACTCTTCTTTCGGATTACACTTTATCTTTCGATGTCCTGTTATTTCTTGGTGTAAAAAACTTACCTATTTCCCTACCTGAGGATGATCGTATGAAACGATTGAAAGCTATTAGGAAAAAAAAAACTTGATAAAACCGGAATATATAAACAAGGATCATACAAATTCATTAACGGATTCGTTTCAAGCTTAGATTGGATTTAAACATGTATCAATATGGTGATTTACGTTCCTCTTTCAACGATAATGTGATTAAGCTTATCAGACAATATGAAAGGAACTTACTTAAAATAAAGAGACAAAACTTTTCTATATTGTTTAATTAAACACACACACACACACACACACACATATATATATATATATATATATATATATATATATATATGTGCGTGTGTGTGTGTAAATCTATTTAAAGTCGGTGGATGAAAAAACCTGACTAACAAGATTTTCAAATAAATTGGCAAAAATTCTCTGGTATCTTAAATTTCTGGTACAAAGAAAAAAAACTCAGCGAGTAATAAGTTAAAACGAAGGGTGTTCAATATGCTAGGTAGAGCAAAAGCAAAATAAATGAATCCTAATGAGCGAGGTACTACCTACCTAGGTTTCACCACATGGGATCATTTATATATATATATATATATATATATATATATATATATATGAATGAAGAAATATAGTCTTAAAGTGTGCTATATTTATGGGATAAAGTGCTCAATATCAGAGAGAGAGAGCGTGTGTAAATATAAGCATGAAACAGACTGTTGCCTCTAAGTGTTGACTTCTATGTTTACTTTTATATATATATATATATATATATATATATATATATATATATATATATAATAAAGGAAACAATTGTTATATAATCCAAGTGGATCTTAGTAATATAAAATATTAAAACTGATCGACGAAAACAGCTCAATGTATTTATGATGACAAAGCAAATTGTTAATAAATAATAAAATCCCAAATCATCTCATATGGGGAATAGTCTATTTCGGCAGCTGGAGATTTCGGTCTTTTGTCTAATCAACCCCGGTTTAGACTGAGTTCGTGTCAAAAATAGAAATTTATCAGTGATATCTAAAAAAACTAATGAATATAAAAATCTATATTAATTGTTATAGGAGCAATATGTTAGAGGTAACAAACCCGTTGAAATATAGTGATTTTCCAAGCGTAGCTCAGATGTGGCGCAAGGCCGAAAGTATAGGACACCCAGTGAGGATCGAACTCACTACTCAATCTTAAATGTTCTAGCGAGACAAGTTCGCTAACCATTACACTATCCCGAGGTCCCGAAACCGTTGAAACGTCAACGGATTTGTTACTTTTACTACATTGCTGAAAGACTGAAATGGATAAATTCCATTTTAGTTTTTCGATAGGTTGATTTTTTCTTTTAGATAGATAGATAGATAGATAGAGCCTGAAACAGATAGAGCCTGAAATAGATAGATAGATAGATAGATAGATAGATAGATAGATAGATAGATAGAGCCTGAAACAGATAGAGCCTGAAATAGATAGATAGATAAATAGATAGATAGATAGAGCCTGAAAAAGATAGAGCCTGAAATAGATAGATAGATAGATAGAGCCTGAAACAGATAGAGCCTGAAATAGATAGATAGATAGATAGATAGATAGATAGATAGATAGAGCCTGAAACAGATAGAGCCTGAAATAGATAGATAGATAGATAGATAGATAGATAGATAGATAGATAGATAGATAGAGCCTGAAACAGATAGAGCCTGAAATAGATAGATAGATAGATAGATAGATAGATAGATAGATAGATAGAAACAGACTGAAATAGATAGATCGATAGATAGAAACAGACTGAAGTAGATAGATAGATAGATAGAGAGAGAGTGAAATAAATAAATCGATAGATAGAAACAGATTGAAGTAGATAGATAGATAGATAGAGACTGAAATAAATAAATCGATAGATAGAAACAGATTGTAGATAGATAGATAGATAGATAGATAGATAGATAGATAGATAGATAGATAGATAGATACTGAAATAGTGAGTTAGACGCATAGATAGACATGGGAAAGGAAAAGATAAGGAGAGAGAGAGAGAGAGAGAGAGATCCAGCCTTTTAGTTTCCATACGTAGCCAATAGAAAATTAGAGAATCTAATGGAAATTACCAGAAGAAAAAAGAAATATCGCTAATGACATTGGGTGCCACGTTGGAGAACCAACCATCGCCATATTTTGTCATTATTTAATAAACCTTACTCATTAAAATATTTGCTGTCCTTAAAATAATGTCGAATAAAAGAGCATTTCCACTCGATAATGAAATTATAGTCATTCTCCGACAAGGCTTTAACTCAATATCTTTTTTTACAATTGCATTTAGAAGACACAAGAACAGAAATCGACAACAGGTTCTTGGAAGTTTTTAATTGGCTTTGTTCCACCCCATTATTCTACGAGTTAACATAATTACTAACAGATACGCATGCGCGTTAATTACCGACAGATACGCATGCGCGTACAAATATACCTTGCATGTTTCGCATCCTTCACATTTAGCTGCAAAAGAAGCAGAAAGGAACGAAACACCACACCACACCATAGTCGTCCATACGCCAAAGCTCTTGTGCGCATGCGCGCTTAAACTGAGAACTTTAGAAAAAGAACAACAGAGATCCAGGAGTAAGAGTAAACAGACTTTTACCGGGAGAAAACTGTTTGAAAATGACAATCAACAGAGCGTGTAAAGTCACAGTGTCTTTGTTTATATACTGACATTCGCGCATTGTGTCCGTAACTGAGATTATTCTGTTTAGAAATATTTTAATACATACAATTTCTTGACGATGACATCTTGATAAAATATTCCCCTGACATCCGGGCATGTAACGTTTCAGCGTAGCCCGTTTGGCGTCGTTGATTGGCGTGGTCGATTCAACGTAGCCGATTCGACAAGGGAATTTTTCGGCAGAGAGACGATTAAGCGTCAGGTTACTACTTCGTCGTTCAATATCTGTCTATATTTCTGAGTTGATGTATTATGTACACTATTTACATTTTTCGGACTATTGCTCTCATCTTTGTTGCCATATTTATTACAACGTTTCGGCCTTTCCGTATCTGTCTATATTTCTGAGATGAGGTATTATGTACACTATTTACATTTTTCGGACTATTGTCTTCATCTTTGTTGCCATATTTATTACAACGTTTCGGCCTTTCCGTATCTGCCTATATTTCTGAGATGAGGTATTATGTACACTATTTACATTATTCGGACTATTGTCCTCATCTTTGTCGCCATATTTATTACAACGTTTCGGCCTTTCAGTATCTGTCTATATTTCTGAGATGATGTATTATGTACACTATTTACCTTATTCGGACTATAGTCCTCATCTTTGTCGCCATAATTATTACAACGTTTCGGTCGTTGTCTAATGGAAGTCAGTTGTCAGTTGTCTTCTGTTAATTCACCTCTGAAAGTTCTCCACTGACTTAACCGGGTATTGAGTGTGAGTTCAATACCCGGTTAAGGCAGTGGAGAACTTGCAGAGGTGAATTAACAGGAGATAACTGACAACTGACTTCCATTAAACATGACACGTGGAACTAGAACAGTCTACCCCAGTGAGCGAAATAAAGGGTTCAGTTTGACATTCCAACCACCTGAAGAAAGTTGAATTAAAGGTAAATAACTCAGACAACCGGGAGAGGCATGGCACATGGAATTAGAATAATCTAACACGGTGGACGAAAAAAAAAAATTCGGTTCGAAATTCCAATCACATTTGTGGCTAGTCTGTGTTCCGTTTAATAAAACAAAGGCACGATATTCATATCGTGAGCAGGCAGACATTTTTGCATACGGCCGCGCGAATGGTAAAGTTCGCGAGGCTGTGCGCCTGTGTCAAATTGAGTTTCCAGACCGAAGGCAGCCGATTCATCCAATCTTTGCTGCTGCTTATCGTCGCATTGCTGAGACTGGGTCCGTGACACCGCAATCTACGGATCGAGGAAGACCGAGATCCGCTCGTACGTCTGGCCACGAAGAACACATTCTACAGGCTGTGGGTGACGAGCCAGGTATCAGCACACGTCAAGTGTCCCTAGAATATCGTATATCACATAGTACCGCATGGAGGGTACCTCAAGAGAAGTTCCTATTATTTGCGACGCGTGCAGGGTCTTACGCCATCTGATCACTCACCACGCCGATGTCACAAACCGCTGGTCCGTTGTTTGTCACTATGAAGACCGAGACCCACTCGTACGACGAAGAACCTACTCTACAGGCTGTCAGACCAAATCCAGGTATCAGAACACCTTAAGTGGCCCGAGCATGTCGTACATCTGATAGTACCGCATGGAGGATACTTGAAGTCCAGCTACTGTATCTGTATCATTTACAATAGGTGCAGGGTCTTTCGCCCTCTGATCAGTCAACAAAGGAGAACTTTGGCCGATGGTTTTTCTGTACAAAGTGCGGATCAGCTGTTTTTCATTCCAGTCTCGTTTACGGATGTGGCAACATTTGGAAAAGATGGAAAAACAAATTTACTCAACCAACCTTTGTGGGCGGATCGGATTGTACGTTGGATTGACATTTAATTATCAGCGTCTACCGTAAACTTTAAACTTAATTACTCAAAAACGAAGGATTTGCGAATATATGGCGAATGAATTTATGAATATATTGCGAATGGCAGGATATTCATATGGTGAGAAGGCAGATACGATTTTTACATACGAATAGTAATGAACATGAGGCTGCACGGCCGAATCAGATTGAGTTTTCAGATCGAAGGCAGCCAAGTCATCAAAACTTTTCCGCTGTTTATCGTCGCGTTGCTGGGACAGAATCCATGACACCACAACCTATGGATCGAGGAAGACCGAGAACCACTCGTACGACGAAGAACACACTCTACAGGCTGTCGGACCAAATCCAGGTATCAGAACACCTTAAGTGGCCCGAGCATGTCGTACATCTGATAGTACCGCATGGAGGATACTTGAAGACCAGCTACTGTATCCGTATCATTTGCAATAGATGCAGGGTCTTTCGCCTTCTGATCAGTCATCACGGGAGAACTTTGGCCGATGTTTTTTTTACACAAAGTGCGGATCGGAATGTACCTTGGATTGACATTTATTTAGCATCGTCTACCGTAAACTTCAAACTTAATTACTCAAAAACGAATATATGTTTAAATGAACTTTTGTCCTCGTTTTGCTGTGAGAAACCCGTCCCTAAAGTTTTTAAAATTGTTTTTGACACACCCTTCTATATATATAGGATGTTCGAGCTAAATTTGACTCTTTTGTGGTGAAGGAAAACAAAGTGAATATCTAAGCCAAAAATAGTTTTTGGAAAAATAGAAAAGTGGCTTACTGGTTATAATAATCAAAAGACACTTCACTCAAAGAATGCCCCAACCCCTCAGCATCTACCACAGCATCGATCTACTCTGCAATCTGCCATATGTGATTTTCACGGTGTCAATAGGGGAGCTTCAATCGCCTCTTAATTCGGTCGATCAGCTGGTGTTTGGTGTCATAGTGCAGTTGGTATCTTTCTCGTGGTATAATTCTTGGGATTACAATCAGGGAAGTTAAGGGCCCAAACGTTGGGGCTGGTGAAGCCGTAAACCTTATTTAACAACGACTTTTCACTCTTCCTTTAAAGGAACTGAATCTCGCTGTTACTCATAAACGTCTTCTAGCGGGTATCCTCTACAACCAAGGTTTGAACATATTCCACGTAGCCATCCGAATTTAGCCTGAGACCCCGTTCAAAGATGTAGGGTTGCACAATATCACCCACACCGGCCACCCACCCAAAAATCATCACAGTTTGCGGAAACTTGGTCTTCATAACACGAACAACGTCATATAGATATTAGGCAAGCCATCTGTTGTTCTGAGCGTCGTGCCACTGGTCTTTACAAAAATTATTTTCATCAGGTAAACAGATTGCCCATGTTCAACACGATGTTTCACCTTGTTCAGAAGATTCTTTGCATTTGTCAAGCGGTTTTACCGAGCTTTCCCGGGAAGATGACCTCTTGCATAACTAGTAGCTGAGGTCCTCAATGAAGACCAACTTCATATATATATATATATATATATATATATATATATATATATATATATATATATATATATATATATATATATATATGAACATAATAAAATAGGCAGCATATATATATATTACAAAGAGTCAATCATACCTTGAATCATGTGTATGCGATTATTGGCGAAATCACTTCGCAAGTAGACATAAACATAAGCATTCCACTACTGATAATCCTCCGAATGATGAGATCCTCATAAATAAATAAAATGGATATGGTGTATTTTTTTTATTTCTGCTAGTACTTTCGAATGCTTCAGGCAATTCATCATCAGGCTTTATTATCCATCAGAATCAAAACTGGGAGACGATTTATATGTGTTTATCCAACTGAAAGATTTTTTTTTAAGTATGAGCTATTTGTTAACTGTTATATGGTGCTGGAGCGTTCAAATCGCAACGCTAAATTTTAAATATTTAAGGTGAGAATTTTTTTATGTCTTTTGTAATTTGGTAAATCCACGTATTTTCTTTTATAAGTGTTTTTCAGTTAATATGATATGAACTAAGTAGATAGTTCAAGTAACAGAGTGATATGTCTTACTTTGTAGTTTTTTTTACTGCTGGATCAATTATTTTTTATAAACATAATAAAATAGGCAGCATGTATTTACATTACAAAGAGTCAATCATACCTTGAATCAATCAATAATCGCATTCATATTGCTGATTGATTCAAGGTATGATTGACTCTTTGTAATATATATATATAAATATATATATATATATATATATATATATATATATATATATATATATATATATATATATATATATGACTAGCTCTCTTTTGATGATTGAGAACTATGGACAAAGGGAATTTTTAACAGCTCCTTCTGTTTAACGCATAGCTCTTCGCCAGAGTTGAGCGCTCTGGATGCTGGTCTAGCGTTTGTATACATCACGTATATAATACGTTAAATCATTCCCTTTTCTTCTGTCCGCTGATAGCTTAAGGGTAGAATTTCTGGCCATGCGAAATCGGTCGAGTTTCGATCCCGGGTTAAAGCAATCGAATGTCTGGTCACACTGATCCGCTGTGATACAGCAAAACAGGGTTATATATATATATATATATATATATATATATATATATATATATATATATATATATATATTTATATATATATATATATTGGCTCCTGAAAAATTAATTTCGGTTGAGCTCTTTGGTTTGAGGTGTTAGTTTGTAAACAGTGACTGTTTAAGCTAATATAGCATGACTCTTCGGCAGAATTGAGACATTGTCAGTCACTGTGTGTTTATCTAAATCTAAAAATAAACACGCTAAAATTCACCGTCATCCCTGCCGTGAGCCGATGGCTTAGTGGTAGAAGTTCCGACTGACGCCAATTCAGTCGGGTTTCGGTCCTAGCTAGAAACAACCGGACGTCTAGCCACACTGATGAGCTGCGAAACAGTCTGTCTGTGGATGACATATATATATATATATATATATATATATATATATATATATATATATATATATATATATATATATATATATATATATATATATATATATATAAATAAATAATTTTTAGACAAGATAGCCCCAGACAGGGACAGTGGAATGAGAATATTCTAACCCAAGCCCACTCCCATCTAGGAAGTGTTGGGGTCGCTGCTTAACTTCAATGATCGAACAAGAAACGGTGTTTCAGCGTGACCTCGATATTACAGAACAACGCGATCAATCGTGTCGAAACATCTCATCTATTAATAATAACTGCTTTTGTGGGCGGTATGTGCGATCATAGATCGACAAAACTTCCTCATCCTTTGTCGCTAAGAATGTTTACCCAGTTTATGATTATATCTTTCAAGCATACCTGGGTAGAAAAATTCGAATATGTCAATAGCCAGCTTACTAGAGTTGGTGTCTCAAAAATGTTACCGAAACATCTGAAACGGGAAATGACTGTCAGAATGATCAATATAAAACAACAGAGAACAGGATAGTCGGTATATATATATATATATACCACTTATAGTTTAGAGAAGAATCATTAATGTTTTGTCTACATTATTTTGTATATTTTGTTCTTCTCTTTGTAAAAGTAACTTCTATAATTGTCACAAGTGTCGTTGCTTTTTCTTTGGCGGCATAGTTTGCGTTGGAATTGATATTAGAGTGGTTTTCTGATGATATTTGTTCGAGGGGCATTTTTGAGACACCATCTCTAGTAAGCGCTCTTTTGTGAGGGTAATGCCACCGCGCAGATTGCAACGGGAAACCTCTCCCCTATCCCTTGCACGGCAAGTTATGGCTATAAAGTGAAAGCAATGTAGCAACGACACTTGTCGCAATTATAGAAGTCTTTAAGAAGAAAATATGCATAATAATTCAAACAAAATATTGTATGTTTTTTAACCATAACCCTATTTTTTTCTCTGTTTTTTTTTCTGCTAGATTTTTTCAGCGGTTGTGGTAGTTTTACAACAAAGATTACACTTATGAACATGGCTTTTGCTTTGTATTTATTTGTCTCTTCGGTAACAAAATGACAGGAGCCGAATATTTAAAATCTTATTTTGGCTTCTGTGTATATCTCTGAGATGAGGTATTATAATTACTTGTATTATTTACATTATTCGGACTGTTATGCTAATCTTCATTGGCATATTCCCAACGTTTCGACCGATATACGCTCCGGCCTTCTTCAGGAGATTTGATTTTTTTTTCTTCACTATCTGTCCATATTTATGAAATGATGTATTATGATTACTTGCATTATTTACATTATTCGGACTGTTATCCTCATCTTCATTGCCATATTCACAACGTTTCGGTCGTTGTATGCTCCGGCTTTCTTCAGTTGATTGGAATTTTTCTTCAATATCTGTCTATGTCTCTGAGATGAGGTGTTATGATTATTTGCATTGTTTCCATTATTCAAACAAGGCAAGTGTCGCATATCACTCATCGAAAATCGAATTTGTTGCTTTAGACGACGCCTTGAACATCGAGATCTCCCTAAGCAATACGACATAAGAGGCATTATATTTTCGCTTTAAGTGTAGGTCACCAGACGTGGGTCGAACTTACGGCCATTATTTAGGGTCTCCGAGACGAACACACTTACATTTACTTCACGATATCTAGTCCTGAGTATGACGATAAGCTACATCTTGCGGTAAAGCCTCTGATCGGGACATTGGAAGTTTTGAGGAGCGGCGAACCACCTCATAATTGCTGTTGTTCCCAGGTCTACCCTGACCTGGGATGGTAGCAATTGTTATGGCCTCAGCTATGGGCAGTATTGAACCCCCCAACCAAAATAAAACACTTTTTTCCCTCTTTTATGTGTCCCTTTAGGACGTAGTCGACCATGGCCCTCCACCCCCTCCTGTTCCTTGTTGCTCTTAATAAGTTTTGTCTTTTTGTTAATTATCCCAAACCCTATTCGGCAACCCCTTTGCTCAAGCCCGTCAAGTATGTTACGGGCTGCTTTCTTCTGTTCCTCGTTCTCTCTACCCGTCCTGTGTATATCAGATTTTCGAAGCCCTCCTTCCTCATTACGTGCCCCGGAAATTACAATTGACTCTTCCTGATATTAAATATAAGTTTCCTTTTTGTTTAATTTTTCTCTAAAACCTCGTTGTTGCTCATATTTTAGGTCTATGGTATCCTCAGCATTTTTCTGTAGAACCATATTTCTCTTGCTTCAAGTCTCTTTTTCATCTGAGAAGAGATTGTCCAGCTTTCGCTGTCATATAGAAGAGGAGAACAAATATCACGTAACAGTTCAGTACACTTTTCTTTGTTTCAAACGAAGGTTTCTGTCTCTTAATATTCTGCTTAGCTTTTGCAATGCATCTTTGGCCATGCAAAATACATCTTCGGATCTCAGTGTCGCACTTTCCATCCTCTGTTAGAACACCTCCTAGATAATTAAATCTCTGCACCTGCCTGATTTAATATCCCCAATTTGTAATTTGCACTTTGCCCTCACCATTTTGCTGATAACCATGCATTCAGTCTTCTTCTAGTTTATACTTAGTCCTTTCTTCCCGCTTTCCTTCGCTACATTCTGTAGGAGGTTTTCTAGTTTTATATCCATGCCTGCTATCAGCACTCTCTAAATAAAATACTATGTGTTGTGGATTCCGGGGATGGAGTCCTGCACAAATAAATAAACAACGCCAGTAATTGATATAGGAAAATAAGTGTATTGAACGTAAGAATACAAACTTGAAATGAAGATTAGTAGTCCACGAATGCGGGTTAGTAGAAAGTATATGTACAAGTCTCAGTAAGTGGAGCCGTAATTATCTCTCTCTCTCTGTGGACTCTACGTATCTCAACTTTATCTCAACGTATCTCTTTGTGAACACCCTGTGTACTCCACGTATCTCCACTCTGTCAGTATAATATACTTTAGACGAGTCCATCTTGTGTAAATGGGAACAGCTCCACAACACTATGAAAATATAAAAATACATTTTTATAATAAAACTACCAGCAATACATTTTATAGCAAAATGACCAACAATACATTTTATTTGTAGTTGAAGGCATAAAACTGCGTTTAAAATAATACAACTAGTTAGAGTTATGAAATTGTGTTAAAAATATTTAGATGTCGTTATTACATGATCCATGCAGATTGATATGCCGGAAAATAAAATCAGCCAACCATCGGCACGATATCATCATGTTGTTGAAATTCCCACCTGTCGCAAATTTCGAAATCACGTGATTTTTTAAAAAGGTATTCCAGGCGTTGTGTGTTTTATTTTCCGGTCAGTACATCCCCGCATGCTGCCTAGTTGCTGCGGGATCTCTCGATCGGTTACCAACGAAAGCTAACTGACACTTTTTCTGCAGGTACTCGAAAACCCTACAATGCCAAATTTTGGCTATTTTCAAGAGAAGTCGCTACTAGTTACACTTGAAATCTTCTTAGAACAACGCATTTATTAACAGGAAGTGTGGAAATTAATGGATACAAGACTTTACCGCTCTAGCATCACTACGTAATTGTCAACCTATGAACTGTTTAGCCCAGGCTCGTATTCCCCAAACGTGGGTCAAACTTCCGGTCATTATTTTGGAATTACGAGAAGAACTTGCTTAAATTTAAGTCCCATTATCTTACATATTAACATGTTGTGGAAATTCCCACCTGTCGCAGATTTCGAAATCACGTAACTTTTTAAAAGGTATTCCAGGCATTGTGTGTGTTTTTTTCAGGCCAATACATCCCCGCATATTGCCTAGTTGCTGCGGGATCTCTCGATCGATTGGCAACGAAAGCTAACCGTCTTTCATCCGCCCATTAGTTGAGAACTTGTGTCATGGAGGGTAGACACTTTTTCTGCAAGTACTTGAAAACCCTACAGTGCCAAATTTTGGTTATTTTCCAGAGAAGTCGCTACTAGTTACACTTGAAATCTTCTGAGAACAGTCAGATCTCGGTTTACCTGCAAATAAACAATGCAGTTATTAACAGGAAGAGTGGAAATTAATGGATACAAGATTTTACCGCTCTAGCATCACTCCGTAATAGTCAACCTATGAACTGTTCAGCCCAGGCTTCTAGTCACCAAACGTGGGTCGAACTTCCGGTCATTATTTTGAATTTACGAGAAGTTGCTTAAATTTAATTCCCATTATCTTAGATTTCGAAATCACGTGACTTTTTTTAAATTTCAGGCAATGTGTGTTTGTCAAACAAATCCATCCCCACGAATGTATAGGCTGTTGGAGGATATTTTTTATTATGGAGAAATCATCTCTAGCTTGAATGCCAACCCAAGGACTTCTGACCTCATGTTCCACAGATCTACTTTCCAAGAAGTCACTTCATTAACTGTCAATAGCAGTGGTTCCTAAACGTAGCGGTGCGCCTCATAGTGGCGACGGGAGAGGATAACAGGTGAGTCGGAATGATTGAAAAACAATCAAAGATTAGGAAATAGTTTTTAAAATTTCATATGCCAAAAACATATATGATTTCAAAATTTAAAATCTTATTATGGTTTACTTGTAATTGCAGGCATAAGTCCCAGTATAAAGTGTTATAAATAATCATCAACTGATTTTTTTTTCATTGTGATAGTTTTGCATTAAAATTTTCAATTATTAAGAATATAGTAACTAGGACCTGCAAATTGGAGGAGAAAGTTATCACTGATATTATTCTGACTTTGAATCCTTGGTTATCTCCCTTTAACCCTCTCTTTGAGACTTTCTTTCCGTAGGGCTGCTTGCACCTTCTCGGTGCTGGATTTTCAGTCCTTTTTGTTGAGCAGATTAGAGTTTATCTCAAATTAGGCCGAATACAAAGAAGATTACTTGTCAAAAACAAGCTCATATCTTGCATTATATATATATATATATAATATAAATAGTTATACTCGTTTGGAAAAATCTTAGGTATTTTGGCTTGTAGTTAAACAAACCAATACCCAATGGAAAATAAGGGATAAAAAAAGAAAGAACTAGGAACATGAAATTGAGACGAAAACATTCGTCCAGAATCCAAGCTCAGAGTCCAAAGAAAAAAAAAACTCCAACAAGAGTAAAGCAAAAGTAACTAAGCAAAGTACTCAATACACTAAGTAGAGCAAGTCTAATTATGAACCTAAAGAGCCAGGCAAACCTACCTAGGTTTCACCTACACGGATCGTCATGGTCAACAGGCCAACGAGGTAAGGGTGGAACAGAATATGAAAACAACCATGACCACGTGACTACTGGCTCTTTAGATTCATTATTAGTCCTTGTTCTTTTTTTAATTTTTAAATGTACTTTTTTCTCACAAAATTCGCTGAAGCGCGTGCAAATTTTCAGCACGAAAATGCGGCCCAGAGAAAAAAAATATGTTTGGTAACCACTGGTCTATAATAAGATCCGAAGCCGGGTTTCAGGTATTATCAGTGGTAATGTTGCTGAGTGGCTAGAACTCTGAGGGAATGGTGTTTTGTCGAGACACCGTCTCCAGTTCGATTGCCAACAAAAGCTAACGAGTTCTCATCCGCCCATTACTTGAGGACCGATGGCTTCGTGTTTGCACTAACATCGCCAACCAAACAGTTCCGTCGACCAAATTTCACTCGTAGGTCTTGCATCAATCCTGTGAATAGTTCTCAGGTACCTGCTAACGGTCACGGACGCTGGGCTCCACAGAAATATTCTATCAAGAAATCACTGTCTATAACTGACTATATTGAGATTCGAACCCGGGTGTCATGGTCAGAACGCTAATGCTCTAACCCCGCACCCCCTATCTTTAAGATATGAATTGGTTTCATCTGATACTGGATTGATTTGTTTCTGACGGTTTATGAACCTTTAGCAGGTTATTTAAAGCCAGAAAAATGTTTTAGATTGTAGGAATTAATTGGAGATAATGATGATTTACTATTACAAGGTCGATATATACTTTTCCCAGTAGATTTGCTTGGATTGATTCATTTGTTTTTTTACGGTTTATCAACCTTTTGCAGGTTATTTAAAGCCAGAAAACATTTTTAGATCGTAGGAATTGATTGGAGTTAATGATGACTTACTATTTATACTGTGGATTTATACATTTCCCGAGGAGATTACCATGGATTGATTTGTTTTTTGCGGTTTATCAACCATTTGCAGGTTATTTAAAGCCAGTGCATATTTTACATTACAAGTGTTTTTTTTTTTGTTATATAATAATGATTTACTGATACACGTCCTACTAATTTACTCATAGCTGGGGGGAAGATGTAGATACAGACCTTTGTCAAGGGTATTTTCGTGTAAATAAATATAAAGAACCCGAATGGAATTGGAAATCGACTCTCCGAATTCCATTTCCGAGCCGTTATCGATTAGACCAGCCACACACCGAAGTTTACAGTACACGGTATTCCCCAGTGGTCATCCATCTAATACTAACCATGATCGACATTGCTTAACTACGGTAATCGTACGAGAACCGTTATTTCAACGTGATATGTCCATATAGCTTCTGATACTGGAAAAAGATACTTTGTATTTCGAATGATTCCACCAATTCTCCCGAGATTAACTTGTTAGGAAACAATGGTTTCGTGTAAAATTGTGTGATTGATTGGCACTCCTGGGAATCAACAAGAGAGGTTCTGCTACTTCAAGAAAGAAAAGTCAATAGTATAAAATGATGCGATTTGTAGATTAAATATTTATTGCATTTCCGACTTAGTAAGGAAATATTTTGTAGTAGTCATCTAGCCTAGAATCAAAAAGACATTTAAATGTTTTTCATGAAATTTGTTTTTATTCCGGTCAATACATATCGGCATGTTGCCTAGTTTCTGGGGGATTTTTTTTTATTGATACAACTTCTCGAGATCGATTGCAAATCAAAGTTAAAGAGATTTCACCCGTCCATTAGTTGAGGACATGTGACTTCGTACTTCAACAGCTTTCAAGTGGTTTCGACGAACCAATCTCACTCAAAAGGCTTACATCAATCCGGGTGATAATTTCAATCAGATTTTAACGGTCGGGCACGCCGCTATCGTCTCCCGAGAACGATATCATCAAGAGGTAACTTCTTTAACTGCCTGTAGTGAGATCCAAAACTCTGGTTTTGCTAACGTTAATGATTTAACCCTGAAAACGGTTATCTTAAGAGATATACTTAATAATTTGGTTATTTGGTCATTTGCTACTGAGAAGGATGTTTCGTATTTGCAATTATTCCACCAGGTCTTTCGAGGATGTAAGGGTTGTGTGGAATGATGTGATTGATGATAGATTTAGCCCACAGAGATCGAAACCCCAGGGAATCAGTAATAGATGTTTATACGATTGAAGAAGAGAAAGCCAGCTGTTTGAACGCGGCGTGATTTATAGCTTAAATCATTTGATGCGTTTCTTTCCGAATCGGTAGGCAGATAAGTTGTCGTAGCCTAGAAACAAAAAGACATGTGCATCTGGCGCGCTTTTCTTGTTGTTAAAACGAAGGCGACGAGAGGCAATATCACCTCTTAATCAAAGAAAGTGTGTGGTTAACTGTACGGAAAACCATTTTTATGTGCCCAACGATCAGTGAAATGATGCTTCTGCCTTAAGAAACAGCGATATTTAAGTGGTTAGTTTTGAACTTTGAACTTCTGCATCTGCTTGTTGTCTCTGTATCCAATTCGTAACTCTCATCTTGGGATTTTTTTCTCTTGCTCGTGAATTCTAAACATCTTAACGAGAATGATTTAAAACGGAACTGTAGCTTCTTTCCATCTAAGTTTTTTTTGCGAAAGTAGATAGTAAAGAAAGAACTACCGACGGTTTGCTTCGCGCATTCAACGTATACCATTAGCGCATCACCAACAATTCCGTTTCAACAGCATTTCTGAACTGTCCAGCGCCGATTGATTCATCGAAGCCTTTCGAACGCACACGTATTTCCTGACAAAAGATTCAACATTACGTTTGCACAAAATTGAACATTATCTTTATCTACTTATGTCAGTGATCAATGAGGGTGTAGATATCGAAGTGTACATAGGAATGTGTCGCACGCATATGTATGCAACGTAATACATCAAGATTCAAATGGAAATATATGTTCCGATACGCATGCCGAATATCAAATGCTGCGTATGTAAATATCTATGAACTAACGCCACTTTTGGAAGATATTTATATGTGAAATAATAATAATGCTACGTGTTATATGTAAAATAGTAATAAAATAATAATATATAAAATAAAATTGTAAAAAAAATATCTAAAATAATAAAAAATGTGTTATAATTAAATTAATAATGATGTTAAATATGTATATTATAAATATGTCTAATATGTATTTATTATATGTCTATTATATGCGTAATATATATGACATTTATATCTATATCTATATTTATATCTATCTATCTATCTATCTATCTATCTATATATATATATATATATATATATATATATATATATATATATATATGTGTGTGTATAAAAGTGAACATAGAAGTCAACACTTAGAGGCGACAAACTGTTTCATGCTAGATGCAATTGGTGGGCTGACGATTGCGTCTAGCATGAAACAGACTGTTGCCTCTAAGTGTTGACTTCTGTGTTCACTTTTATATTTACACACGCTCTATCTCTGATATTGAGCACTTTATCCCATAAATATAGCACATTTAAAGACTATATTTCTTCGTATATATATATATATATATATATATATATATATATATATATATATATATATATATATATATTAATATATATATTAATATATGTAATATGTTTATAATATATGTATTAATATAGTAATATATTATAAATATAAATATATGTAATATATCGAATATATTAAATACGTATATATACAGGGGTTGGACAAAATAATTGGAACAGGTGCAAATTCCACTCATATATTTAAAAGACCTATTATATTAAGAACATTAACTAAAACTTAGTAATTTCAGGTTATATATATTGTAAATACGTTTATTTATCTAATTTACTCTCTTTGTCTTATTTATTTTTAGACTTTAGTAAAATTTAAGCTAAATGTTTGACCTCTCCGAGTTCGAAAAAGAGCAAATTGTTGGAGCTGGCATGGCAGGAGCCTCGATCATTAAGGTTGCTGAACTGTTTGGTTTTTCAAGAGATACCATATCAATAACTATGACGCAATTCGGGAAACAGGGCGAAACCTCTAGCAACCGTAGGAATTCGGGCCGGACTTGCAAACGTATTGACAGGGACTGACGTGTATTGAAACGCAATGTGGCAAAAAATCATCGGACTACTGCGGCCAAAGTGACTGCTGAGTTGAATAACCATCTGAATAGTCCAGTTTCTACTAAAACTGTTCGCCGTGAGCTCCATAAGGCTGCATATCATGGAAGAGACGCCGTAAGGAAACCTCTTCTCTCCACTCACAACATTCAGATGTTATTTAAGTGGTGCAGAGATCACAATGCCTGGTCTGCAGACCAATGGAAGCAAATCATATTCTCAGACGAGTCCAGTTTTTCTCTTTTCACAACTTCAGGACCAGTTTAATTGTGGAAGCAGCCCAAAGGAGTTGACAACCCTGACTGCCTTCTTTCAACAGTGAAGCATGGAGGTGGATCAGTGATAGTTTGGGCCGCTATATGATGGAAATGTTTCGCTCCAATAGTTGCACTGCGTGGTAGAATCAACAGCAGAGATTACCTGAACATTTTGGGAGATCCTGTTCATCCAATGGCCCAGACTTTATCCCCTGATGCTGACTGCATCTTCCAAGACGATAATGCTCCAATAGATACCGCTCAAGTTTTTTCTCTTTTCCCAACTTTTACCACCACGGGTCAATGTGGACCTGAGAACAACAGCATTTAAAATGTGGTTCCATGCCCTTTAAAACCTCTAATTTCCCGATCAGAGATCTTGCTGCCATGTATAGTTTATCTTCATACCAAGGAATCCCCCGATGATGAGGTGGGTGTATCCTGATGGCGTATTTATATGTAGGTGCTATGAGAATGATTTTGAACAAAAAAATCAATACCCTCCAACAAGTGTTCAAAGGAATTGGAATCAAGATTAACACGTTCAAAACTTTTATCAGAAAAAAAAAGAGAATAGAAGTTCCTTGGACAAAGAATGGGGTAGACCTCCTCAAGCGGAGCTTATTTCGAGCCACAAGTGAGTCGGTTTTAATATATGGTGTCATTGCTTGGACATTAACTAAAAGCCCACATTCTAAACTTGATAGAACCTAAATGTGGATGCTGAGAGCTATACTTAAAATCTCTTGAAGAGAAAATCCAAATAAATCCCAACTCTATGGACACATCTCTGATATTTTTGAAATCTTACACAGACGCCGAACGTGCTTTGCGAGAAACGGGCGAGTGATCTACCTTTCTGGATACATAGCCATGGTGCAAGATGGACTGGTCACCTAGCATCCACCAATGTTATGACACAGAAATCCACAAACGTTTCACGTCTACTAATCACTTAAATTTGACGTAAAAGCGTGCTACCTGATTGGCAATTAGGTCTCATCATTTTATTGAACTAGTTTGATGCAACCGTATATTCACTTCTAATGATTTATTTTCTCGTCGGTGGAAACCAATTCCAATAGCTTGCTTCGCATCTAATATCTAAAAGCCAAGACATTTTCTGTCATCCTGAAACATGTTCTTTTATTGTCCTTTCTCTTTAGTTCTTTTTACGAACGTCTTTTCATTCTTTTTCGCTCCCTATGACAGCTTTGGAATTACGACATTGCTTAGGTTGAAATGCTTAAAATATATATAAAATAAATACTCAATATATAAAGTGTATGAGGAGTTTAAAGAAACATTTTCCTGCGCATAAATTTATTGACAAATCAGCAGGAACAATTTTTGACAAACTTTTTGAGATTATTATATTACTGAAAATTCTTCGGGGTTATTATATTACTGAAAATTCTGGGGATTATCATCTGCATAAAAATTCTTGGGATTATCATATTGCCGATAATTTTGCGGATTATTATATGGCTGAACATTCTTGGTATTATAACCTGAGAATTATTGGGATTATCATCTGAATAAAAATTCTTGGGATTATCATATTGTTGATAATTTTTCGGCTTCTTATATGACTGAAAATTCTTGGTATTTTAATCTTGCTGAAAATTATTGGGATTATTATACTGCTTACATTTCTACGCAGTTTCCTTTCCTTTATCACCGGTGAATTGACATGCCTTCGTGCGAGAGGTCATTTGGCGTTTCTCCGTTACCTTCTCCACGGTTACTTTTCTTTCTCTTAGACTGGTTGCCAACCTTAGCTAGAAAGTGGAAACTACTTTGTAACCTAGACCATAACTGAAGGAGGAAAGTTAAAATCGATTCATAGCTTTCCTACGGATATATCTCTGAAAGTGAACACAACAGATACACTGGATTTGAACTCGGCGTGCTGAAGGCATTTTTCTACGCCGATAATTGTTGTACGACACATAATGCAGTCAGCTACTGTAGCAGTGGATAGACATGGTGAAGTTGTTCGTCAAAATAAAATAGGATATTTGTGTAAGGGTGTCATCTTTCTGTAAGGCAGCGTCGCCTGAGAGACGAACCTGATGTCAAGAGAGAGACTCCGCCGATCTGGTTGAGAAGGGTTTACCGCATCCAACACATGACTTCCTTAATACCGCTTACTTCGAGGAGATTACGCATGCGCTCGGGCACATATAGAAGAAATGCATCAATCTCGGTGCTGAATACGTGGAAAAGTAGCAAAGTATTTAACCTTTTAATCATTTCACCCGAAGCAAGGAAATAAAGCCATTAAGTCACAAGGAGATATTGAGTGTGAAAGAAGAAGAAAAAATAGAAACATTATCGATCGAGAACAATAAAAGTAGAGGAATCTAGAAGGCAGTTGGTAACGATTGACATTGCCTTAAACATTTTTGAAGATCAAAGTTGTCTGGAAAGCATGGCGACAGAAAAGAGATCCACAAGCGAGAATTTTGGGAGAAGAAACTGTTAGCATAGAACTTACGGTTGCATCTAGCCAACTCAACTATAAATTGACCATACGTTACCGCCAATCTAATACTGCACTTGAATTCATAAACTGTAAGTACCATAGATGGAGTACACCATAACAATTACCATGGAAGGATTTATAGAATTGGCAGAGCTTAAATTGCATTACGACGGTGTCTAAGAAAATGAAGCTGAGATACAATTTCAGGACCAATAATAGATATTTAATATAACCCTTTTACATTATGTCAGCAGAGGACTGTGGTTTGGTTTGGTTTGGTTTGGTTTGGTTTGGTTTGTTTACAGCATATCAACTTCAATGTGTTTTTTAATGTCGACAAAATTTTATTGCTGGTAATATTTTTTCAAAAAATATATTGCTGGTAATAATGTATTGCTGGTAATAATTTCTTTCTTCAAAATTCATTGCTGGTAATAAGTTTTTACAAAAAAGGTATTGCTGGTATTAAAACCTATTTTTATACTTTCATATAGTTTTGACCCCTTTTAGTGGGGTAACTATTTGCTGGGACCCTAACAGTTGCTACCACCCCGGGTCAGGAACACCAGCGATTAAGAGGTGGTTCTACGCTCCTCAAAACCTCCTGATCAAAGGCGTTGCTTTTGGATGTAGTACATCGTCTTACCCAGGGCGCAGAGGACTTTGTATATCTTACTGGAAAATCTCTCCTACATACAAGTTAATTATACAGTTTCTCGTCACAGAATACGATTTCTCGTGCTGCAGGACGATTGGCGTAATACACACTGATCAAACTAACAACGAGGTATCTATTTCAAACATGGGTATATACTAAATATAATGTTTGATAAAATAAAAATGTCGCATTAAAAAATAACCCCATTAACTCTTTAGAAATATATATGTAATAATAATTGCCCACTCGATATCGAGGACACCCGTTGCAATGGACAGCTAGCTAGCGCATATGGCAACATTTGCACAGGCATTTTTGCAATTTCCCAACTGGGAAATGCCCACAGAGCCCACCTGCAGTTGATACTGTTATTGGCGTGTGCAGAACCAATTAACAGTTTTAGAGCGTTAGTGCGAACCCAGCGTGATCATAAATGAACAAGGCTGGCCACCTCAACTCGCAATCACGGTGTTTTTGTGATATCGGGCTAGCTTTGGCCAACGAGGTCTTCCACACAGTTTCCTCTCCCAAATTCACTCACAAGGTTTTGGTCGACCCGTGGCTATGGAATAGACACTTGCCAAAGGTGCCCTATGCATGGAGTCCGATAGCTGCTGAAATTAATTCCAGCCAGGATTCGAACTCGGTGCCTCGTGATTCTAAAGCAACGCCTTGACCACTCAGCCACACAGCCACACTGCTTACAGTACCAGGTGTTCCCAAGCGGTCCCCCATATAAATAAATATATATGTACACACATACACACAGGACATTACGCCTGCGCATACATGTGCCTTAAAAGATATATGCATATATGTATATGCATATGTGCATACATGTGCATAAATGAACATGTGCATATAAGTGCATAAATGGATATGTGCATATATATACAAAGTTGGATATATGCATATGTGTGCATAAATGTATATGTGCATATATGTGCATAAATGGATATGTGCATATATGTGCATAAATGGATATGTGCATGTATATGCATAAATTGATATGTGCATAAACGTATGAGCAGATAAGAAATTTCGGGAATCTATGATTATTCAGCCTTGCTTGATCATTGACGTCCTTCGTGACCGAGTCGGTTAAAGCACATCAGATCTAACGACGAATTGGTCGCATATTTTAATGAGATTTCGCGTATATTCATGCCGATAATAAATCTGCTGTTTAAAAATAAACGGAGCGTCTACTAAAATATGGTTATCCACAAAAAATAACATTTATATGACACACACACACACACACATATATATATATATATATATATATATATATATATATTTGGAGAGAGAGGATTTGTTATGTTTTAAGGGTAATGTAAAATTCTACATACTACATATATATCACGACTTAGTTAAAAAAATCTTTTTTTTCTGGTTTAATCACAAACATATCCGTTCATATAATAAACAGGCCCGTATGCTAGAGGTGGGGTTAGCCAATCCCTTTCACAGTC
Source organism: Acanthosepion esculentum (assembly GCA_964036315.1). Lineage (NCBI taxonomy): Eukaryota > Metazoa > Mollusca > Cephalopoda > Sepiida > Sepiidae > Acanthosepion > Acanthosepion esculentum. The sequence goes on along the minus strand of OZ038500.1, from coordinate 20,523,369 downwards.
GCTTGCTAAGGCACATTTGTGTTTGTTCAACGACCACAGAGCCCAAGTATGGCTTATCATGTAACTACACTGAGTGGAAATCAGTTAAAATTTCTGATAGCAGATATCTGTCTATATCTCTGAGATGAGGTATTATAACTATTTACATTATTTACATCATTCGGATTGTTATCCTAATCTTCATTGCCATATTCACAAGGTTTCGGTAGTTGTACGCTCCGGCCTTCTCCAGGGGATTGGAATTTCGAAGCTAGCCTTTTATTTCGTCCACCGGGAAAGATTGTCCTAGTTCTACATGCCATGCCTCTTTCGGATGTCTCAGTTATTTCGCTTTAGCTTAACTCTCCAAGTTTTGGTTCACCATTGCTCTGGCCTGGTACTGATCTCACAAATCTTTGGGTCTAGTCCCTGGATCTAACCAACGTCTTTATCGATTGTGACTTGTGTCCTTGAAAAATTCCAGTCACTTGAAGAAGGCCGGAGCGTACAGCGACCGAAACTTTGTGAATATGGCAATGAAGATGAAGATAACAGCCCGAATAATGGAAATAATATATTTATATTTTACCAGTTTAAAAAACACTAGCACTCTCAATCTCTCGGTCCAGATGACTAAGGATTTCCATCTACCCAATTTCAAGCTCGCAAGTTTTTGCCAATGCATGGTATGTTTTTTCTGGTTCTTTCCAACGATTCCGAGCGGTGGGATCGTCTTCTTAGACCGATAATGTTTTTAAAAAATGCGCTTTTAGGACAAATTGGAACGAAGTGAGATTCGAACAAGCGTCTAATGGGCGGAAGACGACCATTCTAACCACTCGGGTAGGCGTCTATATATACGCCATACCCGCGCTTACACTTACTTACGTTTATACAATTAAATCGAATGTAATGTCTTATCCTACTTCATCGAATCTAAAATCTATCGACATGAATTATTAAAAAATTATGAAGAAAAAGAAACTGTGAATTAAAGAAAAAAAAGAAATTATGAAGAAGAAAAAAAGAAACGGCTTCAAGCAAACAAACAATGTTTATTGCGCGAGAGAATTCATATTTGTTTACGGGTCATACAAGATGAAAGTGTCGCTGGCGGCTGTGTGGTTCAGTCTTTAGAGACATGGAGAGTAGAAACTAAAATGAACTTTTAAGTCGAGAAAGTAATTTTTGGAATTGTAACGCAGTTGCCAACATGCGAAGAGATTCCAATTTAGCAATAACCCGTTTCAGAAGCTTGCGGAATCAGGAAAAACAACTTCTAATACAGTGAATAAATATTAAATATATGCATTAATGACGCTAACATGACTTACTGCCGGAATCACACACACAAACGTATATATATATATATATATATATATATATATATGAACATAATAAAATAGGCAGCATATATTTACATTACAAAGAGTCAATCATACCTTTAATCAAGCAGCAATATGAATGCGATTAATGGCGAAATCACTTCGCTAGTAGACATAAACATAAGCATTATACTACTGATAATCCTCCGAATGATGAGATCCTCATAAATAAATAAAATGGATATGGTGTATTTTTTCTATTTCTGCTAGTACTTTCGAATGCTTCGCGCAATCCATCATCAGGCTTTATTTTCCATCGAATTAAATGTGTTTATCGAACCGAAAGATGTTTTTAAGAATGAGCTATTTGTTAACGGTTATATGGTGTTGGAGCGTGCAAATCGCGACGCTAAATTTTAAATATTTTAATATATATATATATATATATATATATATATATATATATATATATATATATATATTGGTGACCTTGTGGCACTCAGTGCACCAGGTCCCTGTATTCGCCCCTCCAAAAAGTGTGCGTGGCCGTCGCACAGCCACGACCACTTAAACAACAATATCCTCAGCGATTGGCATTGTGTCGTATAGGACTCATGACGGAACCCGATACTCGGACACGACTGGGATCCGCCCCCTCCGATATATGCAAGTATAGGATTGGTGTATACGTATAAATTCCAACAACCAACAATTACTATTCTTAAAAGACTGCTCAATAAGGGAGTAGAGCAAATATAATTATTTATTTGAAAAGTATAACATAAATATGTTATAAAATCACTACAAAAATAGCAATTTTATTTCAACACTTCTGGTGTCTTGTCAAGTGATGATCATCTCTTGATAAATATCCAGAGGTTTTGAAACAAAATGGCTATTTATGTCATAATCTTCGAATAAATAATTACATATATATATATATATATATATATATATATATATATATATATATATAATTATTTATTTTAAAATTATAACACAAATATGTTATAAAATCACTACAAAAATGGCCATTTTGTTTCAACACTTCTGGCGTCTGACCAAGTGATGATGTTGAATGTATCACTTGATAAGTCACCAGAGGTGTTGAAACAAAATGGCTATTTTTGTAGTGATTTTATTACAGATTTATGTTATAATTCTCAAATATATATATATATATATATATATATATATATGTATATAAGTGAATACACATGAATACACAATACTTAAAAATACTATTAACCCTACTCCTTTGAATTAACCCTTCTAATCACCGAATAGATTTTTAAGGATTCTGTTTTCATTACTACATTGCTCTGTTCTTACATGGAACATCATTTGGATTTATATCCTCTTTGCAAATATTACTACAAATCATCAAGTGATATATATATATATATATATATATATATATATATATATATATATATATATATATATATATATATATATATGTATAATCAACACTCAGAGGCAACAGACTGTTTCAAGCTAAATGGCTGATGATTGAGTTTAGCGAGAGACAGCTTCTCGACTCTGAGAGTTTACTTTAATGATCACTTTTATATTTAAATACGCTCTATCTCTGATATTGAGCACTTTATCCCATAAAGATAGCATAGCTTAAAATTATATATATATATATATATATATTTTGCCCGTATATTTTCATTGAAACATGTTTCATTGAATAATTTAAACAAGTTTTGTCTACATATTTTCAATTTGGTAATATATATAGCTTTGATTTACATCATACATGTCCTCATTCGCAATTCAAAAAAATTCTCGTTAAAAATGCATCTATCATTTTTCATAAAAATAAGCCATAAACTAAAATTTCTCAAGTCCATGTATATCAAAAATTGAAACCAAACATTAATAAAATTAATTATGAATACTACAAAAATGTTTTAACATGTTTACATGTTAAAATAACGAGGTTTGTCTTAATAGTTTAATACCTACCATTCTTGAAAAAACTCTCGACAGTACAATAACTTAGTTACCTTCTATAAAGTGTTACTCAAGCCATCACAGTACCCAAATGAGAATCTTTAATGGTGTTGTTTTAGAGACATTGGAGACCAAACGGATACATATTGAAATTTCCAGGCGCATGAGAGAGAATGTCTTGGAGAATTTGACACAAACAGGACATTTTAAAGACAAGATGAAAGCAGCTACCTAGAAGCTTGTGTAGGAGGCACGGCGGAGTAATGGATAACGGCTCGGATTGAGGAATCGTAGAGCCGAGTTCGAATCCCAGTCGAATCCGTTACAT
>OZ038500.1:20499775-20514775 GCA_964036315.1 Acanthosepion esculentum | reverse complement strand
GAGAAATCATAATGAGACTTGGAACACTGAATGTCTGCAGGCGACCGTGAAACATGGAGGGATTGGAGTAATGGTGTGAGGCACTGTCTGGTTTGGAGGGAAATCTGAGCTAATTCTTGTTGACGAGCGGTTGAATGGTCCAAAATACTGTCAAATATTAGAGAAAATTCGACTCAAACTATTTGAAACCAATCGGATTGACAAGAATGTCTATCTTTTTCAAGAAGATGGGGTGTCATGTCATACGAACAAAGTAGCAAAGGCCTGGGAGGAATCACAAGGAATCAAGTTACTGCTATGGGTAGCGCAAAATCCTGACATGAATATGAATAGAGCACCTTTGGGAGCACCTTGACCGAAGACTTCGAGAACGTGCAACCAAAATCACATCAGTGTCAGCCCTTAAAGATACGTTGCTAAAGGAGTGGCAAAATATGGCTTAGACGATTGTTGATAACTTGATCAAATCCATGAAAAATCGAATACAACCACTTAAACTAGCAATACATACATACATATCTATCTATCTATCTATCTATCTATCTATCTATCTATCTATCTCGCTCTCTCTCTCTCTCTCTCTCTCTCTCTCTCTATATATATATATATATATATATATATATATATATATATATATATATATATATATATATATATATATATAGGTAACTATACTCGTGTCGAAAAACCTTCGAATTCTTGATTTAACAATAGCCAATAATCACGAAGGGAAAAAAGAAAGAGCCAGGAACATGAAAGTCTGTCGAAAATAATCGCACAGATACAGGTTCAAGACCCAAAGAAAAAACACCGATAAGAGTAAACAATTAACTAAAGAGTTCGATACAAACGTAGAGCAAACCTAGTCAAACCTAATGAGCCAGACAAACCTACCAAGGTTTCACTGATGATCTGCCTAAATGAAACCTTGGTAGGTTTGTCTGGCTCATTAGGTTTGACTATATATATATATATATATATATATATATATATATATATATATATATATATATATATAAATATATATATATATAATCTTGGTAGCAAAGTCAACTATTGTGGAACTTTAGATGATGAAACATGCATCGGATTGCTAAGGCTATGTTTTGGATATCCTGTTCTATAGTTCCAAGCTTTGAGAAGTCAGGGGAACAGTCTAATCGACCTATTAGCCTTCTACCTCTTTGTGTACTTATATATATATATATATATATATATATATATTTCATTGACTCTCCCGTCGTTGATCGCCTACCGTGTACTATTTAACGACGTATGAGCGTCAGGCAACTCAGTTTCTAGGAACCGACAGTCAGACAACCTGCGCATATCATTTGATGAAGTTTTTATGCACAACCATCCACACTTTTTGAAGGGCCAAATTCAGGGACCTTGGGCACAAGGTGCCACAAGGTGCCCAAACGACCCTCTGCAGGTTTTGAATTAAGAGTTGTTCTTCTAGACCAGTTGCCATGCAAGGCTATAGAACTAGTCTGTCCTGCTATTTACCCATAACTGGAAGGAGAAGAAGAGGATTAATACCTTAATATCATTTCAATGATCAAAAAACGAGATAAGATAATTATCAATGCTGATGAGACAGGTAACCATCACAAAATCGATGTGGATATGGACCATAAATCTATTCCCAAAGAAGTTAAGTTTATAAAAAGGCGCCCAACAACTGGGGAAAAAAACATCAATAGTGAAGCGGAGAAAATCGTCATTGAATTAAAAATCGATGACAGTATTTTCAAATTCCACAAACAACAAGTATTCATCACAGTTTAAAACCATAAAGTATTGTCCTCATCTTTGTCGCCATCTTTATTACAACGTTTTGGTCGTTGTACGCTCTGGCCTTCTTCAGGTGGTTGGAATGTCGAACTGAACCCTTTATTTCGCTCACTGGGGTAGACTGTTCTAGTTCCACGTGTCATGTTTTAATGAATGTTAGTTGTCAGTTATCTCCTGTTAATTCCTTTCTCCAAGTTCTCCACTGCCTTAACCGGGTATTGAACTCAAAGTCTTTGAGTCCTGTCACTTGTTCTAACTAACGCCTTTATCCACTTTGCCATGTGTCTTCTAGGAAAGTAAATTTCCTGAACAATCCTCTATACCGATTACTCACCCCCCCAAATAATATCAGTTAAATCGTGAAATAGCATGCAATTATACGAAAGATTGCTATAGTATTTTATCAGTGCTATAATACAACAGAAGCCATAGAATTGTTTACTAATATAAATAGAAAAAAGAATGTACGTTTATCCAATTCGATATATATGACTTTTACCAGTCCATCACCAAGAATCTGCTAATGTCTAATTTATATTTCGAAAGAAAGTATTGTTCTATTAGCGATCTGGAAATCAAAATCATAAAGAACGCATAAAAATCAATATTATTCCATAATGGTTACCTATGGACTAAAAGAGATAAACCAGCATATGACTCAGTAGAGGCATATGAAGTTCATGGAATCTTGTTACTGTGGCGACTAAGATTTTTTTCGATATTAAGACAACTCTCCTCTGTAAAACAAGTCGAAGAAATATAGACCGCTTGAAAAAGGAACGAGCTAAGTATTACTAGTACCACCAATGCAAAAGTGATTAACTTTCTCGAGGTGACCTTGGAATTGAATAATGCTTATTACAAACCATATACCAAAGATCTATATATCCATAAATACGTCAGTAAAGAATCAAACCACCATCATAAAATTCTAGATAATTTACATAAATCAGTCTAAGTTATATTATCTACCAATTCCAGCAATAAGAAAATATTTGATAATAATAAAATTAAATATACAAAAGATATATAACTAAGCAGGCTTAAAGTAATTTTAGAGTATTTAAAAAAAATCAAAACAAAGGTAAAATAAACAGAAACACCTCAGACGTAACATTATATGGTTTAATTCAGCTTTTAATCGTAAAGTTCAAACGAATATCGGTAGAATTTCCCTTAATTTATTCATAAGAACTTTAATCATTCACTAAAAGTGTTGTGTTGTGCTCCTTCTAATGAGGCTATTGTGCACTCTTCCACTTACCATAAAGTAGTAGAAAGTAGTCTCGGAGGAACTGTGCCATAGCCCTTTCGGCTGTCAAACCCGGACAAACCTTTGCCGAAGTGTAAAGTTTCGTCTCGGGAAGTAGACAGACCCTGAACCCGTTTATACAGGTTCTAAGGTTATATTTTTGGCCGAGCCTACGGACTCGGAGAACCCACAGTAAATTCAGCCTTGTGGCACATACATCTCTCGTTTCTGTTAAATATAACAGTGCTCTAGCCTGTTCATTACTGACAAACTTTCTGCCTTGAGTAGAGAGGAACCAGGATGAGTCTTTGCCGAAGGTAAAAGTTTCGGCCGGGGAGTTAGACAGACCCTGAACCCGTTTATACGGGTTCTAAGGGAATATTTTTGGCCGAGCATACGGGCTCGGAAAACCCACAATAAACCGGCCTTGTGCCACATACATCCCTCGTGTGTGTGTGGGGGGCTGTCAAATATAACAGTGATATAGACTGTTCTACTGAGGATGTTCTCTGCTCTTGTCGAACTCTCTGCTTTTGGCAGAGAGGAACCCGGACGAGTTTGTGCCGAATGGCAGACTTTCGCCCGGGAGGTAGACAGACCCGAACCCGTTTATGCGGGTTCTATGGGGATTTTTCGGCCGAGCCTACGGGGCCGGATGATCCACATTAAAGTCGACCTTGTGCCACATGTACCCTCGTGATACAGACTGAACGCTGGTCAACCGACACACCCTCCCAAGTCGTGTAACACTCTTCTGTTGTATTTACTGTTCAATACACTATTCATCTGCGACCTCTTGTTTTGTTATTTCTTAACCATTACTTGGTTACAACAAAAACTAACAAAGATTTTTTTATCAAAAATAATGTTAATATCAGCTATATCTGTATTAGTAACATCAATAAGTCCCAACATAACAATATTATATTAACAAAAATAAATGTACAACGTACACAACAGAGATAATCATTTACAAATAAATGCAACCGCCGAAAAAATAGATTCTGTCCCTTCAACAGTCAATGTATCGCTGATAATATTGTATACCGAGCCAGCATACATTCCGGTAACGATGTCAAATGTCTTTTTGATTCCACTGAAAATCCTTGGAAATCTCGCTTCTACCATCATAAAATTATTCTAGACAATATAAAATACATAAACAACACTGTTCTTTCCAAACATATTTGGAAATTAAAGAATGATAGTAATGCAACTATTATTACATTGTATCAGTAATACATCTATTATAATATTGTAGCAGAGCCAAATCTTACAAGGGGAAAGACAATAGGTGTAACATATGTCTTTTTGAGAAAATAGTCGCTTAAAACACTTAAATAACTCTAGCTTATTAAAAAAGAGAAATGAATTCATGGTTACATGTAGCTATAAATAAATATCTGCTTAAATACGTTGATCCAGATTAATCTTTTTTTATGTAAATTCTGGTTTGCTTGGTTTTAATGATCCAGTAATCACCCTTTACAATTAATTTAAAAAATAAATATTTACATTTCGAAAATATAAAATTCTTTATATATATATATATATATAAATATTCTTTATATATATATATATATATATATATATATATATATATATATATATATATATATATATATATATATATATATATATATTTGTGCATTTAGGCAGCAATCCTTCTTTCAAGCACATTTCATTAAAAACGACTGACAAGGTGCTTTTATTTAGTTTTTTATATAATTTCTCGTGCGATCTAATAAAGTTTTTCTTTTCAGAGGATAAATTATATAAAAATTGTCCGAATGTTCTTTTCCGAGCGCTTTCGGCTATACTTTTTGCCATTATCAAGGATTATATTTCAACTGTTAGAATTAGAAATAGTTTGTGTGTGTTTTATAAAGTGATTCATTTTTTTTTTTTTTTTTGTTTCAAAACATGGTCAAGATATTATGTCCATGTTCAAAGTTAATATTATTAAGGGTTGGTTTGTTTAATTTTATAAGTAAGGCTTCCATTATATATATATATATATATATATATATATATATATATATATATATATATATATATATATATATCCCGTTTATTTTAAATGCCAGTATTTTAAAATCCTAGTATATATAATATATTTACGCCCATATATTTATTAAAAATATTTTTATTAAAATTTATATTATGTAACGGTCAGTCTATACTCAGTTGAAAATTGCGTTTTACATGAAAGTCCTAGTAGTCCTACCGGTAATGGATAATATGTACATTTATTAATATATACTTAATATCTTATAATGTTTTATTACATCGGGTACTGTTTTATTAACACCAGCACTATATGTGCGATATATTATAATTTCACACCACACACACACACACACACACACACACACACACACACACACACACACACACACACACACACACACACTCACACAGACACACACACATATATAAATATATATAAATATATATATATATATATATATATATATATATATATATATATATATATATATATATGTGTATGTATGTATACATCTTTAAAAGTCAGGTGGTCAGTTGGATCCGCTGCCTTGGTTTCAACCTTACGGTATCCTCTGGCGACTTTTATCAAATGACCTCTTAAAGCTTTATTTTTTTAACAAACTAATTTGCTCGTAAAATCACATGACTCCAATTGTAAGCTGGAAAATTTAAAAAAAGGCAAAGCCTTATAATAATCACAACAATATTTGCAACCACTGGCGACAGGAAACATTTGAAGTTTTGAACATGCAATCAGAAGACTTGAGTCCTTGCTTACATATTAGGATATTTCTCTTAAGCACAAATGAGGGTGGATTAAAAGCCCACCGATATGTTTATAATACTTTTCTTCTTCTTCTTCTTCTTCTTCTTCTTCTTCCTCTTATTCTTCTTCTTCTTCTTCCTCTTCTCCTTCTTCTTCTTCTTCTTCTTGTCACCCTCAACTTCCCTTTTTATTACACCCAACGTCGTGCCTTTGTTTTTTTTTTAATAATAGGGTGTTTTTTTTTAATAAAGCGTTAAGAGGTCATTTGATAAAAATCGCCTGAGGATACCGTAAGGTTGAAACCAAGGTAGCGGATTCAACTTCAGCTGATTTTTTAAGTTAAACGCTGTAAATTTTACTTATACTTTAATTTTATTTTCTTCACGCGTGTATTGAGCACTTTTTAATACTGCTGTTTCCTGCTCTGATTCAATTAACCTTTTATATATATATATATATATATATATATATATATATATATATATATATATATATATGATAGAAATACAGTTTTAAAGTATGCTATACTTCGGGATAAAAGTGACCAATATCAGAGATAGGGTGTATATAAATATAAAAATGGACGCTGAAGTCAATACCGTGCCATCTTCAGGCCATGTGTGTTGTGCTTTGGCAATGGTAATGTTTCAAATTATTCTAGAGACTATTGAGTAGAAATAATTGTGGTACTGAGTGTGATTATTTGTAGGTATTTTATAATCTTTCTTGAAAACGTTTTTCTTATTATTTATTATTGATTACTTAATTGTTTGTTGATTATTATTATTATTATTATTATTATTAACTTGTCTTTATGCGATCATTCGTAGTTTTCGAATCTTATTATTTACTTAATTTGTTTATTTATTTAAATTGTTTATTTTATACTTATTTTTTCAGGGTGTGGTTATCTTATTTGTTTAATTTATATTATAAACATTGTGTGGAGTATGTTACATTATCAGAATTGTATATAGTGCATATATTTGCATTTGTCAATGTGCTATCTCCCAAGATATTCGAAATATTCGTAATAGCCTCTAGAATAATTTTAAAATAACCGGTATCACTCACTCAAAACTGTTTGTATAATAGAATACACCTTACTACCTCTTATGCCTCACAGACCAGCATATATATATATATAGTCAAGGTAAAACCCAACACACATGACCTGAAGATTACGTTCAAGCATGAAACAGATTGTCACCGCTGTTCACCGAGGAGTAATGCCGCAATGTCACAGATAACCAACAGAATCTTGTGTTATCTCGAGATAAAGATCGGACGCCCTGGGTTAGTGGCCATAATTCTGTGGTCAAGAATCCAGAGAATTATGTGACCGAAATCAGAGGTTAACTTGGAATATCAAATGAGGACTTCTGAAAAGCTGTATAAAATAATAAGAAAACGTCAATCTTCCTATATGGCAGTGAATTCATGACAACGTCCTCTCGGCTAAACAGGAGACTCGAGGCGACAGAGGACTGGTTCTACAGAAGGATGTTGAGAATGACAAAAATTGACCACGTAAGCAATGGAGAGGTTTTAAGGAAATTGAATTTTTTAAAAAAAGCGTTTTTACTTGAACATATAAAGTGAAAAAATTAGAGGGAGGTGGACGGATATTCAAAAAGACAAAGTTTTAAAAGCTACAGAGTATAGGAAGTTGTGGAGAACCATGATCGTAAAAGTCCTAAAGTTGACCTGTGCTGAATACTGTTGTTCGCTTTTTAATATGGTGTTTGTAAGTTTTAATTTTAATTTTATTTTATTCGCGGTCAACGTAACGCGATTTTACTTTAATTTAAATTTAAATTTAATTTTTCATTTAAATGCTTCAGATGTCATGGGCAGCTGGCGTCATACGGGTTCAATGTATTTCAGATTGCGTATTCCTTAATTAAAACTGATTTCGTTGATTAATTAGTTCGTTACAAATGAAAAACAGTTTTTCATTAAGCGATACAAGTTAATTATATTTAACTAAACTTGCCTCCCCATTCGAACCACTCCTTGGCGGCCACATTGTGCAGCATTTGTCTGTTATTAATAGCCCACCACCCCCACGAATAGCGTAGCTGGTCTAACACAAGCCTTCACCACTATAATCGAATCATATGCGTGGGCAGTTCAGCGTTTTAGTCCAAACTGAACTCTATGGTACGTTGAAATCGACAAGAATACCCGCTACTTATGAGTTATAGGCATATACATGGATAAACAAACGGATAGATAGATAGATAGATAGATAGATAGATAGATAGATAGATAGATAGATAGATAGATAGATAGATAGATATGAATGGATCCAGATACACATGAACTGATTCAGATAGATAGATAGATAGATAGATAGATAGATAGATAGATAGATAGATAGTCTGACGGGCTATATCAGTTGAGCTACCTAGGAGCGTCTGCTTAGCAAGCTCGATTTTAATGCTTTTAAACTACAAATTTCCCATGATTTCCCTCTAATGTTCATATCTGCTTGAAGCTTATCTTAACGTAAACAAATGACGTCGCACACTACGAAATGGACTATGTCCGACAATTATTTTAATGTATTTTATTGTTACACGTAATTTATATAGGCACAGATATTTATGTAAATGCTGTGTTTATAATAAACAGTATTAACAACATTTACCAGCCTGAACGTCCGAGAAATTTCATAGAAAATGTGTGTCCTTCGACAGGAATAATTTTCGGACTTTGTCCATTTCGTAGTGTGTAACGTCATTTGTTTACGTTTAGATACGCATCGAGCAGATATGGACGTTCGAGGGAAACCATAGAAAGTCTGTCGTTTAAAAGCTGTAAAATCGACCTTGCTAACAAGACTCTCCTTCGTAGCTAAACTGGTATAGCACGTCAGGCTATATGACGGTTCCGTGTAGAATACAGGTTCGATTCCTGTCGCATATTTTCTTCCTGCGAATCGACTTCCAATTGGATCTTTCCTTGATCACTACAATTTATTCAAGGCAAGGTTAACCGTTAACTTCCACTCCTATACGCAGAAATGGCCACTAAACATAACTCTCTTCTTGCAATTTTTCAATCCGGATGTAGCTCCTCGGCATAAATCACTTTCTCGCCGCCATAACGTAGTTTTCTTGTGCTTTACTATAAGTATTTTCATGGTAATTGTTATGGTGAACTCCCCTCTTTGGTGCCTTGGCTTTAAGGAATTTAAACATAGAACTACATTGCCAGATAGCTCTCATCATTTTACTGTTGAAATTGCTAGATGTAACCGTAAGTTTTATTCTCATGGTCTCTTCTCTTGTGAATCTCCCTCGTGCAAATTTCTCCTGTCTACTTTCTTTCCAGGTCACTACGATCTTCAAGACATTAAATGCAACATCAATCGTTATCGTCTGACTTTTTGAAAACATTCTTTAATTGGTCTTTCTAGTCAATAATTTCATTCACAGTGTCCTTCACTCTCAGTAAGGCCTTAACTTATTAACTTTGTCACTCTAATTAAATGATTATCAACATAAAACCTCACCGGCTTTTTAATCATTCATTGAATTTGAAAACAATATTTCTGGTTGTAGGAAAAAAATGTCCGGGCCTGATTGCAATCGGGTAATTACTAATAATCAAGTTTAAATGCTAATCTGACAGACAGAAGTCGCCTAAATGCAGTTGATCTTTTTAGTAGAGAAAAACACTGTGCATTTTTTTACTATAGTAATCCACTGGGAACAATTTTACTATAGGATTAGACTGCAATTTGTTTTAGTAGAAAAGTAGACTGCAAACCGTTTACGATACATATAGACTACAAACTGTTTCACTCTATAAATACACTGCAACCTGTTTAAATATAGGAATGCACAACAATTTGTTCTACTGAAGGAATATTCCGCAAAAGGATTTACTATAGATATAGACTACAAACTGTTTCACTATATGAATACACTGCAAAATGTTTTACTATAAGACTACACTTTAAACTCTTTATATATAAAAACACTCCAACTGTTTTACTATAAGAATACACAGATGAAACTTTTACTAAAGAATTATACTGCAATATATTTTGCTGTAGTAATACAGTGCAAACAATTTTTCTGTACATTTATGCTGCAAACTATTTTAATATATGAATTCACTACAAGTTGTTTTACTATAGCAATTCACTGCAAACTGTTTTACTACAGGAATTCATGTCAATTTGTTTTACCATAGGAATTCACTTCAATATTTTTTACCATGAGAATTCACTTTAAACTGTTTTACTATAGGAATTCAATTCAAACAGTTTTACTATAGGAATTCACTTTAAACTGTTTTACCATAGGAATTCACTTTAAACTGTTTTACTATAAGAATTCACTTCAATCTGTTTTACTATAGGAATTCACGTTAAACTGTTTTACTATAGGAATTCACTTCAAACTGTTTTGCCATAGGAATTCAATTCAAACTGTTTTACCATAGGAATTCAATTCAAACTGTTTTACTATAGGAATTCACTTTAAACTGTTTTACTATAGGATTTCACTTCAAACTGTTTTACTATAGGAATTCACCTCAAACTGTTTTATTATAGGAATTCACTTTAAACTTTTCTACTATAGGAATTCACTTTAAACTGTTTTACAATAGGATTTCACTTCAAACTGTTTTACTATAGGAATTCACTTTAAACTGTTTTACTATAGGAATTCAATTCAAACTGTTTTACTATGGGAATTCACTTTAAACTGTTTTACTATAGGATTTCACTTCAAACTGTTTTACTATAGGATTTCACTTCAAACTGTTTTACTATAGGAATTCACTTTAAACTGTTTTACTATACGAATTCACTTTAAACTGTTTTACTATAGGATTTCACTTCAAACTGTTTTACTATAGGAATTCACTTTAAACCTTTTTACTATAGGAATTCACTTCAAACTGTTTTACTACAGAAATTCATTCCGAACTGTATTACTATAGGATTTCATTGCAAATGTGATGAGAACGAAAGCTTGTTGATTCGAAATGAGGTTTGAATATAACAGAGCAATTGAAGTATTTATTGTTTCGATTGAAGGTTAATGAGGTCATAACCCGAGAGATATCAGCCGGATATTTTCTGGAAGTTTTTAACAAATAATATTCGATTCACCACTAAATTAAGTGCATTTAAAAGGAAAGAGAACATGTCGAAATATATATATATTTATTGTGTAAGTTAAACGTTAATATTTTATCATTGGTATTATGAAAATTGCATCTTCTTTCTTTTTTAATCCGTATATCCTTTCTTTCTTTTATTCGATTTCATATATTTTTCTTTCTTCTTTTTTTCTTTCCCGTCCATTTAAATTTTCTTTCTATCTTTTTCTTTCTTGTCAATATTTCCTTTCTTTCTTTTTTATATTCTTTCTTTCTTTCTAGTGTCTTTGTATTCTCTTTGTTTTTCTTTGTCTTTTTTCTTTCTTTTTCTTTGTTTGATTCTTTATTTTAGCCCCTTTCTCTTCCTTGTCCTTATATATGTTCTTTTCTTTCCTTCATATCTTTCTTTCTTTCTTTTCTTTCATTCATATTTTTGTCTTTCTTTATCTCTAATACTTATATATTTTCTTTCTTTCATTCGTGTTCATATATATTTCTTTCCTTCTTTTTTTCTAATTCCTTTAGCTTTTCCTTCTTTCTTTCTATCTATCTTTTTCTTTCATATCACTATATCTTTTTTCTTTCCTACTTTCTTTCTTTCTTTCTGTTAATGCACATAATTAAGTATCTGTTTCAGGCGTGTGTCATTGCCGATAACCATCATGGACACTTCAGCGTAATTTCATATTTAAAGCTATTTTAGTCGAAGTAACAAATTTAATGA
Source organism: Acanthosepion esculentum (assembly GCA_964036315.1). NCBI lineage: Eukaryota > Metazoa > Mollusca > Cephalopoda > Sepiida > Sepiidae > Acanthosepion > Acanthosepion esculentum. The sequence goes on along the minus strand of OZ038500.1, from coordinate 20,503,102 downwards.
ACGCATCAGAAACAGCCACAAGATAAAGGAATAAGAGGAAAACTAAAACGACGTTAGATAATACAATTTTTTTGTGGCGTACGGTGGCCGTTAATAATCAAGTATAACCCAAGTCTTCAACGTTAACATAAAACAGTATTTAATTACAATCTCAAATAAATACTTAACAAGAACAAAGAGGTAAAATAAACCAAAGATAATTAACCATTTCAGTTAATACTTTGTCGCGCGGCTCGGGTTAACGTCAGGTAAACCCTATATCAAAACCCAAATGCTCGACGTACAATAATTCAGACTAATTCGACTGGATAGTTCCTCTTAATACAGGGTGCGGCTGGTACTTGAGGACAGATTTTATGGATTAGTAAAAAAAAAAATTGCTGAACAAATAAATATAATTATATTTGATTACAAAAAAGTAAACATGAAATTTAGCTAATTATTATTTAATTTTATTTAATAAAATTACTACCAGCATCAATAATTGCCTCTACACGAGGTCGAAATCGGCTGCAAGTTCTGATTAATTGGTCCTTATTTATGTCAGACATTACTCGAACGATTACAGCTTTAAGAGGGTCTTTGGTGTTATCCGGCTGTTTATTAACCTCCTTCTCAACAACGCTCCACACATAATAGTCTAGTGGGCTGATATCTGGAGAGTTAGGAGGCCAAATGTTGGGGGTGATGTGGTCGTACAAATGGTCAGTCATCCATTTTTGCAACTCTGAGGAAAACGTGCAATATCCAAATCGCAATGATCAGCCTTTAATGCCACAATCACAGCAGGTCTTTTCATTTCATTTGTTATCACAGAGTTTGCCATTCTTGATTTCTTAAACATAAAAACATTAGAAGTTAGTGGGAAGTAGTATTAATCTTAAATCTGTATGTCCTCAAATACTAGCCGCACACTGTAGTTAGTCAATAATCACTCAATAATCACAATATTTATTTGTATAATGTATACAAAATGTGGCAAAATGCCAAACTGGTGGATGGAGAAAAGGATTGTCATCTTCTGTCTTCACATTAAACTTATCTAGCCACAAACTATGTCCTAACATAAACCCTTTTGGTGATGGATGTTTTGATTTGAATTGTCTCTAGGACCTTTCCTTGATAATCGGAAAGTGATCGTCTCTAAAGGGAAAACATATCCTCATGGAAGGATAATACACATTCCAATTTATAATAAGATCATTTGAAATTACATATATTAAGATCATTTGAAAATTTCATACTGGATATTTTTTACAGTGATGTCCATCCTGATCAAGGCCCAAGAACCACTCGAGGTAGAGGAGTACAGATTAAGAGGTACAGTTTATTCGGATATGTGGGGGAAGATAACGAGACTTGACCAGGTTAAGATTATAGTGATCGGGAAAACATCCTCTTGGAAGTCTGTTCCACAAAGCAGCGGTTCTTCGAAAGAACCGGCTCGATTGGAACTTACATCTCACTAATGGAATACGAAGGGAATGACGGTGGTTCACTACAATGGGCGTGGCATGGCAAGTCTTAGCTGTGAAGGTTAGAACTGGTGGAACCAAGGAAAGTAGTTTGTCTGAACACTCTTCATAGAGATAGCGATAGAGCAGTCAGGGGCTTGCCACGTTTCGTCTGTGAGGAAAGGGGTTGTAGGGTGGGAAATAATTTGTCACCCACAAGGATGCGACGAAGCTTTGAACTGTGCTGAAATTGGAACGTGAAGACTGGGCAGCTCCTGGCTATGAATGTCTAAAGTCTTCCATTTTTGTCCAGATCTGGTTCTTCTTATTAATGTAGTGGATTGCACGAGGAGTCAGGTACTTCCTGCACAGGGAACCGACCAGTTTTCCAACATCTTTAGCGATAGATCGTGTCTACGAGAACCACTCAAAGTGTGGGTTGTTTAAGTTTCAATAGGCGCTCAAGGCTGGGTGCTGCCTGAGAGAACATCCATTCATTCTGATTGGTGATAGCTCAGGGTTTGATCGGCGGTGTATTGAATGAACTGAACACGTATAAATGTCCTCCCTTTTTAATACACGTTGAAACATGCTGGGCAATTATATTGAAGTTTCCCTTTATTTAGTCGGTGTCCACAAAATTTTAATTTCCTTAATTAAGTTCTGAACTCAGTGTGGAGCGATAACCGGTTAGCTCGATCAATAGTATTTTATTTTTTTCTTCTCGTTATTTTTTATTTCTGTATTCGGAGAGCCGAGTTCTAATTCCAGTCGAATTCATTGCATTCACTTACGTGCATTGAGAAATGTTGAATACTCCTCCCCAGCTACGGATAAATAGCACGACAGACCGGGTTCTATAGACTTGGATGGCAACTGGTCTACCGCAGAAAGAAAACGGCAACCTACTGCGGGGAACATATCTGCTTCGTCAGTCATGTATCTTTCGATACATGATCGCCTAAGTCTGTATCACGTATAGCACATAACTGACTGACTGACCCTTAGGAAAGGTATGAATCCTCTTCTCCTCCCAGCTATGGGTAAGTAGCAGGACAGACCGGGTTCTATAGACTTGGATGGCAACTGGTCTACCGCAGAAAGAAAACGGCAACCTACTGCGGGGAACATATCTGCTTCGTCAGTCATGTATCTTTCGATACATGGTTGCCTAGGCGTGTATTACGTATGACAACTGATTTCCAACAACTATAGCTGCAGCTTAAATCTGGTTCCTTTTTATTTTGTCCGCGTTTATAGCAAGAAATCAGTCTTTTGTCCCAAGCGTTATGCCCGTTATTTTTCTCCGGTCCGGGGTCCTTCTGCGAATTCTAACTTATTAATGAATGCAATACCAAATTCACCAACTTTAGACAGATATCTTAAATATTGCTGCACCAGAACAAATTCGGAAAACACAAACACCGGATCAAAGAAATATTTCCGCGCGTGATTTTAGCAACGGCTATTTCGTTAATACCCAGATTCAAAGAAATAGTTTCTCGTTTGTATATACGATTTGTTTTCACTAAGTACAACCAAGTAAAACATAAAATTTAAAAGCAAGCGGATAAAAGTTTGATCTCAAGATAGGACAGTGTCGTCAGTGTGTCTGGTATTGGAAATCTGGTTTTTTTTTTTTTGTTTTTTAATGGATACAATCAAAATTCCCAGCGTTGGAGCCAACACTTGAAACACGAACTCGTCATTTTTTTTCATTATTTATACTTTAAGCTACTTTATGGATGTCGGCTACAGATCAATAGTAAGTAAACAAGGTTTGAAAGCCGTTTTTAAAAAAAGTTCAATATTCACCTGGCGTTTCTTTCATAATGGCCTGGTGCCAGATGAAAATGAATATTTATTTTATTAG
>OZ038500.1:20447275-20497275 GCA_964036315.1 Acanthosepion esculentum | reverse complement strand
CTCGTCATCAGGCAATTTTCGTTAACATTTAATGAAAATGATTTACTTTCAAAAGTTGCCGAACATTGCCTGATGACGGCATAAAAAATTTCAGTCCCGAGAAATACAAATTTCCCTTTCGCAATTTAAAATATTTTAACCAAAAAATGTTATTAACAATATTAGGCTCTACTTTTTATTGAGTACTTTTCTAAAACAGCAAATGCTAAAGGACTGTGGATTCTAAATCTGTTTGTTCTTTCTTTTCACTTGTATATATATATATATATATATATATATATATATATATATATATATATATATATATATATATATATATATTGTGTGTATTTAGGCAGCATTTTTTCATTAATACATGTCTCATTAAATAATATAGATAAGCGTTGTCTATATATTTTATGTAAGTTTTTTTCATATAGTCTGATAATCTTAATAACATTATCATTAAATAATGAAAGAAAATCACAATATTGATACATACTTTTTTTTATTTAATCCAATCTGAGCTTTCGGCTTACATAAGCCATTATCAAAGATGACAATTACACAATATATTTATGCAATACACGAGCATGAAATTGATGATAGTATTATTTGTTTACATGGATGATTTCCAAGCAACGATAAACACGTGCATATAAAACGCTGAAAGCGAAAATCGCACGACAGCTCATGACGTCACACATGACCACGCGAGAGTGAATCCGATGAGTATTGAGTATGGAAAGCCGTTGGTATGAACCAATGACTTCTGTTACTAATTATAGGCATTTAAGGATATTTTTGGAGATTTCATAGTTTATTTTGTTCAGGTTAGGTTTCAACTGTTTTATGTATATAGCTTCAAGAATTTTTAGTTTTTGTTTATTGTTTTCATGTTTAAGTATAGTTGTGTTTTCGACGAGGATTTTCCGGAATTGTGTATGCGGCCAGGCATGTTCTTTTAAATGTCTAAAAATGTTAGAGTTATCATTCAAATGACGCTTGACACTACATAAAATATATATATAAATCTATGAAAATTTCTCGGACATTCAGGCCGGTAAATGTTATTTAATACTGTTTATTATAAAACAGAGCATTTGCTTAAATACTTGTATCTATAAAAAGAACGTTAAACATAATATAAATGTCTTTAAATAAATTGTCGGACTATGTCCAATTCTAAAATATATGACGTCATTTGTTTGCATTTGATACGCTAGAGCAGATATGAATAGAAGAGATTCATGGAAGATTTAAGTTTAAAGATAGTAAAATCGACCTTGCTAACCAGACGCTGGTCTGTGGCCGAAAGGTTAAGGCACATCACGCGAAATGATGGTTCCGTATAGGATACAGGTTCGATTCCTGTCGGAGACCGAAAATTTTCTATGAAAATTTCTCGGACATTCAGGCCGGTAAATGTTATTTAATACTGTTTATTATAAAACAGAGCATTTGCTTAAATACATGTATCTATAAAAAGAACGTTAAACATAATATAAATGTCTTTAAATATATATATATATATATATATATATATTAAGGAGGCACGGTGCAGTAATGGCTAGCGGCTCGTAGTGAGAAATCGCAGAGATGAGTTTGAATTGCATTCACTTACGTGATAATACGCCCACCCAGATATAGGTTAAAAGCAGGACGCTTGGGTTCTATAACACTGAATAGCAACTAGTCTAGGAGAAGGGAAACTCTGAATTCAAAACATGTAGAGGGTCTTTTGGCGACCTTTTTGGTACACGGTGCACCAGGTCTCGATATTCGGCCCTTCGAAAAGTGTGCTTGGTTCTGCACAAAGCCTTCACCACTTCCTACGAACTGAGTTGCCTGACACTCATACTTCGTAAACAGCCCACATCAATGCACGATGGGAGATTCCCCGATACATATATATATATATATATATATATATATATATATATATATATATATATATATATATATATATATATATATATATATTTGTGTATTTAGGCAGCAATCATTCTTTCATGCACATTTCATTTTTAACCTTTTTTTGCATGTGGATGATGCTATTATATTAATGTTGTCGATAAGTATGTTCCGAATAGTGTCCGGTAGGTCTCCATGAATATTTAAATGAGATCTAACTGAGTTATTGCCAGAAAGGTGTAGAGTTAGTCTGCGTGTTAAACAATTTGTAGTGTAGCCTATATAATTATTTACGAAAGTTGATTCTTGAGGAATACAATTCTTAATGGGCATTTGAATTCGTAAATAATATTTACAAAAAAAAAAGACTAAAAATAATGTTAACCTTATTAATAAAAACAAACAAACCAACACTTATTAATTTGAACATGGACATAATATCTTGACCGTGTTTTGAAATAAAAAAATGAAACATTTTATAAAACATACATATAACAAACTATTTCTAATTCTAACAGTTGAAATATAATCCTTGAAAATGGCTAAATGTATAGCCGAAAGCGCTCGGATAAAAAGAACATTCGGACAGTTTTTATGTAATTTATCATCCGAAAAGAAAAACATTATTAGATCGCATGAGAAATTGTATAAAAAACTAAATAAAAGCACCTTGTCTGTCGTTTTTAATGAAATATATATATATATATATATATATATATATATATATATATATATATATATATATATATATATATATATATATATATGTGTGTATATAATTGTTTATTTGGGAAGCAATCTCTTATTAGCCTTTTTATTATATTTGTCTTGTATGTGTACAAGTGGTTCATATTGTGGAAAATTATTACACATTCTCTGCCCAAAAGAATTATATTTTAAGAATACAAGAAAAGTAAAATACTCAGTTTAATCGAAGTACATTGTCAATCATTTACCATGAAACCCATGTTTTTAATCATTTTACCCCAAGCAAGACGGTTACCTTACTAGTAAGAATGGTGGATACAGGGAGGATATGTGAGAGAGACGAGAGAGTATAGGAAGAATTGAGGAAAGGATAAAAGATGAACAGGCTTTAAGGAGACTGAAAGTAGCTATTGACGTTGCAGTTAAATTTTTGAAGATTGTTGTTTTCGTGGAAACAAGTAAAGGCAAGCCGGTTCCACAGGCGGGAAGCGCGGGAAAAAAAAACTGTTGGAGTAGAAATGGCGGTTGAATTTAGCTATTTTAACAGTGAATAGGTGAAGACCTAGATACTAATCTAGTAGTATGCTTAAATTGATGCAGTCGGGGCACCAGGGAAAAGTAGAAATGACAGAGGTAATCCACGCCACGTCGGTGAGAAAGTGACTGAATTCGAGATGCCAACTCAGATTCTATTACGTTGCAGATCCTTCGGTTCTTGTCAAGAAACTAGAGAAGAATAGCAGGACCACCAGCAGTATTTGGACAAGATATGGCAGTCGTGCATTTGGGCAGCAATTCCTCTTTTATGCAAGTTTAGTTAAAAACGACAGACAATTTGTTGTGGTTAATTTTTTTGATATAATTTTTTCACGTGTTCTTATAATTATTTCTCTTTTCAGAACAAATTATATGAAAAATAGTTCGAATATTTTATATATCCAAGCTCTTTCTGCTATACATCTATCCATTATCAAGGATGAATTTTATTTTACTTTTAACTGAATATATGGATTGTTTATATATGGATTGTTTTATGTATGTATCTAGAGTTATAGGAATGACTCTATTCCAAACACGGTCAGAAGATTATGGCTGTGTTCATTGTTGATATTATTGATAATGGCTAAAAGTATAGCCGTAAACGCTTCGATATATAAAACATTCGGACATTTTCTATATAATTTATTTCCGAAAAGAAAAATAATTGTCAGAACACATGACAGATTATATAAAAACTTAATCGCAGCAACTTGTCAGTCGTTTTTAACGAAACTTGCATATATATATATATGTATATATATATATATAATTATAATATTTTTTAAAAAATTTGATTCCTTCGCTACATAAGAGTTCTCATGTTTCAAAAGCGAGAGCCGAGACCCTCAATATAATAATAATAATAATAATAAATCTTATGTAGCGAAGGAATCATATTTTTAAAAATATATTATAATATAAGCTCTACTTCTGTATGGAGCACTGTCTTTTTAAAAATAAAAATACTAAAGAACACCGGATTATTTACCTAATGTGTTCTTTCCTATTTTTCTGCATACACACACACACACACACACATACATACATATATATATATATATATATATATATATATATATATATATATATATATATATATATATATATATATATATATATATATATATTGTGTATATCCTGCAATCGCTCTTTTATACATGATTCATGAAAGACGGCTGGCAAGATGCTGTCATTATGTTTTTCTTATTTTTTGGTGTTCGTACAAGTTTTTTATTTTTTTTTATTTATGAATTAAGTTTTTAGTTATGAGTTAAACTCACAAATAAATTACCTCGGTCACACTACTACATGCCTATCCAGGCGACTTACGTTACACCTATCTAACCACAGTTCCATTAGAACTCATTTAAACACGCACAAAAATCTACCAGATTAAGAGAAGCCCTAATAATAAAAAAGAATACACTAACACTCAGTAATATTAACTATGAACACAGCCACAATGTGGTGACCGTTTTTGAAAAATATAGCATCCCTCTAATTCTAGATACACACATATCATCACCCATACATTCAGCTTAAAGTAAAACTAAAATCCTCCTTAATAAGAGCTAAACGTAAAGTCGAAAGCGTACAGAAATGCAAAAAGTTTGGACAGTTTTTTTTTATGTCCAGAAAGAAAATACTTCTACGAACACAGGAAAAATTAAATAAAAATCTTAATCACTATTGTCGTCTTTAATGAAACATGTACACACACACAAACACACAAGCACACACACAAATATATATATATATATATATATATATATATATATATATATATATATATATATATATACATTACAGGAATCATTCATACAAAAAGCAGATAGTGAAGTTAATGATATAAATGGCAAGAATCACTCTCGCAAACAATTTTTAATAAAATACGTTAACCTCGAACCCGTTGATGAATGTTATGATCCCTGTTTATAAATTCCGGTTTTTTAAGGTCTTTTTTTACTACAAGCTTTCGATTCTTCATATAATCATCCTCAGGTATAGAAATAGATATGTCTTTTTTACATCCAGGTAATAACAGGACAACGAAAGTCAAGATGTACTCCGAAATATGTTTTTTTGGAAATGTGTTATTGTTAACTGTGAAAATTTTTTGGAGCGTGCGGTCGCAACGCTGAGGTTGAATTTAAAAAAAAATTGAATTGTGCGTTTTTGTACTAATATAGTAATATGAGAATTCTTTTGTAGAGATAGTTTTTTTTCCCAGTCAATATGGCATGAACTAAATTATTCAATAAATAGAGGAATGTCACTGTTATTATAAGAAATTTGCACATCGGATCAGTTATTTTAATATCAAGTATGTGGTGCGGTTCAATTTACATTACATGAATCATTCATACAAAAAGCAGATAGTGAAGTTAATGATATAAATGCCAAGAATCACTCTCGCAAACAATTTTTAATAAAATACATTAACCTCGAACCCGTTGATGAATGTTATGATCCCTGTATATGACATTCCTCTATTTATTGACCAATTTATGGTATAAAGTGCTAAATATCAGAGATAGGGCGTATGTAAATATAAATATAAAAGTGAACATTGAAGTCAACAGAGGCGACAAGCTGTTTCATGTTAGACGCAATAGTAGCCTGGCGACTCTGTCCAGCATGAAACAGCCTGTCGCCTCTGAGTGTTGACTTCAATGTTCACTTTTATATATATATATATATATATATATATATATATATATATATATAAACTAGAGCCCTTGATAAATGGTGGATACTTGATTCATTGATTTGTTTCTTTAATGGTAAATCAACTCCTTGTGGGTCAAATAATGCCGAAATTTACATTCTTTTGACATCCTACTGATTATGGTCATGAAAGTGATTAGCAAATCTATGTTTCTCACTGAGATATTTACTGTCGTCTACATTAATTCAATAAGTTACCTCCTCCAGTCACTTAAGGTCAGAAGCCATGAGAGCCATTCTTGGGACATCTCAGGATATTTCTTCTTCTTCTTCTTCTTCTTCTTCTTCTTATTATTATTATTATTATTATTATTATTATTATTATTATTATTATTATTATTGTTGTTATTTCCTTTGATTTCTGGTGTATACACATTTCCTTCCGGGTCCCAACCAAAGACCTAAAGTTAGAAATGGCTGCATTTTTGTAAAAAAAAAACAACATTTTGCATAGATAATAGGTAACGTGTGAGCTGTACATGTGTATGCAATTTTGTGTATTACTTTAAAGCATGGGCTTCCAGGAATTCCTTCAATGAGTCTATCGGACACTTTTCCAATCAATAAAAAGGCTCCAATTACAACTGTAATTACAGGTCCTATCTCTGTAACCAGGTCTGGCTGATATTATTATTATTATTATTATTATTATTCGATTTCTGCTATGGCCACACTTCCTACCAAGTCTGCGGGAAGACCTAAGGCAAGTAGTGGTGTGTTGTTATGGCTACATTCCATGATATTTTTCTAACTCCCATATCAACACTAGCGCTTCATGGACAAAGTTCTCCTTAGTGTGTAGGCCGTTCTTATCAAGATAATTCTTTGTATTTCTTTTGAGCTGAGATTTCCAGCGATTTTTTTACATGTGTTGTTTTGTTCCTTTGTTTATCATTCCAAGCGCTCCTACTATGACGGGTACTATTCTTGTTTTCAATTTCCATATTTTTCCATTTCGATTTCCAGGTCCTTATACTTCGATAGTTTTCCAATTTTCTTCGTTGCTGTTACATTTCGCCGGCAAGTCATATCAATTAATAGGCCCGATTTTTCCTTTCGGTCTTTTGACAATTATGTACGGCCCTTTTTCTTCTCTTTTCCTGTCTGTAAAATTGTGTATTTCGTTAAAATAATGATGGCTGCTATTTCTGTAACTGGTGCTGGGTGATGTTCATACCAGTGTTTATTATCATTTTTTTCCAAAGTGTTTGAACATTGTCCAGTATAAGTATTGCCCCACTCTATCGTGACGATTTTTTATATTCATTTGGCTCAAGTACAGAACTTCCTGAGATTAGATTTTCTGTGGTATCCTGAAATTTGTCGCAGACGCTGCATTTTGGATCCGCAAAAAACATTATGAATGATATTTGCATGAAGGTTTCTCTCGCTTTGCGTTACAAGAATAAAGTCTTCCGTTTCAGCCTTTAATCCAGATGCTCGTAACCATCGATGATTGTTAACTTTATCAACATTGGTTTTATTAGCCTCGTTCTGGATATTGGCCACGTAGAGGTTTGTATTGCTAGCGTTGTTTCATCTTTTCAAGAGCTTTATCTTTGGCTTTCTTTTTCATAATTTCCGCTGCAACAGTTGATTGTTGGGTTGTTTTTGTCTTCTACAGAATCTACAGCTACAGTTGGAAGTCACAGTTGCCATTCCGGGCAGCAAAGGAAATATTTCTGTCATGTGTGTCGTGGTGTACTCCTAAATGTTCTTGTTTATGTGAGACTTTCTCAGAATAAGGGAGGTTTTTTTTATTGCATACATTTGTTTCGATCTCGTTTGGATTTACAACCTTCTTTCATGATTGAATATTTTTCTTTCTCGTTTTCAGGGTGTTTGACTAATTGTATCACACAGTCCTTTGCTGTTTCCACGTATGCTTCTAAGACAATAGTTGATATCTTGTTTGATAATTTTAGCTGAATAAAACCTATACGACATTCTTTACGGGGCATGTATGGATGGACTGCATCAGATTTTGGATTTTACATATTATTATTATTATCATCTTCTTTCACACGGTTTTCTTTTCAAACAGAACATTTTGAATTATCAAGTCACACGTCCTCAGACAGAGAATAATAAGCACAATCTTCCTTGTGTTAGAACCCATTCGTCTGATGTCATTTAGCGTCCAGTTCAAGGTGGTGAAAATATATTGAACCACTGGAATGGCAAGGCTATTAGTGGCCATAATTCTGTTCTGATAATTCCATTCAGTTCTTAATATCAAATATTATTATTATTATTATCATTATTATTATTATTATTATTATTATTATTATTATTATTATTATTATTATTATTTTTATTTTCTTTGATAACTGGCGTTGACACATTTCTTTCCTGGTCGCGCCCAGGGACCTAATGTTAGAAATGGCATCATGACACTTTCCACTGCAAAAAAAAAAAATAATAATTACATAGATAAAGCCCTTTGTAAAATGTGGGCTGTATTATTATTATTATTATTATTATTATTATTATTATTATTATTATTATTATTATTATTATTATCATCTTCTTTCACACGGTTTTCTTTTCAAACAGAACATTTTGAATTATCAAGTCACACGTCCTCAGACAGAGAATAACTGGTTGATTTTCTTTTTGCTTTTTTACAGCTTATCAACCTTTTGCAGGTTATTTAAAGTCAGAAGATATTTTTAGATTTACATATTTACATATACAAATCCTAATAATTCATCCGTATCTCGAGTGAGACTACGTCGGTTCATAGATTTCCGAATGGTATTTGCGACTAAGAGAATATAACGAACGCGACCAAAATCGGTTCTTCGATTTCAAATTCCGAGCCGTCATCCATTGCACTTACCCGCACCTCCAAGCTTACTGCATCTGGTATTCACAAAAAGTCACCCATCTAATTAGGGACCATCTGTTGCTTTTCTTCGATATTCGTACCAGAACCGGTGTTTCAACGTGATACGGCCGTAAGCTCTCGCACAGTGTGCACCTTTCGCAAAGTATTTGCAGAGCCAAGCAACGCGGACTTCTGAAGCCATGGGGTTACTAAGCTTTGTTGTGATTTACTCGATGCAGGAATAAGTTCGGTGGTATACATCCCAATTCTCGAATGATTATGAGAATTATTATTATTATTTATTATTATTATCATTTTTATTATTATTATTATTATTATTATTATTATTTTTATTATTATTATTTTTATCATTATTATTATTTTTATTATTATTTTTATTATTATTATTATTATTATTTTTATTATAATTATTATTATTTTTATTATTATTGTTTTTATTATTATTATTATTATTATTATTATTTTTATTATTATTATTATTATTATTTTTATTTTTATTATTATTTTTATTATAATTATAATTATTATTGTTTTTATTTTCTTTGATATCTGGCGTTTACACATTTCTTTACGGGTCACGCCCAAGGACCTAAGGTTAGAAATGGCATCCTGACACTTTCCACTGCAAAAAAATAAAAAAATAAAATAAAATAATTAGATAGATAAAGCCCTTCGTAAAGTGTGGGCTGTACTTGTCAGAACAATTTTTTGTATCTCTTTGAGGCCTGCACTTCCAGGGATCCATTCAATCAGCCTACTGGAATCTTTTCCAACCAGTCCAAGGGCTCCAAGGGATTGTTGATGTTCTCATGTGCCACATTTTTGAGATTTCTATTTCAAGGTCCTTGTATTTTGACAGTTTTTAGAATATCTTCAAAGATACATTGTAGTTTGCAGGGACTGCCATATCAATAAGGAGGCACTTATTATTATTATTATTATTATTATTATTATGTTAATTTATTCAAACTGTTTTACCCATCTTGGGTGTTATTAGCTATAAAAAGCAACACGAGGGCCAAAAGCAGAAGGAAACAGGTTTATTATTATCATGGCTCTCAGAATGAAATTAAAGTCTGATCGATGATTTTATTTTCCCTGTCAATAACCATCACGCCATTCGCAAATAGTACCAAAGAAGAGAAAAACCGTACAAATTACCAAATAATATAAATGGATAGAGTCTGATTCTGGAAAATTAAAAAAAAAATAATAGAAATCTCTGATAAAATGATTTTTATTCGTTTTCACTTTCATTATCATACTGCAAATTTTAATGGCTTCTTTTTCAAAGCGTCGAACAATAAAATGCGTCACAATGAATAGTTTCCAGTTTTAAACCGATAAGCTATGATTAATCTTGTCAGAAATATTGAAACTCTAGGAATGCCTCCCGATGTTGCGTGGATGCATTTAACTTTCCTTTGTTAAGCCACCCAGTCATTTTTCTGTTAAAGAGCTTTGCACATTGCTTAAAATGTTATTCGCGAAACTATCGTAGCAAAAGCATATAGACAGATGTTAAACATTTTGACAGCCTTTGCTTTCATATAAGACTTGTAGGAATCCTGGTAGAAAGTATTAGCACGTTCTGGATATTGTCCATGCAGAAGTTTCTATTGATAGCGTTGTTTCATCTCTTCAAGAGCTTTATCCTTGGCGTTCTTTTTCATAATTTTGGGTTTTCTACAGATTTTACTAATGTAAATCTCGTTTGTATATATATATATATATATATATATATATATATATATATATATATATATATATATATGTATACATATATATTTTTGTCATTCACAGACAGACTGTTTCGCTGTTTCACGGCTCATCAGTGTGTCTAGACGTCCGGTTGCCTCTAGCTAGGATCGAAAACCCGACTGAATTTGCGTCAGTCGGAACTTCTACCAGGCAGGGTTGAAGGTGAATTTTAGCGGGTTTATTTTTAGATTTAGATAAACACACAGTGACTGACAGTGACTCAATTCTACCGAAGAGTCGTGCAATATTAGCTTAAATAGTCATTGTTTACAAACTCACACCTCAAACCAAAGAGCTCAACCGAAATTAATTTTTCAGGAGCCAATATTTTTGTCATCCACAGACAGACTGTTTCGCTGTTTCACAGCTCATCAGTGTGGCTGGACGTCCGGTTGCCTCTAGCTAGGATCGAAACCCGACTGAATTTGCGTCAGTCGGAACTTCTCCCAGTAAGCCGACGGCGCACGGCAGTATATATATATATATATATATATATATATATATATATATATATATATATATATATATATATATATGTGTGTGTGTGTGTGTGTGTGTGTGTATGAGTATTTGTGTGTGTGTGTGTATGCGCATTTGCGTATAAATCATTAGCTATAAATAAAAATTTATCTGTAAATAGACAATGTGAATAAATACAAAGGGAAAACTTATATTTTGCGAAGAGTTTCGTCCTATGGTGGTCTTTACCTTGGCATTTGCCACAAAATTGCTTGTTTATACACACACACACACACACACACACATATATATATATATATATATATATATATATATATATATATATATATATATATATATATATATATGCACATTTCATTAAAAGCGACTGACACGGTGCTTTTATTTAGTTTTTTTTTATATAATTCCTCGTGCGATCTAATAATGTTTTTCTTTTCAGATGATGAATTATATAAAAACTGTCCGAATGTTCTTTTTATCCGAGCGCTTTCGGCTATACATTTAGCCATTTTCAAGGATTATATTTCATTTTATAAAACATACATATAACAAACTATTTCTAATTCTAACAGTTGAAATATAATCCTTGAAATTGGCTAAATGTATAGCCAAAAGCGCTCGGATAAAAAGAACATTCGGACAGTTTTTTATATAATTTATCATCTGAAAAGAAAAACATTATTAGATCGCACGAGAAATTATATAAAAAACTAAATAAAATCACCTTGTCAGTCGTTTTTAATGAAATGTGCATGAAAGAAGGATTGCTACCTAAATACATATATATATATATATATATATATATATATATATATATATATATATATATATATATATATATATAATGAAATGGACAAAGTACGTCAATTATTTTTTTAAGACATTTTATGTTTATACATTCTTTTCGTCATTAGCCTGACGTGCCTTAACCGATCGAGCCACGGAGAATCGTTCAATTGGCAAGGTCGATTTTATTCATTTTAAATTTCAATCTTCCATGAATCTCTAACGTACATTTATATCTGCTCAAAGCGTATCCAAATGTAAACAAATGACGTCAAACATTATGAAATGGACAAACTCTGACAATTATTTTTTTTTAAAGACATTTTAAAGGCACGTCAGGCTAAATGACGGTTCGGTATAGGGTACAGGTTCGATTCCTGTCGGAGAACGAATATTTTCTATGATAATTTCTCGTACATTCAAGCCGGTACATGTTATTAATACTGTTTATTATAAAACAGAGCATTTACTTAAATATTTGTATCTATAAAAAGAATGTATAAACATAAACTGTTATTAATACTGTTTATTATAAAACAGAGCATTTACTTAAATATTTGTATCTATAAAAAGAATGTATAAACATAAAATGTCTTATATATATATATATATATATTTGAATTGGACTGAGTCCGACAATTTATTTAAATAAATATATATATATATTAAAATCTGCATTATTGAATTTTATTCTCTATGTTATAATGTCATGGTCATGCGTGTATTAATGCGTGAAAAAACTGTTCTATTTGCATTTAAAATCATAACGAAAAATTACGGTAATGGATAGCAACGCACAGTTTTATATAAATACTTGTACACGTGGACAACAGATAGTTTTGTACTACTTGCACTGAAGATGATCTTGAGAGAAGATCGAAAGTAATTGGGAATTGAAAATAAAAGAAATTTTAACAGCCATAGCACATTTCTCTCGTCCTTTAACCTAGGTACGAACACGAGATCGCTAAAAAAAAGAGCATAGCATGATGAAAAAGACGCCAGACTTGACGAAAACAAAATTTTATCGTCTAAATGTTTTTGTTATTATGAAGAGGAAAGACCAAAGTTTTTTTTAATTATTTTTTAAAAAATTTCCTTCTTATTAGAAAATTCCAAATTTTGATTAAAAAAAACTTGTTTCTCCTTGTATCTCCGGAACTAGTAATATAACATATACAATTTTAGCACGTTTTTTTTGTATGACAGACATTAATTTGGAAAATCTTGCAAAAATAAAAATAATTGTCTGATGTTAATGAAACTTTTAGAAACTATTCACAGATAAACGAAATTATTATAAATATGACTTTTTTTATTAAAGTCAGGGCAGAAATATTTTTTGATATTTATTACACCC
The DNA here is from genome assembly GCA_964036315.1 of Acanthosepion esculentum. Lineage (NCBI taxonomy): Eukaryota > Metazoa > Mollusca > Cephalopoda > Sepiida > Sepiidae > Acanthosepion > Acanthosepion esculentum. The sequence continues at coordinate 20,484,169 of OZ038500.1, read as the reverse complement.
CCATAACTAATTTTATGAAAACTCTATAAATTCAATCGAATCCACTTTAGTGATTGCCCAAAGCTTTGAGGAATGCAAATCATGTTTTTTTTGTTTTTAATTGGACCCCCCATCTGAAAATCAGCTCTGAATAGTAACATACAAAACTCAATAAAACAAAGATATTATTTAATTTCAAATGCTTTTATTTGCTTTTAGTTGTTTTTATGAATATGGATAATGTTTTCTGAATCGATGAAAAATGAATTTTTAATACAATTATTTGTTATTTCTTTAATTATAATAGATTTTTACGTTTAAGTTGTTAAAATATTATAAAATTAGTTAAAAGCCGCATTCGCTTTCGTAAGTGTCCTTATAAGATAGATCTTTTTTTTACTGCGTTGTAAATTGTATCGTTTTGACTAATCAGAAGACACGCAGTAATTAAGAAATGTAATTTTGTGTTTATAATCGGGCTGTAATAGACCAACCAGAATATAATTAAGTTGCGTTATTTGTGTTAAGCATTGTTCTCCGCTGTTAAGGCCTTTACTTTTGCGAAACACGTGTGGAGAAGTTAATTTGATTTTTCAATTTCAACTGAGAAGGGTACCTACAAGTATCAGTATCATCTTATGAAATTTATATGATCTTATTTTTATATTAATCTCTGTCATGGCATTTTCCATAAATGAAATATCAAAATTAATAATACAATGAATGGAAATACAAATAACACAATAAAATGTAGTAAATGTACATAAAATTATAGTATTTTATGTACACTTCTGATAAAATTTCATAAGAAAGGTACCTATAAATTAAATAGATACCTTTCTTATGAAATTTAATCTCACTCTTAACAGTCTTATTTTAATTTCTTTATAATATATTTTCCATAAAGCATCGTAAACATAAAGGTGAAATCTAAGTACAAAAAACAAAACAAATTAGAGCGCTGAGAGTTTTCCTTAAAAATAACAAGGTAAATAATTTGTTCACTTAAATGTAAATAACTTTACCTCTCTCCTTCCGTAGAAGGAATTATCCTCACGTAATCCGTCAATATGTCATTCATCACCTCTCAAGTGACGCGAAAGTTTATGACCTGCTTTGTTTTATTTTCAAATTACATCTTTAAGTTAAGTTAAGCTTGGTTCAAAATATTTTAAATAAACATTATAATTTCTGATTTTCTTAAAATGAGTTTCGAAAAAAATGGTAATGTATTTTTAAAACAATTTCAAATTGAGATTTCATTTTTTTTATAAAATGAAAAAAAAATGGTTGCCATGATCGATTATCTGACAATTTTGCTGACTCAAAAAAAAAAGAAAGATTTTTAACGAAAAATTCGGACGTGCTAGGAACGATTAAAAAATGTAAAGAAATACCCCAAAAATAATTTGATCTTTCTTCTTAATAATAACATAAACATACAGACGATACAATTTGAGTTTTCGTCAAGTTTGGCGTCTTTTTCATCATACTATGCTCTTTTTTTAGCGTGGAGGTACCTACTTTCACAACAATATACGGAAGGTTATTCGTGAGTATGAATGAATTTCGTTAAAAATTAGCATACATAATGTCTGTAATTTATTCAATCAGACACACACACACAATATATATATATATATATATATATATATATATATATATATATATATATATAGTGAGAGAGATAGAGAGAGATGATCAGGCTAAAATTGATAGCGAAAAACGCAACAGATAGAAAATAGATATATAATTTATTCTAACACTGTTTAATAATGCTCTTATGATGACAATTGCAAGAGTTGCAATAAAAAAGCAATTCTAATAAGATCAATAAAGAGTAAAAATGATCATTTCACTTTCTCTCTCTATAGAGATATACACACGTTTAGAAAGCCATTAAAATAGTCAACTTCTTTATTGTCGTCATCAACGTCAACATTACAACCACTGAAATTTCTACAATTATTTCAATTCTGGCTATTTTAAAACTCGTTGTCAGCTACAGTTGGAATTTACAGTTGCCATTCCGGGCAGCAAAGGAAATATTTATGTCATGTTTGTCGTTACTGTACTCCTAAAAGTTCTTGTTTATGTGGGACTTTCTCAGAATAAGGGAGGGGTTTTTACTGCATAATTTTATTTCGATATTTGCATTTATTGATTAAATGATTGTGCGTAATAATATTACCACGGCTGTTATGTTTCAGTACGACATTTTTGATTTCAGTTGCTATAATGTACATATTTCTTGTAAGGAAGTATAGGTTGGGTGGTTGATTTTGTTTAGCGGCATATCAACCTCTGAAATCTAAAATATTTTGAACGCAATTTTATGCCTTTAACTCTAGATAAAACAAATTGTTGGTCATTCTACTACAAATGTATTGCTAGTCATTTTGCTATAAAAATGTATGTTGTTAATTTTACTCTAAAATATATTGTTGGTAACTTTATATAAAAATGTATTGCTGGTATTTTTACTATAAAAATGTGTTGGCATACTTTCATAATGTTCTGTTTTTGTTTGGAAATTCAATATTTCTCCACAAATTGGTCCTTAACAGGTGCTACCATTCCGGGAGGTATATGTAAATTATTATTATTAATTAACTAGAACTGTGGAATTTTCACGGAGGTTTACACCCAATATTAGTCATGATAGCTTACTTAACCTTTTTTTGTTTTTTGCTCTTTTTGAAATGAGATTCAGATTTTTTCAACATAATCCCCCTTGTGATCCACACATTTCTTCCGTCGCTTTTGCTTATCTCACGATTGAAGACGCCTTTATTATGTTAATAGAAAAAAAAAAACATCAACAGCAGATATGACGCCATCATCACTACGATACTGGTTCCTGTCTTTCACCATACAGTCAGTTTTAGACATACTGGAGTGACAGGGTACAATCGATTTCTATTTTTTCCTCACATTAGGTCATTTGCAGTGGTTGGCGGTAATATGAATCTATTTTCGGGGTGTATGATGAAATTTATTTGCACTTGAAATATATTGCGTCATCCGTGATTGCATCAGATTTTCCTCATGTCCAGACACTATTTTCTAGACTGTCGATTAGTTGTCCTATGATCATTTACTTACGTTACTCCAAGGAAGCGTATGAAAAATGTAACGCTGCACAAACACACTGGCAAGCCTTGAAAGTGAGCAAATCAAAGTACTATAGATTAGCCCGGAAACTTTCCTGATTTAAATCCAATCGAGAATCTGTGGTCAATCTGCAAGGAAGGATAACATGTTCATAGTGGCATGTTTCATTGGAAAATATGAAAAATAATAAATGATAGCGGAATTATTTGTTTTGTTCCAATTAATTTGCACAAGGGCGTGTGTACAATTCTGAATTCAAAACCAGTTTGGTGTGGCTATCAACTCCACCTCGTAAGAACAACTTATTACAGACAATTTCTTCTTGTCAGAATAATCTTGCACATTTATAAATCTACCATTCGTCCGGTTATTGGATATTGCTGCCAGATTTGATGTGGCGTTCTTACTATAATTCTAGAAATTCTTGGTAATATCCAATGAAGGGTCTGTAATGTTATCGGCTCTGACCTAGCATGTTGACTTCAGTCACTTTCCCACTGACGTGACGTGATATTCCTCTGCCATTTCTAAAAATATTTTCAGGGTAATTGTTCTGATTAGCTTTCCTTTTTGTTCCTCGGCTGAATTTGAGCGTATTACTCGATTAGCAGTTAGGTCTCAACGTTTTAATGGTGAACTAACTAGATGCAACCGTATGTTCTTTTTTAATTTTTTACTCGTATATCGCCTGAAAAACTCTCTTCCGGCTTCTTGCTTGTCTGCTAACTACAACATTTAAAAAATTAAATGCAGCCCCAAACAGCATATTCCGTCTTCTTGACTCCTGTTCTTTTATTCACTTTTCTCCTCACTTAAGTCTATGTATTCTATTACTCTATCAGCAACTCATTGTGTCATAGTGGTTTTATTTCCTTTGATCGGATTCAAGTGATTGAGAGAAAAAACAAAATTATTCGACGCGATGATGCAAAAGCATTTCTTGCTTAAAGATCATTTAATCATTAAACAAATTCTTTCCCTTTACTAATCGATTGTTGAATTCTTATTTTTCTTTTTCTTTATTTATTATTTTCACTAAACTACTTTTAAATTGCATTTTCCTAGACTTAATTTATGATGACAAGAAAAAATTGTCGTTAGCTGATAATTTACAGCGCGATATTAATTTTTGTTACATGGTTGGCTTAACAAGATATACTTCATGTATAGTATTGGCATTCAGTCTATTTATGAATGGACTGTCAAAGTTAATTCCTCATGGCCATTGTTAGGTGTATGAGCATGGCTCTCCAAAGATTCTAGTCATTTTTCTTCTTACCAAAGATTTCTCCAGTGATTTTCATTTCTTTCTCATGGTTCTTCTTACATATATTTCTTCACAGCCATCACGTATAGTTTCTTCATTTTAATCATTTCACGCGAAGAAAAAACAAAAATAACCCGATAATATAATGGGTTACTGGAAGTGAAAGAATTGGAAAGGACAATGAAAGAAGAGGTTTCAAAGAGACACATTGGTTTAGCTTAATTTAGTTTAGTTTACTTTGGTTTGGTTTGCTTTACAGTATATCAACCTCAATGGGTTATTTACAAGATTTTTATTGCTGGTAATATTCTTTTATCTATCTATCTATCTATCTATCTAAGTATATATTGGTTTGGTTTGGTTTGTTTTACGGCATATCAGCCTCAGTGTGTTATTTACAAGATTTTTATTGCTGGTAATATTTTTTTTATCTATCTATCTATCTATCTAAGTATATATTGGTTTGGTTTGGTTTGTTTTACGGTATATCAGCCGCAGTGGGTTATTATAAGATTTTTATTGCTGGTAATATTTTTTTTCTATCTATCTATCTAGCTAGCTAGCTCAGTATATATTGGTTTGGTTTGTTTTACGGTATATCAGCCTCAGTGGGTATTTACAAGATTTTTATTGCTGGTAATATTTGTTTTATCTATCTATCTATCTATTTCAGTATATATTGATTTGGTTTGTTTTGTTTTACGGCATATCAACCTCAATGGGTTATTTAATGCCGAAAAGATTTTTATTGCTGGTTATATTTTCTATCTATCTATCTATCTATCTATCTATCTATCTATCTATCTCAGTATATATTGGTTTGGTTTGTTTTGTTTTACGGCATATCAGCCTCAGTGGGTTATTTAATGCCGACAAGATTTTTATTGCTGGTAATATTTTTTTCTTCAAAAATGTATTACTGGTAATATTTTTTCCAAAAGTGTATTGCTGGTAATAATATATTGCTGGTAATAATTTTTTCCTTCAAAAATCATTCCTGGTAATAACTTTTTTACCAAAAGGTATTACTTTTAATATTTTTTTACAAAAATGTATTGCTGGTATTAAAACATATTTTTACACTTTCATAGCGTTTTGACACCAGTTTGGGGTTAACTATGTGCCGACAGCTGTGACCCTAACAGGTGCTACCACACCGAGCCAGGGTGGACCTGGTAACAAAAGCAATTAAGAAGTTGTTCCACACTTTTTGATCAGAAGCCTTACTGTTGGATGTAGTTTATCGTCTTACCAAGGACTCGGATGTAGTTTATCGTCTTAAGCAGCGTGTCACATTTATGGAGAGTCTCACCCCTCTGCAGAGGGTTAAGACAAACTAAACCTGCCGACAGACCAAATTACAAATAAATTACAAATTGGAGATTCCAAAATCAAACATTTACAAAAAATTAAATATCTGTAAAGTGTTTTATAAAGAGGACTGAAAGCGCATTGCGATAGTGAAAAATGCCTTCCAAAAGCTAAGCAAAGTACTAAAAAGAGGAAGATTTCGTTAGAATCAAAGAAAAGACGTCCGGAGCGTACAACGGCTAAAACGTCGTGAATATGGCAATGAAGATGAAGACAAAAGACAGAACGATGTAAATAATGTAAATAGCTACAATACCTCATCTCAGATATATAGACAGATATCAAAGAAAAGAGTACTGAATTCTTACGTAATATCAGTCATCTTATATGGCAGTGAATACTAGACAATCTTCTCACAGACAAAGAAGAAGCTTGAAGTGGTTCTACGGGAGGAGCGCTGAGAATATGAGATAAATGAAGTTTTAGAGAGAATGGAAACAAAAAAAAGACACTTCTGCCTAACATCAGAAAGAGCCAGTTGAAGTATCTCGGGCGCATAGCGAGAAAAGAGAGCTTAGGAGATCACAGAACAGATTGAAGGCTAACCAGCGTGTCACATTTATGGAGAGACTCAGGAAAATAAAGCATAACTTACATAGCAAGTTTCAGAACGGAACTGGAGAGATGACAAATAAACAAAATTAGTTAATTCCTCCAAAGGACAGAAAAGCCGTTGATCGTTGACGTCTTGAAAGGACGCGGCGCAGAGAAGCGGAGGTATAACTCTGTGGCAGGCAGTAAAACCGGCCACAGTATAAGCTTTCTTTCCCCATTGATGTTAGTTATGGGAGTCGTTGACGTCACTATTTCTATTCTCCGGCAGCTGCTACGTTTGTACAGCAGTGTAGTCGAACGCAACGCTTTCCGCTTAATTTGTTGACACATACGTTTGCACAACGCGAATTCACTGCTTTCAAATGCTTTCAGGCCTGGTAAACATTATAAAAATTCAAAGGAAGCGGAAGCGTTTCATATGATGATTAAATCAAATTCAAGTACTGATTTAATACGCGTTTAGCATATATGAATGGAATGCAATAAATATCGTGTGAAAATTTGCGGTAATAATATGATTATATATATATATATATATATATATATATATATATATATATATATATATTTCCACTATATAAACCTTTTGAATATATATATATATATAAATACATATATATATATATATATATATATATATATATATATATATATATATATTCAAACGTTTATATAGTGCAAAAGACACACGCAAACACACATGCTCATATATATATATATATATATATATATATATATATATATATACTGCGTTCAAAATATATTTAGTTTAAGTCATAAATTGTGTTAAAAAAATATTTCCTTTGAGTCAAACATTGCGTTCAAAATATACTTCGCTTATGTCATAAATAGCGTTCAGAATATATTTAGTTCAAGTCATGAAATGTTTTCAAAGTATAATTATTTTAAGTCATAAATTGCGTTCAAAATATATTTCGTTTAAGTCATAAATTGCGTTCACAATATATTTCGTTTAAGTCATAAATTGCGTTCAAAATATATTTCGTTTAAGTCATAAATTGCGTTCAAAATATGTTTAGTTCAAGTCATAAATTTTTTTCAAAGTATATTTAGTTTAAGTCATAAATTGCGTTCAAAATATTTAGATTTCAGCATTAAATAACTCAAATAGCTTGATATACCACTAGACAAAACAAAGCTACCAACATGAAAGAACGTTCATGATATTAGTCCAACATAAAACACATATATGAACGCCTCTTGTAATTATATCCCCACAAACATATATATGCACAAAAGCTGAGTATTTCATTCTTTCTTCATGTCCTGACAATTGAAAACAGCGTTTCATTCGATGCTATTATTCCCATTTGATGTTTAAAATAGAACGAAAATGTTGCTTGTGAAAGCGTTTTAATTTTTGGACGTCAAGACGACATAGAATCTAGATTTCGCAGCCATACAGCTAAGTTGAAATGACGACATAATTACAGATTATAATTTTTGTTGTCAAGTTCAGATCTTTTTTTTAGAAGATTGGTTTAATGAGCATTCGTAATATAATAAAACTTTAATACAACGGAAGGGAAAAATGGCTGAAAAGGAATGACAATTATACATTGTTCACAAAGTTAATTTATATATCTTGTCATACAAATAGGTATACACTTTCTCTATTTCTCCCGCACAGAAAAACTATAACGTAGGAATGCAAGCAGTATGAACGGGTGCCAATTGAGAGAGTCTTACTTGTAATATTTCTCCGAGGTAAAACGGACAGGCTTGGTGATGTCTTCTATGTTCCATACCTCTTTCGATTCCCCACAAACTGACGTCACTCGATGACCGTCACGTGACCATCGTGGATTCATCTTTCCCAAAGAGAAAGATGTTTATTAAGTTTTTAACAACAGTTGTGGCTGCTCGGTCAATGAATGCCGAATGTTTCCTTATAGGGAAACGGCTAATATTGCCATTAATTGAATGAGGCGAAAATATATGACACTTAGTATTTATGCTCGTCCACGGTAACAGGATATGGCCGGTTTAAAGTGTGGACCCCAGGCGCGATCACATGGGCCAAGGCCGAAAATTGCCGAGTAGTCACACCCAACGTCGCACTGAGGTCAATATTCTACCGTTTCTCCGTGTGTAGTGTAGGGACGTGCTATTGCAGGTTATTTGGAATCTACGGGACCAGGCAACATTTATGTACTTAGAGAGAGAAAACAGAACCACAGTGAAGAGATAAATGGTAACTTACTAGCGTAACATAGTTGTGGCACATATCCTAAAGTATGGGGTTCCCAGTGAGGATCGAACTGACAACTAAGTCGTAATTGATCTAGAGAGACGAGCTTGCTACCCATTGCACCACGTTTAAGTCCCCAATGGGTTTTTTCTAAGCGTTTATTTTAGTTAGCGAGATAAGCTTGCTAACCATTACACCAGGACGAAGTGCCCCTGTTGAGAGATAAAATGTAGGCGCCTGAAGGTAGAATATACACTTAATATTTACTTACCGCCCGAATCTGGTAGGATGTGACTCAAGGTAAGTTTAATTAACGGAGTCCTAGCGTGAGCACTCGGGCTAGGTGCCAAAATAGCCCACTCCTGCGACCGTCAGTTGGACTGGCATTGATATTACTACCGCCCCACTCTTTCGTCGTATGAAGGAGATATTGCCGCAAGCAGCGAATCCCTGAAACTATATACTTCCCAATATTATTTTCTGTTGCGCTGTTTTCCAAGACAGAGACACAATCGAGTGAGGAAATGTATTTTATCCGCCCGAAGACAGACATTACAATTTGATCCAAGATTGAGAGCCAAACAGTAAAGAAAAGCGTTAATTGACTAGCACTGGTTGCAATATTTCTGTTTTGACAGAAAACTTGCTACAAGGCCAGTAAGGGTGAGGCGAAAGCGGGTATTAACCTGCCCTAAGTTTACCATAGCTAGGTACAATCACTAACCCTAACATACTATAACTTTCCTTACACCAAAAGAGTACCTTCTCACTAACAATTCGGAATTACAGCCTCACATTGAAATACAAGTTATTGTAACTATAATCGAAGTTAAGTAACGTCGAGCTTGATCGGTATCTACATGGGTAACTATTTATGAATAGCTTGTATGTCTAGGTGATGTAATGGATAATGGCACGGAATCGTTAATCGGAGAGCCGAGTTCCAATTCCCGTTGGGTTCGTTATATTCACTTACACTCAAATATCCTTAGGAATAGCATGAATCTAGTTCATCTCCCCCGGCTATGGGTTAATTAATAAAACTTTCACCCCCTAAATCATTTTTAATGCTAAAAAATTCTTAAAATCTAAAAAGAAACAATCAATCATTGTAATTACCCATGAAGCATATGCATTTTTTCCAAAAAAATTAGGGATGCGTATTATGCACAGCTACAAGAAAATCTTTAAAAGTTACCGTTTCATAGGTCAATTTCAGTTGCAAAATGACTACTCACCAAAACCGTACGATAAATTGACACTAACATTCGGCGATTGGGACCCCTTAAGGATGTCAAATACAACATATGTACCTAACAATACTTACAAATGTAAAATAAAATAAGAATTATCATAAAACTAAATTAGAATAATATTATTCTATGTTTAAAAACATTTTTATAATTAAGTGTAGGAAACGCTGGCCGTAAGGAAATTGGAGGAGTACAATTTATAGGCTTTGATTACCAAACAATGTGTGAGTAGAAGCATTTTGCAACATTTTCATTTATAGATGAAGGCGTATTTCACATGGAGAATTACGAGACTTGCCATGATTACTACAGTCATCACAAAAATCACCCATTCTCTCTGAGCACTGACTGTTCGGTCAGTGAATGCCGAATGTTTCCTTATAATGAAAGAGTAGTATTACCAGCACCATTGTAAGCACAAAACATCTGTCACCCCCCAAAAAAGTATACACATCATCATCAGTATCACATTTCTGAAGTCACTCCAATTTTTGTCACCAGTACCAGAAACGACAAAAATGATATGATAATTTCTTCTTTTTTCTTCTTCTTGATTTCCATCACTATCAATAATTCCCACGTGGTGTAGATATCAACAATTAACTGAAATTTAAAATGTCTCCCATGGTTAGGCGAAATGAATTGGCTTGTTATTTCACTTCGTCTTCCCTGGAGACATTTAAAATGCTTCTTCCTCTTGAATCTAAATGGGACGGATTCCATCTGAGAGCTGACTAAACGAATTTAAAGTGAATGCCTGCAACACCCATTAGGAAGAGATAAAACTAGTTGATGCCGTTGAGAATTCCGAGAAAGAAATGACAACTGAATTAATTTCGTGCTGGGAAAAACCTTACAATATCACGCGTCCGTAATGTATAGATCTTCTACCACATACGCGCCCTTACAGCAGAGACACTGTAATATACTCCCCCCACACGCCGTCGTTATCATCTAAGGATGTCAGTTCGAGCTCTTATAATATTAGTGTTAATATAAAGTTAGGAATCTCACAAAAGAAACAGACCTATGGAATCGATTTCTGTCGTCCACGTGTTGTTGTGCCTTTCGTTACCTTCATTCAAGTGAACAGTTAAACTCTTCTCCGGGAAAGTACACTTGGTCGGCTTTGAAATATAAATATGAAACAAAAAGTTATAGCCTTGTTTCATCAAAAGCTTACAAAGAAGACCCACAAAAGACTCAGAAAACTCCTCTCCCTTTATGCCGCATCCTTTCAGGAATTAAGTGTTCACAGCCCTCCACATCATCCTCTCCTTTGTAGTTTTTACTAAAGCTTGTTAACGTTTTACACAAGTATCCTGTAATGAGATAATTGTTGGTTGCTAAAAATGTTGCTTGTTAGAAATGTTGGTTGCTAAAAATGTTGCTTGTTAGAAATGTTGGTTGCTAGAATTCTAGTCATCCGTAAGTTATGTAATGGTAAACAGACAGAAAGCATATTTAATCCATGCTTAGAATATTGCTGCCATATATGGTCCAGGGCCATTGACCTTGAGCTCATGAATAAAATCCAAAAGAAAATCATCAATATTATCGGTCCTGATCTGTCAGCTCGGCTTCAGTCACTTTTCCTTCGCCGTAAGGTTTCCTCACTGTTTCTTTGTCCGGATAACCTCTTCAATATGTGGTGCGAGAGAGAATATTTCCCCACAATTTTGGACTCGTCCGTCAGACGAAAGACATAAAAATATACCTACATCAAGAGGAGTAGCAGGAGGAGCAGTAGCAGCAGCGGCAGCGGCTTTTGCTGAAAACAGATAGTCATTCACTAGTAAAATTATTTTCCCTGGGTTCTCTTCTACACTATGTTTCCCTGTACCAAAAGTTGGTAAACGTGTTAAACAAACTGCTGTTTTCTCCTGTTTATTTCGATAACTTAGTTACAACAATATGGTACATAGACTTGAGGCGGTGTAATGGTTAGCAAACTCGAAGTGGTGCAATGGTTAGCAAGCTCGAGGCGGGGTAATGGTTAGCAAGAACGAGGCGGTGTAATGGTTAGCAAGCCCGAGGCGGTGCAATGGTTAGCAAGCTCGAGGCGGGGTAATGGTCAGCAAGATTGAGACGGTGTTATGGTTAGCAAGTTCGAGGCGGTGTAATGGTCAGCAAGATCGAGACGGTGTAATGGTTAGCAAGCCCAAGGCGGTGTAATAGTCAGCAAGCTCGAGGCGGTGTAATGGTTAGCAAGCTCGAGACGGTGTTATGGTTTGCAAGTTCGAGGCGATTGAATGGTCAGCAAGCTCGAGACGGTGTAATGGTCAGCAAGCTCGAGGCGGTGTAATGGTCAGCAAGCTCGAGGCGGTGTAATGGTCAGCAAGCTCGAGGCGGTGTCATGGTTAGCAATCCCGAGGCGGTGTAATGGTCAGCAAGCTCGAGGCATTGTAATGGTTAGCAAGCTTGTCTCGCTAGAACCCTTACGAATGGGTAGTGAGTTCAATCCTCACAGGTTCCCCCTTACTTTCGACCTTGTGCCACATCTAAGCTACGCTTGAAAAATCACTATGGTACCTAGCCTACTTCAATTTAAGCGCATTGCTAAACAAGCGTCGAGATTTCATCAATTTACAGTTGAGCTGGCTAGATGCAGCCGTAAATTGCATGCTAACAGTTTTTTTTCTCGCTTTTCTTGATTGTGGAACTCCCTTGTGGCTGCATGCTTTCCAGCCAACTTTAATCTGCAAGAATTTAAATGCAATATCAATCGCTATCTACTGTCCTCCTGATTACTCTCCCCGCTCATTATTAATGTTTCAGTTCCTAATTCTTCCACACCCTTGTGGCTGTACTGCCTTGCAACGGGTGACGCCGATTAAAAAATCTGATGAGTCATTATTGTTCTCTTTATTGAGGTCTCTTCTCGGGAAATTGAAGGCTTTGAAGAACCTGGAAATACCTCTTAATTGCTGTTGTTCTCAGGTAACTATGCTATGGCCAAGTACCCCCCTTGTGAAAATTAATTAAAACAACCGGCTTAGTTTCCTTTTTTTCACCATACGGTGGGTTTTAGACCCAGTGGAGTTACAGGGTGTCATCGATTTCTGTTTTTTTAATAATATCCTACAATTTCTTAAAGAAAACAAACTGTATCCCAAAATATAACTTCAAGAAAACTACAACATAAAAAAACACATGTCATCGCCTCTAATAATTATGTCAACAGAAATATGTATTTGCCTAAAAGATGCGTATCATCTACCATGTATTCAACTGTGAAATCAGAATAACATATTTTTCTTACATCCAAACCCCGCAAGGAAATTTAATTTACGCATTGAACGATCCATGAAGGAGTTGATGTGCCGTTAAACAAACACATCAATTACTCAATCAATCGAAACAAGATTAATGGATATTGCGTCGTAAGCACGAATCGTCGGGGATCGTAACCCGAGGACTTATTCTATTTAGTCTTATCAAAGTTTTAGTTTGCAGTGTTGGAATTGTTCAAAATTCATACGTAAACACCTTTTAATAATCATACCCTCAAAAAGCTTCTTTGCCCTTAACGCCTATTGGATCTTAAGCTGACTATCGACCTCAAATGGAACGCATATATTCGTGCCATCGCAAAAGAGGTCGCAAGAATGATCAGTTCCTTATATCGCCACAGGAAAATACCTCTGCTATTTTCTATTTTTACCAAGAGTTAGATCAGGCCAAAATCAAGGTATTGCTGTCGTATCTGCTGGTGCTGCCCAGTACCCACTGCCACGTCTGTTCGAAATCACTGACGCGGTCTTGTGGCTGATGAAGTATTCTCCACTCTGTTCTTAAACGGTTTGCCACCGTGAACATGGCGGGCCCAAGTTGCGAAGGTCTGAGGTCCAACTAGGGACATATGCAGATGGTACTACCATTTCCTCCTGTCGTAGTAGCAAATCCAAGAAATCCGACAAAGTAAACCTAGCAACTGCTTTTGAAAAGAACCTCCGTTCAGTAGTTAACCTAGGCAAGAAATGGCCTGTAAATTTTAACACCTCCAAAACAAGACTTCTTTCATTTAATCACCACAGAGAACCTATTCTGTCTACTATCAGGATGGCTAATGCTGAACTCCAGGAGAGCAACACTCTAGGCCTTCTTGGCCTTATGTTTTCCACTGACATATAATGGAGCGACTATATCGAATTAGTTATTATATCGTAAAGAAAGTTGGTTCACTGTGTTGTTCCCCTACATTTTTCTCATAATCTAATAGTCTAAGTGACTATTATTTTTAGAGAATTGTATTTCTCGTCTGACTTTCTCATTTTGACCTTCGAGGTCAGATATAGAAAAACAAAGTCGTTTTTGATTGGCTATAAACTTGTGTGGGAAAGTTGGATTTTAGGTTAAGTTTTACACGTCGAAGACGTGTTATTTTGTGTCAGGGAACTTGCTTCTCAGTGGGGATGAAATAGCAACCCCACTGGCTAGTTAAAAATGTACCTGTCGACGTGGTGAATAAAACTAGATAAGTTAAATTCCTTTGTTGAAATTCTTTGTCGAACTAAAAACAACCAGCGATCAGCAACCTTTATTATGAGTCCGTCACCACGACATCCCAGAACGAGAGTCCAATGCAACACTGTGACCATTATGAAACAGACGAAACGTTAGCCTCCCGGTAATCTACGTTTTTAATCGTTTCACCCCAATGAAGGTGGTAATGGCACTAAGAGGCACTTAGTTACGGGTGGGGGTGACGGTAAAAGAGAATGAGGAGACTAAGAATGAGGAAAATTGAGGAAAGGACAAAAAAGAAACAGCGTTCAATAAGACAGAAGATGGCAATTGAAGTTGCATGTAGATTTCTGAAGATTGTGGCTGTCAGGCAAGCAATGAAATCGGAAGGGAGTTTCACAGGCGGGAAGTGAGAGAAAGATAACTGCTAGAGTAGAAGTGGTGGTTGCATCTAACGAGTTTAACAGTAAAAAGTTTGTAAATCATTGAAATTTGTAATATAATTTTGTGAAAATTGTTGAAACTTGTCAAAATCAATACTTTTCGATCGATACCATATCGATTTTCAATAATTTTATTGGTTTTCTAATGATTTCAAACAATAAATTAAATTTTCAAACAGCCGTGATTAACGTTGAAAAGCTATCCAAAACAGCTTGCTTTTACTTGTAAATTTCAATATATTTCAAAAGTGTGTAAAACCTAAAATTTATGTGTTCCGGTCACCAGGGGAAAAAAGCTCATGCAAGCAGCCGCCATGAAAATATTTATAGAAGAGACAGATAGAGGTCTCGTCACAATGGTGAGAAAGAGTCTGGAGACGAGATGCCGGGTCAGGATCGATTGTATTGCAGACACTTCTCTGGATTTCGCCAAGAATCTCAAGATGCAGAGTAGGAGCACCAGGCCAGATATGGCAAATGTATTCAATACACGAATGAATGGTAGATTTATAAATGTGCCAGATAGATTATGATTAAAAAAACTTGGGGTAACGACACAGTGAACCATATTTCTTTACAGCAAACTTAACAACTGACTCGATACTGTCGCCCAACCACATGTCAGTGGAAAACATAAGACCAAAAAAGCCTAGAGGGTTACTCTTCCGGAATTCAACATTAGCCATCCTGATAATAATCAGAATACTTTCTCTGTCGTGATTAAATGAAAGGGGTCTTGTTTTGGAGGAGTTGAAATATACAGGTCATATCTTGCCTCAGTTAACTATCGATTTGCGGTTCTTTTCAAGAGTAGTAGCAAGGTTTGCTTTGTTCGATCTGTTGAATTTGCTACTACGACAGGATTAAATGGTAGTACCATCTTCATAAATCCCCAGTTGGGCCTCAAACTTTCGAAACTTGGGCCCGTCATGTTCACGGTGGCAAAGCATTCTTATTTCTTTTGTATTCTTTGATAAGAAAGATGTTCCATTCAGATTCCTTCTTCACCAGAACTGTTACTTTGTAAAACCGAGAGGATGCCAATGATCACAATCTTTGTCTCCTTAAGTCCACAGTTAAGCGATATATATCCTACACGAATTGGTAATATATAGCCTAATGATATATGGTGTTATCTCTGTTTTTCTTTCGTTCAGATTTCAACTTCAACGAAATGGTGAACTAAAGTGTTCGTCGTAACTAAAAACCACCACGAAATTTCCGAAAATTGACAATAGATTCTCGTAGCGTTTCTGCACCGAATAGAAAACGCTATTTTTAAATAAACCGAAAAAGTGATTAGAGATATCAGATGGAAGCTGCAAAAGTAGCCAAAATTCACTGAAGTGAATAATGTCTGAAATGAAGCCGTTCTGAAGAGGTCTTGCTAAGGTCTCTTTAATCAGCAAAACGCTTGAAGGTGTAGAATGAAGACATCTGTTTACAGAATAGCATGATTATTTCGGATAATCAGAGCTCTGTCCGTAGAAGATGGAAAGGAAAGGACACACGAGGTGGAATTTGAAAGTCTAAATAAAGACTGTTCGCTTAAACAAAAGTAAATAGTACATTGCATATGTGTCATTTGTTTATAAGAACGGTCATAGTATTTCAAAGATTTTATTTTAAATACGTAAACGGAAAGAAACACAAGAACAAAAATAGCTTCAGTATCTGTCTATATTTCTGAGATGAGGTATTATGTACACTATTTACATTATTCGGACTATTGCCTTCATCTTTGTTGCCATATTTATTACAACGTTTCGGCCTTTCAATATCTGTCTATATTTCTGAGATGAGGTATACTATTTACATTGTTCGGACTATTGTCCTCATCTTTGTCGCCATTTCTTCAGGTGGTTGGAATGTCGAACTGAATACTTTATTTCGCCATGTCAGTTATCTTCTGTTAATTCTCCACTGCCTTAACCGGGTATTGAACTCACACTAACCAACGCCTTTATCCACTGTGCCATGTATCCTTGAGGACATCTGTGTATGAATTTCTGTGTATTATAAACCTAATGTCTTTAGCAACCGCTTTTTTACCAGTGCTCATATTGCAATTTTTTACTGTTATCATTGCATCTTTTTTTACCAGAGCTCATATTGCACTTTTTGTTGTTATTATCGCTTTTCTCTGGCACTCCTTATTACTGGTTCCCATATTTTATTCATTTCTATACTTGGTCGGTTCAGGAGATGTTTGTGGCCTAGCATATGTGCTGATTCCTTCAGTGTTAAAAAATGTTATAAAACTTATTTTATGGTTAAGGCTTTTAGTATTTGTAATCATTTTCAAAAGTTTATGTGATTTAACATTTTTGTTTTATTGATAATTATTAGTCAGTTTCTTACTGATTTTGGTTTTACCTACGGCCTTATCACCCTGAAACACTGGCTGTCGAAAGATTACTGTAGTCGAGCCTGATCAGTACATAGACGCGTTGCCGCTTAGGAATACCTGTAGCTGTCAGTCTGAATGCGCAGGTCATGTAATGGATAACGTCTCAAAATTGGAAATCTGAGAGTTTAGTTCTAATATAAGTCTGGTTTGTTATATGCAGTTACGCGAAAATATCATCTTTTCCCTCCAGATATGGATTAATCAGTAGGAGTTCTCTCAGTTAATCTTTATCATTTACAAAAATATTCTTACAATCTACAAATATTTTCTGTCTTTTAATAACCTGCAACAGGTTGATAAGCCGTAAAAATAACAAATCAATCCAGTATCAAATGAGATCAATTCATTACGTATATATTTTAGTATAGGTGAGTGCAGGGTTATATTGTTAGCGTTCTGACCATGAAATCCGGGTTCGAATCTAACTATAGACAGTGAAAGAAGTGGCTTCTTTATAATATAGTTGGATGGAAACGAACCCATCGTGCCTGACCGTTAGGAGCTACCTGAGATCTATCACCCAGATTGATAGATTCTGGTGAAATCTTGTCGACATTAACTGTTTGGAAGATGTCCATATTAGAGCAAACACGAAGTCACCAGTCCACAAGTAATAAACGGATGAAAATTCGTTAGCTTTGGTTGGCAATCGATCTGGAGATGGTGTCTAGATAAAACACCCGTCCTCCAGCAGTCTAGCCCCTCCAGCAGTCTAGCCACTCACAGTGCCTGAAACCGAATTCGGATCTCACTATAGACAGTTAAAGAAGTGACATTTTGGAATATAGTTCTGTGGAAGACGAAGCCGCAAGTCGATTGGTTGGCAATCGATCTGGAGATGGTGTCTAGATAAAACACCCGTCCTCCAGCAGTCTAGCCACTCATCAGCCTAGCCACTCACAGTGCCTGAAACCGAATTCGGATCTCACTATAGACAGTTAAAGAAGTGACATTTTGGAATATAGTTCTGTGGAAGACGAAGCCGCAAGTCGATTGGTTGGCAATCGATCTGGAGATGGTGTCTAGATAAAACACCCATCCTCCAGCAGTCTAGCCACTCATCAGCCTAGCCACTCACAGTGCCTGAAACCGAATTCGGATCTCACTATAGACAGTTAAAGAAGTGACATTTTGGAATATAGTTCTGTGGAAGACGAAGCCGCAAGTCGATTGGTTGGCAATCGATCTGGAGATGGTGTCTAGATAAAACACCCATCCTCCAGCAGTCTAGCCACTCATCAGCCTAGCCACTCACAGTGCCTGAAACCGAATTCGGATCTCACTATAGACAGTTAAAGAAGTGACATTTTGGAATATAGTTCTGTGGAAGACGAAGCCGCAAGTCGATTGGTTGGCAATCGATCTAGAGATGGTGTCTCGATAAATATATATATATATATATATAAAAAACACCAGCAGCCTAGCCCCAGTCATGGAGATGAATTAGTTCACAAACACAGAACGCCACAAAAGAAAAAACAAAAAACAAAACAGAGGTCCACTTATTTCGAAATCAGCGCCAGGAAGGAATTTCCATAACATGATGATATCTAAGAAATTCGTCTCATCCATCCAAATTGATGGGCGCACGTTCGAGCCACTTGGTGACCAACACATACCTAAGTGAAATGATTCTACGGCGTATTGATTAAGAAGGGTCATTGTCGATTAGTGGGTGACAATAATATTCCGAGGAGGTGTCGATCACTGCGTGCGGTACCGTTGGGAGGCGCCCGAAAATCACACGACGGGTTGACACAGTTGCTTGATATGAAACTCTTCAGCATGAGTTGGCGATCTGTCTAGTATTGGAGTCTCTTTAGAAGCACCCATCTGCTAGCAGCTTAGGCACGCGTGGGGATATATAGCTCTAAAAACCAAACAATGAATAAAATACTCCAGGATGAATTGGCGATCTATCTAGAAATGGAGTCTCTTTAGAAATAGCCATCTGTTAGCAGCTTAGCCACACGTGGCGGTGTATAGCTCTAGAAACACACAATGCACATAATACTTAAATAAAAAAGAAACAGAGGTCAGGTGATTTCAAAATCTGTGGTAGGCAGGAATTTCCGCAACATGATGGTATTGAAGATAGTGCGAATTAAATATCAGGAAGACAAGGTCCAAAATAATGATTCCAATTTCGAACCAAAAATAATTTCTGGCTTTAAATAACCTGCAAATGATTGATAAAACTTTACAAAAATCAAATCAAAATAGCAGTACTGGTTGAATCCCTTAAGCCTTTTCATTTGTCAGCGGTAAACCACCCATACCTCGCAAGAATAAAGAAGTGGAGTAAGCATACATGCAGGATAGACGAATGCGTATATATATATATATATATATATATATATATATATATTTAAATAAGTTTTTCGTGGTACAGAATTTAATAATATATAGGAAAAGACAATATCTATAAGGCATTTTTTAAAAAGCAAAAGCTAAAATAAAAAAACCGGTTTTGTCCCAGGACTTATCAAGTTTATTTATTCTGGGAATTTAAAAAAGCCTGTAAATTAATTTTAAATTAACGAATGTAAAAGAATGGAAGAAGAAAAAAAAATGAATTTCAAGAAACTAGAGTCTAATAATATTCAGACCTAGTAAGCATTCCCTCTGTTTACAAATGAAGGCTCACGGGATCTGATATACAAGGACTTAGGAAGGCCAGTTTTTCGGGACTTTATACGCGTTGGAACTCTTTTTGTCCCAGACAACGAAAGATTAATTTGATTAAGGCCTTAATTCACAGAACACTTAAGTTACGTTCTGAGGGCCTTCTCTACGGTGAACTTGACTTTGTTAGAATTATACTATCACAAAACGGATATACATATATATATGTTTTAGACTCCGTTATTCAAGACGTCATCAGTGAGGGTGAAGCCGCAATTAGCTGATAAACGCCCAGTTTATTTGCGTCTTCCCTATGTTGGTACAGAGGGTGAGAGTTTATCTGAACGTATTTCACGTTTCATTAATAGTTGTTATTTTTCGGCGAATGTCAGGGTAATATTCTTACCCGTCCTGCTTTCTCTTCCACTCGTAAGGACGTCCTCCCTCCCCGTCATGTTAATTCTGTGATTTAGCAATACAAGTGTAGTGGTGGACACGACTACATAGGGAGGACGTCCCACCGTTTGGATTCGAGAATAAAACAGCATTTACCCCCCAGGATTTTGAATCCGTCCGCCAGGAATCGCCAACTGACCAACAGTTCTGGTTCTGCTATTACTGAACACTTAATAAATAGTAGGAAATGTGTGGAAAATTTTAGTGGTGACTGATTTATAATTTTATCTAGGTCCCACTCCACATATCACCTCAAGGTTCTAGAGTCCTTGTATATCAGATCCCGTGAGCCTTCCCTTTGTAAACAGGGGGAATGCTTGCTGGGTCTGAATGTTATTGAACTATTTTCTTGAAATTCATTTTTTTTTTCTTCTTCCATTCTATTACATTCGTTAATTTAAAATGAATTTACACGCCTTTTTAAATTCCCAGAATAAATAAACTTGATAAGTCCTGGGACGAAACCGGTTGTTTTTATTTTAGCTTTTGCTTTTTAAAAAATGCCTTATAAATATTGTCTTTTCCTATCTATTATATATATATATATATGTTTTGTCAGATTAATTCTAGCAGATTGACCACAGATTTTCGTTAAAGCTTGCCAGTGTGTTCGAGCACCGTTACAATTTTCGCACGCTTCCTGTCTCTTAATACTCTGCTTAGCTTCCAAAGATTTTCCTCATAAATTGACCTGCATGATGAAAAAATACCCAAAACCTAAAAATAAAAAAAAAGCAAAGTTTTATAGTCAATATATATATTTTGATTCGTTTCTTATGGAAGACCATAGATTGCTAGTGAACCGGGAGTAATTCGTGATTTAGACTATAAATTGCCAAAAGGAGTCGCAATGTGTGATTACAAATGAGGAAAGTTGTAACTGACGGATGGCACACAAGGCCATACCCGGTCAATATCGACCAGGTTACTGTGGAGAAGGGGTAAGAGGTTGAAAGCCCCGAAACCCCTAATGAACCACGACTAAGAACATCAGTGATTATGTGTACCGAAGTCTCAAAAAGAGATGTATTTCACGAAAAGTGTTATTACGAAGAGGAAAGACCAAAGGAGTCTTTGATTATTAAGATATTTATTTTTTAAGCTTTTCACCCCAGGCAAGGCTAGAAGCCACTAGCACGCAAGGGGTTACAGAAGATTTGGAGCGAGAGCAGATAGGAGTGTTAGAGGAAAGGATGTGCAGAAGGATAGAGGATAGATCAAGGCAACTGGAGATGTCGATTGACGTTACATTTGAATAGTTGGAGATCATAGTCATCAGGGAAACAGGAATGAGGAAGGGAGTTCCATAGGCATGAGGTGCGAGATATGAAGCTATTTAGAAGAGACGTCTACACTTAACAGTTTCAACAGTGAAAGGGTGGGGACGGGATGCCAGCCTCGTAGGACGCTTTAATTCATGGAGCCTGGGAACCAGCGATAGCAGCTCATCGGAGCAATTACCATGGAAGTATTTATAAAAGAGACAGAGAGAAGCGACGGTGCGTCTGTGAGAGATAGAGACTGCAGACGAGAAGCCAGATCAGGGCCAATATATTTTTTAATTCTTTTTAGAGCCTTCGAAATTATAGTTAGTTGCTTTTATCGGATGCCTGACAAGTTAACAAGGCTCTGTGCATAATCAATGTACACGTTGTATAGATTGTTGTTATAAAAGAGACATCCTCACTGATTTAAAGTGATTTCATAGATAATGTTCATTTTTTTTATTATTTCTACACCAACAGAGCCAACCTTTAAGTAATACTGCAACAATACTGATCGGACTTCAGTCTTTGGTGATAACGTATGCGCTTTTGTGCAAATTAATTGAAACAAAACGAATAATTCCGTTATTATTTACTTTTTTTCGTATTTTCCAGTGAAATATGACGTAGAAGCACATGTCAGTACTTCGTATGTCCATTCCACGAAGTCGTTCCTTGCAGATTGACCACAGATTTTCATTTGGATTTAAATCGGGACAGTTTCAAGGCCAGTCTATAGCACTTTGATTTGCTAACTGTTAAAGCTTTCCAGTGTGTTCGAGCACCGTTACAATTTTCGCACGCTTCCTGTCTCTTAATACTCTGCTTAGCTTTTGGAATGCAACTTTGACCATCCCAATACACCTTTGACACTCAGTGTCGCACTTTCCGTCCTCTGTTAGGACATTTCCCAATTTCCTAAATTTCTGTACCGAATTATGGCTTGAAGTAATTTCGGAAATATAAGATTATTAAAATCTACATCATCTAAATTTCTACATTATAGTTGGCATTAAACCTCTGAGGAACGCTGGCTCTCCAATGACTAATTACGTAGAATCGGTAATACACCTTTGTGTAAATTAATTGAAACAAAATGAATAATTCCGTTATCATTTACTTTTTTTCTTATTTATCCAATGAAACTTGACCCATTGCACATGTTAGTACTTTGTATCTCCATTCCACAAAATCCTTCCTTGAAGACTGAGCAGGAAGAGATTCCAGGCCAGTCTAGAACACTTTCATGTCTTCACTGGTAATGCTTGCCAGTGTATTCGTGCAGCGTTATAAATTTTCGTCCGCTCCCTTGGAGTAACGTCAAATCGCAGAAAATGGCTTTAAGACAACTAATCGACAGACGTGACAGTAGTGTCCGGGCGTGATAAAAATCTAATACAGTTCAGTGGGTCTAAAACTGACCATATGTTGAAAGAAAGGAAACCAAAAGCGGCTGCTTCAATTAATTTGCACAAGGGTGTAATTTCGCGTGGTCTATAGTAGAACAAGGTAGGTGTGCTCGGACACTCACTTTCGACGTCTTGGGACTTACCAGCAATGCAACCATCGGCGGCTTTCGAACAGCTTTCTCTACCCATTTTGACTATCAAGGCTTGTTTCAATACGTGTGATTGTCTATCCAAGTTGACATAATCGAGAAGTTACGTCCTTGTAAATATCGTCTATGGTGAGAACCTTGTTGTTGTTACTGCTGCAGAGATTTATTCCTTCTTCTCCTCGGCAAATATAAAACCAAGCGTCAAACAAAAGAAGACATTGAATATTGATAAATAAATGTCTAATTTATTTAAATATGTACAAGAACAATTAATTTCTACCGGTTGTCGTTGCTAAGTCAAGGTATGTATGTATGTATATATATATATATTATACATACCTTGCATACATATATATATATATTTATGTGTGTGCGTGCACGCGCGCGTTTGTGTGTGTTTGTGTATGTGTGTGTGTGTGTGTGTGTCATATTTATATATATTATTTACATATTATATATGCACAGCAATTATTGGAAAGCGCTCAATATCAATGATCGAGCTAATATAATAAGTTGGATTGATTTGAGTTTATGGATTGATTTGAGTTTATGGGTTTCACGCCCCTGCCATCGTCAGACGGCGAGTGTGTGTGTGTGTGTGTGTGTGTGTGAGCGTGTGTGTGTGTGTGAGCGTGTGTGTGTGTGTGTGTGTGTGTGTGTATCATAAAGAAGTTATTTATACAAAGTATTAAGTGACAATGTTAATATAATTGGATTGGTTTGATTTTATGACCCTGGGTTTCACGCCCTTGCGATCGTCAGACGGCGTGAAACCCAGGGTCACAATTTCAAATTAATCCAACTATATATATATATATATATATATATATATATATATATATATATATATATATATATATATATATATCAGGCCACGATTGCATTGACTTCTATGTTCACTTTTATATTTATATATATATATATATATATATATATATATATATATATATATAAATATAAAAGTGAACATAGAAGTCAACACTAT
This sequence comes from Acanthosepion esculentum, assembly GCA_964036315.1. Classification (NCBI taxonomy): domain Eukaryota; kingdom Metazoa; phylum Mollusca; class Cephalopoda; order Sepiida; family Sepiidae; genus Acanthosepion; species Acanthosepion esculentum. The sequence continues at coordinate 20,460,209 of OZ038500.1, read as the reverse complement.
ATATATATATATATATATATATATATATATATATATATATAAAAGTGAACATAGAAGTCAACACTTAGAGGCGACAGTCTGTTTCATGCTAGATGCAATCGTGGCCTGATGATTGCATCTAGCATGAAACAGATTGTCGCCTCTAAGCGTTGACTTCTATGTTCACTTTTATATTTACACACGCTCTGATATTGAGCATTTTATCACATAAATATAGCACACTTTAAGACTATATATATATATATATATATATATATATATGTGTGTGTGTGTGTGTGTGTGTGTGTGTGTGTGTGTGTCTGTGTGTATGTATATATATATATATATATAAATATACATATATATATATATATATCATAAAGACGTAATTTATACAAAGAATTTGCAATGTTAATATAATTAATGGAAGAATCACTTTACTAAGAAAAATTAATGAGACATTAACTTACTATCAATGATCTGAATAATACGATCGTTATATTTGAATTGTTATGAATTTGAGTTGTCAGATGGAATGGACGATCCAAGTACATTCGACAATTTCAAGTTGTCATCTTCAGGCCGCAATTTTTCTTGTTCACTCTAATGATTTGAACAAGAATTCTACTGTCGCGACATCGCACGTCTCCAAAATAATATAACTGTCAGTAAATAGCATATTTAAAAAAATTATCTTTCGGTCTACGTTACACATATTTTTGCCTCTAGTGTTTTGTTTGTATATGGAAAAATTGAGCCCGTATTGTGTATCAATTTAAATGTCTTTACGAGATTCTATCTCTGATAAAAAAAGTCAATACGTACTTTGGCTTTACTACGACGATGCTAACAAAAAGACTTAAATTTCATTTGGGTGAACGTAGCTCAATACATCAGCACTTAAATGAACACTCATGCTCACACAGATTTGACTGAGATTACTTGAAAATATGTCTGTAATGCATAGAAAACAATAATAGGCAAAAATGAAAAATCCTTGAAGCATTTTATATAAGAGAATAAAATCCCAAAAATAAATAAAGTCAACTATGAGTATAGCAACAAAGTCCTTAAATTTTTATGAGTAAGAAAAAAATCATTATATACGTAATCGGAAAAAAAGTTACTCCCCTTACACTGAAAAAAACTAAACACGTGACTTTTGAAATCTAGAACGCTGTATAAGCAATAAAAAAAAAAAAACAGTTGAAATGTTTTAAATTCACAGAAACACATATACATACTCACGGACAACTTAACCCCCTGAAGATGGTCTCAGGTGAGATTGAAAGTATTGTGGAAAATAAGAACTATTCGAAAGAAAATTTTGGTATTTTTCTTACTCAGTTTTCTAAATCTAATAAAAAATGAATCCGTGAACTTGAAAGGATGCCAACGAAAACTAATCGACATGATTTGTCTAAATTCTTTAACCAAACCTGTTTAAATATATATATATTTAAACATATATTGTTAAATATAACAGACAACGAATGTTTATTATGTTTGATCATGAGCCGTTCTAAGGTTCGCATAGTGGCTTTAGTTTCGGGAGAAAATAAAGACAAAATTGTCCGATATTCGGATAATTTTAATATGCTGTTCCACGATTTAACTTTTCGCTCATATGAACCATCAACAGACTGGTTATATAATAAAAAATATAGTAGCTTTAGATTCGGGAAAAACTGAAGCCGCTCTATGAAGCTTAGAACAACTCAAAATCAAGCATAATAGATATTCGTTGTCTGCTATATTTAACAATATATGATCTGCTGCCAAATACACTATATATATATATATATATATATATATATATATATATATATATATATATATATATATATATATATATGTACTAGCACCATGGCCCGGCGTTGCCCGTGCTTGATTCAAAAATCGTACGACTCATACAGCAATCGCTATCACTTGACTTAAAATATTGTTGCCCTTCCTTGCCTTTAAAGGAGTGCCCTTTGCCGTGCTGATGCTGCTATATGCCTTACTTCTTGCCTATCTCACACTGCGAATTTTTTTCTAAGCTCTATACTAAACATTAAATCTGTTACGAAAAAAGAACTAAACAAAATGAACACAAAACGATCAGCTTTCAAAAAGGACTCGTAACTGAAAAAAAAACGAATGAAAACAAAATGTTAACAACAAATATTTTTTCACACCCAACTCAGTTCTGCGGAATCAGAATCAACTTTGAGTTTAAGCAAGCGAATGAGACAATTGGAGTAAAGTGCCATTCAGATTTAAAATTTTTCCCACTTGTGACGAATGCAGCTATCGATTTTGTCGCAGAATCTAGGTGCATCTGCATGCATATTTTGGTGCATTCCGTCGAATATTGTGGCAGTGCATTCGTTACACACACACACACACACACACACACACACACATCCTGCGTTTATATATATATATATATATATATATATATATATATATATATATATATGTATATGAGTAATTGATTTGGGGAATTTAGGCTAATTTTATAGTAATTCGTCGAGTTTAGAATCCTCAACAGAATGCATAAAGTTCGGGGACACTGGATAACTGTGTATACTTGGATGGGTATCGGTGAACGGAACTGAGTGAGTAGCGGCGCTATATCGAGTCTAGTTCATGTCTCCCTCGTCGCTGAGTCCCGTGGTACAGTTGGTATGATGTTCGCGTTGTATCGAAGCGATCCGGATGCGCACTGCTGATGAGTCCTAGATAGGACGAAACGGCTGTCCAATGCTTCCTACATTCTTTTGAGGATTCTAAGCCCAACGAATTACTATAAAATATATATATCTATATCCTGTTATCACTTTAAACGTCATTTTGGGGCATTTCTTTTTATTAAACAGTAAATTTATTTATCTATTTTCGACTACCGATTCGAATACCCGGGAAATTTTATTAAAGAGATTCGTTTAAATGCATTATTCAGCATTGCCTAATAGGCAAAGTTCTTTGTAAGTCAGCCGGTCTACAGCACGTCAGATCAAGCAACGATTTTTTCTGCCCAGGGAGACGCATGTTTGAATCCAGTCGGAGAGCGTCTTATTTTTTAAATAAGATTTCACGAGTCTACAGTCTTCCATGCGAAATCAAATAAACATAATGTTTAATAAATAAACACAACGTCTACTCAAATACGAGCATCCACAAAAAAGTTATGTTTAAATTGATAAAATCTGACAGATTCATAAATAGAATATATATATATATATCTGTCGGATTCATATTTAGAATATATATATATATATATATATATATATATATATATATATATATATATATATATATATATAACCTGCATTTACATTCATCACATTTACAATGAACACGTAATTTGTAACTGTTATTTATAATGACATAAGGAACTTTCGGGGAATTTTTATATAATTTATGTCCAGAAAAAAAAAACTGCATGGAAACTTAAATAAAAAACTTATTCGAAGTACATTGTGAGTCGTTTTTAACGTAATCTATCTATCTATCTATCTATCTATCTATCTATCTATCTATCTATCTATCTATCTATCTATCTATATATATATATATATATATATATATATATATATATATATGCTCTCGAAATAATTCGATTGAGTTCTCAGAGAGGATGTGGTGATTTTATAAAACGTGGCTGCATCTGCTAATGCAATGCTCTTCTACTCGAATAGAGCTCTCCTAGCTAGTGACGTCTTTCGCATTGTAAAAACATAAAATATCCTTCAGCTCTGCCGTGCGACGATAGCTTGAGGGTAGAATCTCTCTGACTGAAATCGATTGTGTTTCGTTCCCGCCTTGAAGCAATCGGATGTCTAGTCACACTGGTGAGTTGTGATTCATATATATGCAGAAACAACTTTCAACACCATCACTTGAAAAGATACCAAAAGTCTTGAAGCAAAATGGCTATTTTTGTAGTGATTTTATAGCATGTTTATGATATATATATATATATATATATATATAAATTTATGCCTAGAAGATATCCATAATTTATGTGCAGAAAAATAATGCATGAAAAGTTAAATAAAAATGAAGTCGCAGTACTTTTTAACGAAATTTACGCACACACAGGCATTTATATATATATATATATGTGTGTGTGTGTGTGTGTGTGTGTATTTTAAGACATTTTTATGTTTATACGTTCTTTTTATAGATACAAATATTTAAGTAAATGCTCTGATTATAATAAACAATATTAACTGGCCTGAATGTCAAAGGAATTTTCATAGAAAATTTTTGTCCTCCGGCAGGAATCGAACGTGTATCCTATACAGAAGGTCATATCCTGACTGTCTTTTACCGATTGAGCCACAGAGAAGCGTTTTGGTTGGGAAGGTCGATTTTACTGTTTTTAAACACACTTCTCCATGATTTTCTCTCATACATTCATATTTGATCGATGCGTATCCAAATGTAAATAAATGACGTCACACATTTTGAGAGAGAGAGATTTCAGTGTACATATTACTGTGGTCGTATGATGATTTGTTTTCAAACACATGATTGGGTATCGCTTGTAATGTGTTGCATCAGGTGTGTCGAACTGTTTGGTTCCTTAGAAGTCAATAAATGAAACGTCTTGTCATTACTGCATCCATTGGTTGAAAAAGAGAGAGAGAGATCTTTCTTTTTATACTGCGTTATACATCATCACTTAGAAGTCGCCTGGCAGAGAAGATGGTCTAATCCCAGAAACGAATTGAAATTCTTATTTCGATTGTCAAAGGCGCGTTTAGAAAAAGACCTACTTTAGTAGAGCACCTCCGAAAATCAATCTCGCCGTGTCTGGCTTAATTGCCTGACACACTTAATATAACTTCGCGCAGAAGTGTTCTTAAGGAAAACGGAACTTATCTAAAAATGTGTCCACTGAAGAACCAGTCTTTGGTATTGTTTGTCGATCGGCTTGCGCAAAATAATGGTAAGTGTCTATTAAAAGTAGCGCGGAGAGGAACTTGGCAAACACACAAGAAGCCAGCGAAACACTCGCTTCGTAATGCACGCACATATAAAAACATATAAAAACGATCGAATAATAATTCCGAATCTCGTCGAATCAATAACCCGTACTTAAAGAATGGCGTGTAATAGCTTAGTCTGAGTAATAACAAAGTCCTTAACGCCAGATAACTTATTTTCAGAAGTATCGTCGATAAAGTGTCATTAGCAATAAAGAAAGTAAATTAACGAATGATCAGTGCAAAGAGTCTGAGTATATACGTCTTTACTGAGTCACTGAATATTAACTCGATATAACGTGAACTTTCAGCCATCAGTTCATATTTTAGCTGATTATCTTCTGTACTTATCTTCTTGATTGTTAAATACTCATGGATTGACCAGTCCTGGGTATGACGATAAACTACGTCCGCGTCCTGGGTATGACGATAAACTACGTCCGCGTCCTGGATCTCTTCTCTTTCTGCTCATCATTAATCTTTCTGTTCTTAATTCTTCCACACCCTGTAACCCCTTGTGTTTTAGTGGCATTACTGCCTTGCTTAGGATGATACTAACTAAAACTTTAAATGCAATGTCAATCGCTATCTTCTGTCCTCCTGATTACTCTTTCTTCTGATAATTAAAGTTTCAGTTACTAATTATTCCACCCCCTGTAACCCCCTTGAGTGTTAATGGCTTTACTGTCGTGCATGGGGTATACCGATTAAAAAAATGTTCATCCAATACAAAACTGTGAAGGTTGAGGGTACACTCAATCTTTTTATGATCAATGCATGATATGAGGAACAGGGTGTGGTCGGAAGTGAAATCTATGAGGATAGCGCGGATATACAACGATAGATTTTTGACGTGTAGAGGGCAAATTTGAAGAGTTTATGGTAGTCAGTTTTACAAAGTGACAGGTTTTATTGAAAAATAAACCGTAGACTAACTTTCCTTCTTACGTATGGATCACAGGGGAAATCAAGGTAATTCTATTCTGTCAAAGGAGATTATCGTGCCCTAATTGTAAAGGTATGAACGAACGGAAATAAAGAGTAGAGTTGCGATGGAAATACTGATTAATGACAGACTTTCAACATTACGTTGGTAGGAAAGAGGTTGATGTATAGAAAATATGTCTTCCCCAGTAGACCGCTTAAAAAGATTTTGAATGCTATCGAAGTTGGAAGGGGAGAATTCTGCAGCCCCAGCTCAGATATGGCTTTAGAACGATAATAAACTATACAGAGATGGTCGATCATACATCCAATTAGCTTGCAAAATCACTCGGCAAATGTTGAGGATGATAATATTTTCTATCCTTATTTCCACGTCAAATCTTCTGATGAGCTCCATTCCTTGGTCGCACTAGTTCAGCCCTTTACAGCCAAGGATTCGAATCACCCTCATTTTCTCCGGATTGTTACTTTCTTATACAGGCTCCCATGTGGGTACTTCCCTAAATTCTTAAAACTTGACCTCATCAAGAGTCAAGTGATATATTTTCTACTTTTTTGTCGGCTTACGCCAATATCACACTGAAACACCGGTTCTCGTCCGATCAGCGATGTTAAGGAACATCGAGCCTGGATAGTACCTAGAAGGGTGACCGCTTGGTAATATCAGGTGCTATAAGCTTGGATGTGCGGGTGGTTCACTGGCTTACGGCCCAGAATGAGAAATCGGAAAGTCGGGTTCGTAATATTCACGTATGTGCAAATAGCTTTCAAAAAATCTATTAATAAACATCATCTTCCCCCACCCCCAAATTATTGTAATCTAAAATATCTACTGGCTTTAAATAATCGGAAAAGGTTGACAAACCGTAAAAACAAATGAATCAATCAATAAACTTCATTATTTATATAATCTTCACTTCATACGTCCTTCATACACATTATTACAGTTTCGACTGTAACACTCTATATTAAGTGGCTCTTGTGCCTTGTACTCAATGAAACTGAGTGAAACAAGATTAGTGTAGAATATCTATTCAAAACGTTGTTCAGTAATGAGTATACAAGGTGATTGAAGAGTAACTCCCTATTTTATGGCTGAGTGGTCGGCCAATAGTCATGACTTAACACCCTGTAACTTTTCGTTGGGGTTGGTTAAAAGATTGAGTCTACTATTCCAAAACAAACAGCTAAATCTGGTGCCCATATCTAATTTTAAATAAAACCTCATGATAAAAGCTTTCTTTTAATATCAATTTCTTGTTAGGATTAAAGTTAATAAATGAATTATTTTAAAATGTGGAGTTACTTTTTAATCGCCCTGCATTATTAATATTTATCTACAAGGTAACCAAAAAAGTTCTGTCCGTTTTTAAAGGAAAAAAGAGAAAACGATTCACATTATGTGTAACTTATATTTAGTCTTCGAAGTAATCGCCATCGGCATCCAGCATCTTCTGCCAACGTGTCTCCAGCTGTTCAATGCCCTTGCGGTAGAACTCGGGGGGTTTTGACGCAAAGAAGTCCGTGAGCGCTTTGCGCAAGTCTGCTTCATTTGTGAAGGATTTCCCACGAAGATGATTATCCAGGGAGTGGAAGAGGTGGTAATCGGATGGCGCAAGGTCAGGTGAATAAGGTGGATGGCACAAAGTCTCCGATATAAGTTGCTGTATGGTATCCCTGACCACTCGCGCTACATGCGGCCTGGCGTTGTCACGGAAGAAAAGCCCACCTTTGCGATTCACCAGTGATGTACCCTTCTGGCGCAATGCCTGTTGAACACGTTTCAATTGCTGCGAGTATAGGTCTCCACTTACCGTTTGGCCCGTTGGTGGCAGTTCATAATGAACCACTTGACGACATGTCCACCAGACACAAAGCATAATCTTGCGTGGGAGCATAGGCGGACTTGCGGTGTGAGGGACAGCATCCTGAGGAGACAACCAATGTCTGGAACGCTTGGGAGTTTCGTACAGAACCCACTTTTCATCACTGGTAAGCACTCGATTGAATAAAGATGCGGTACGGAGGCGAGAAAGCAGTGATACGCAGGCTGCCACTTGTTGTCCCTTGTGGACCTCCAACAGCGTTTGCGGAACCCACTTGCTCAGTTTGTACGTCTTACCTAGGCAGTGCAGGTGAAGTCTAACTGTTTCATCGGAAACGTTAAACTGTCTTGCAAGTTCACCACACGTTAGACTACTGCCCTCTTCAATGGCCACCTTCAGGGCTCCGTCATTCAAGACCTGTGATCGTCCACTGCGAGGCTCATCATGGAGAGACAAATCTCCCGACTTGAATTTTCGAAACCAACGCCTTGCAGTACGTTCATCCACAGCACTATCCACAAACGCTTGATATATTCGGCGACTTGATGCAGCTGCTGATAAGCTCCTGTTACATTCAGTATGTATCCTTCTACCACGAGTGGCTCCTAAGCCTGACATTGCGTGAATCTTAGTATAAAACATGTCCATATACTTTTGGCGGGCTTTGAAGGAAAGATATGCTCCCAGTTTCCTTTATATATTTTTAACAGATTTACGCCAAACTGTTACCATAAAACGGGAACACAAGCTGGAAACATTTTTTTTCTGGAAGACAGTTTGGAACTCGGAGGTAAATGCAGAGAAAAGAAGTTTTAAGGAAAAGGGGATTAAAATCCACATTCAGTTAGATTTAAAAGTATCACAAAATGTTGTTTATCCATTTGGACAGTGGCTCAAATGATCTTTGTTTTTAAACGGCGTCTTCAATCAAGAATAGAGCTTCCCGAGTTGCCAAAATGTCAAGGAATGGTGCCAATTTATTCAGTTTTTAAAAAGCCCAAGACAAATACAGGTTTTTTTTTCCCAAGTGATCAATCGCTATAAATGCAAGTCTGAGTTGGATATCGATATTCTAAAACCGATGATGGTCAAGTTATACAGCATTTCATTTATTCATCAGATAATCATTCATAAATTTTTGTATTATTCAATATTAGAAAGTCTTTGAAAAAATTGGCTAAAATAACAACGTTTTCATGTAACTGTTGTGGGGCTCTCCCCTTTTACACAAGATGGACACATCTAAAATATACTTATGCTGACACAGTTGGAGATACGATTGCGACAAGGTTGATATACGTAGAGTCCAGAGAGAGAGAGAGAGAGAGAGAGAGAGAGAGAGAGAATTACGGCTTCACTTACAGAGACTTGTACATATACTTTCTACTAACCCGCATTCCTGGACTACTAATCTTCATTTCAAGTTTCTATTCTTATGTTCAATAAACTTATTTTCCTATTTCAATTACTGGCGTTGTTTATTTATTTGTGCAGGATTCCATCCCCGGAATCCACAACAACTTGGCGACGAGGATGAGATCAAGTTGTTGTGGATTCCGATGTGAGGCCCCATTATAACGATATACAAGTGTGTTGTAGATAAACTAGTTCAAATGTCTAACGGCGAAATTTGATTTACGAAAAATTCCGAAAAACGGCAAACCTCGCGTTCTGAGAATTCAACGTGAACTTCATTACGCATTTACTATCAGTCATGTCATGCCATCATATTCGCTGAATCACTCCACGGAATATTTCTTTTGTTCCATATCCACATAGAACTATTTTCAGTTACTTCTATTAGGCGTTTTATACTTTTGGCAACCTGTATATAATTTTGCGGTAATAAAACATTCCTAACGAGAGTATATTGCCTTTATGGCGGTTAGTAACAACGAAGGAAGTGTCCAGCTTCAAATACTTTGGATCCAACCGTTTCAAAAGATGTCACCTTTAACACAGAAATGGGCACCCGGATCGCCACAGACTGGAAAGGATGGAAGAGCAACATCAGCTTCCATACCAAGTTCAAGCTCTACAAATCGCTGGATGTGCCCATCGTCCTCCCCTATGCGTATGTCACTTGAACACTTCTGGTTGAGGCAAGAAAAAACGTTCCAGTCGTTCGAGAACAAATGCTTGAGAAAACTCCTCTGCATTGTCTCCTGGAAGCAAAACTCCAACGACTATGTACGGAGTAAGGCCAAAAGTCTTGTGGAGCGATAAGAATCCCTCATTGTGACTTTTGGGCCTCGGATGGGTTCATGGTTTGGTCACGTCACACGACATGACAGCCTCTACAAGAAAATCATGCAAGGCACCGTTGAAGAGGGACGCAAACGGGAAAGCATCGAAGAATAGACGGACAAAGACAATGCCGGAACTCCTGAGAACCGCCGTCAACAGATTATACTGGATGTATTGTCTGTTTCTTCTCCACTGTGGTTTTCACCGACGATTGAAGTAGTCAAGGGATTGATGATGATGGCGATGTTGAAGTAGAACGCATGGTTTCCTAAATGTAAAAGCTATTCCTTGAAGATCTCAGTAATTGCAAATAGACGATAGTTAAAACGGTTTTCCAAACATCGTTATAAATAGACAACAGGCAAATAGGTAACGATTTAGTAATTTTCTGTTTTAAAACAAATTATAAATGCTTCTAATTGCATACAAAGATTTTGCTATCGGGTGGTTTAATGTTAATGGATGTGTGCCAAAAAAAGAGAAGAAAAAGAATTATTTTTACGGGAAGTTGTTATTTAACCAAAATCAATGACGTACATGACGGACACCGAAGAGAAGAAAAAAACTTCTGGCAAGACAGAGTGAACCAACTTTCCATATAGTTGTTCCACTTCAAGTCAGTCGAAAACACGAGGTTAAGAAAACACATTCAGTCGATTCTGATGGCGAGCCGGGAAGTTTGCTTCTCGTGGTTAAATGAAAGCAGTTTTGTTTTGGAGGTATTAAAATTTACAAGCCATTTCTTGCCCCAGTTAACCACTGATTGGCAGGCCGTTTCAAAAGTTTCCCTCTCGTGGTTAAATGAAAGCAGTTTTGTTTTCGGGATCATTAAAATTTACAAGCCATTTCTTGACCCAGTTAACCACTTATTGGAGATCCTTTTCAAGAGCAGCGGCTATATCTACTTTGTCAGCTATGAGGAATTTTACTTTGAGACAGAAGTAAATGGTAGTGTCATCTGCATAAATGCCTACTTGAGAACTAATGACATCATGAAGATCATTGATGAAGATCAGAAACAGTGTAGGACCCAGGGTAGAAACCTTGGGGTCAACCGCGTTTCTGTGAAAGGATTTGAAAGCGGGTCCGTTCAAAACAACGTTCATTCAAATATTTGCTAGAAATGTAACTGGTAACGGTTTAGCAACTTGCTATTTTAAAACAAATTGTAAATGCTTCTAATTGCATATAAAGATCTTGCTATCTAGTCATTTAATGTTAAATGCCTCGCACCAAATAAAGAAAAGAAAAGTAAGAATGATTATTTCGCGTCGTTGATATTTATGACACTAATGTATGTTGTCTGCAAGTAACGAAAATCAATGACGTACATGATATCGGAATTTGACAGCGCAAGTTTATAGCCTTGGAAATAGTAAATAGTTTTTTTTATCATTAATACCAAAATGAAGAATAACATCGCTAGATATTGGCAGAAAAACTATAGTATACACATTGAACGACATTAAGAGAAATATCAATAGAATTACATCCTTCATCGTAAAAACAATTTGAAGAACTTGGAAGACCTGCAGAAGTTTCGTGAGACAGCACTGGACAAGGAGATTAGAAGGCCACAGATATGGGTTATTTATAAAGTCTCTGCAAATATGAAATCCTGCAGGCGTGTAACTTGGTTTGTTTTGTTTTGATTTACGGCATATCAACCTCAATGGGTTATTTAATGCCAACAATTTTTTTATTGCTAATAATACATTTTTAAAAAATGTATTGCTGGTAATATTTTTCCTTCGAAAATCAATTGCTGGTAATATTTTTTCCTTCAAAAATATATTGCTGGTAATATTTTTTCCATCAAAAATATATTACTGGTAATATTTTTTCCTTCAAAAATATATTGCTGGTAATATTTTTTCCTTCAAAAATATATTAATGGTAATGTTTTTTCCTTCAAAGATGTATTGCTGGCAATATTTTTTCTTCAAATATATATTACTGGTAATATTTTTTCCTTCAAAAATATATTACTGGTAATATTTTTTCCTTCAAAAATATATTGCTGGTAATATTTTTTTCCTTCAAAAATATATTACTGGTAATATTTTTTCCTTCAAAAAGATATTACTGGTAATATTTTTCCTTCGAAAATCAATTGCTGGTAATATTTTTTCCTTCAAAAATATATTACTGGTAATATTTTTTCCTTCAAAATGTATTGCTGGTAATATTTTTTCCTTCAGAAATTTATTGCTGGTAATAATGTATTGCTGGTAATAATTGTTTTCTTCAAAAATTTATTACTGGTATTAAAACGTATTTTGACATTTTCATATTGTTTTGACCCCAATTTGAGGATTAAGTATTTGCTCCAAAATTTTGTAAATGAATCTATACATATATACATACATATATATATATATATATATATATATATATATATATATATATATATATACATACAGTACGTCCTTCTCCTAGACTGTTTGCCAACCAACGCTACAGAACCAAATCTGCATAGACCTGGGAACATCACCTTTTAAAAGCTGGTTCCACGCTCCTCAAAACCTTCTAAATAGAGACATTGCTGTTGGACGGAGTTTATCGTCTTACCCAGAACGCCTCATTTAGTGAGGAGGTCTTATCGTTTTGCAGAGCTGCAATAGGTGTATTCTAAAGCTCAAGCCGACAGGGCAAAGATGTGTAGTGTTCAATCAAGTGGATACGTGAAATTAAATATTTTAGATGAGGAGACAGTGATATATCCAGCTGTTAACCTTTAAAAGTTAGCAACTGATATAAAATTTTGTAAATGCATCTATTTTCCACATTGCCATCGGCAAATATAATGTTAGAGAACTTGTGGTGCCTAATAATGAGAAAACCCTAAGGAATTAATGGCATGAGACGTAAAATTGTTCCAGGATTAATTAATGTTGTCTCCAGGAAACCAAAATTAAAAACAGGCTTAATATCAGTATTAGATTTAGACATAGCAAT
>OZ038500.1:20429775-20439775 GCA_964036315.1 Acanthosepion esculentum | reverse complement strand
GATGCACCCTCAGTCTTGTTAAGGCAGGCATCTAGGAGAAGGAAAAATCTGATGTAAAACCTGAGGTCTGTTGTGCATGCTATATGTGGCAAACTTTTGCAACGATGGTGTGTTATCAGCAGTTCCAAGAAGTGTGGATGGTGCTACACAAGCCTTCAACACTATAATCAAGGCTTGTGTGGGTTTCTGGCAACTTAATTCATGTTTTAATAACTTATGTGTGTTATTATTAAGTCCTACACGCAAAGCAAATCCAAAAAGGACATTGGCGATAGTGTGAAAGTGACGGGGACAGGCAAATGATATTGCTGGGGCTCTCTAGCTGGATAACTGCACAATGGCAGGCCGATAGGTGATGGCCGTTCTCGCACAAAATCCGTGAGCAATTTTGCGGTTCGTGTCCTTCATCGATGACAAAGCAGGCCTATTTAGGATTAGCGCTGCTTTCCCCTTAACTGGGGAGGGGGCGAGAAAAGGAGCCCTAAACATTGCATGCTCACTTTAATCTTGACAGCGAACTGCAGTTGTCTGGGTATCCAATCACGCAGTCAAAACAATTCGAAATACAATAAATTTTTATTTGGATCTTGGAACGTGAGAACGTTTCAGGATAATGACTCTTCACCTGAGCGCAAAACAGCCCTTGTATGTCTTGAACTGAAATGAACTGAAAAAGTATAATATCGTCATAGCGGCACTTAGTGAAACTCGACTTGCGGACATATAACTCTTGACCGAAGTGAAAGGTGGATATGATTTTTATTGGAGTGAGAAAAGTGAAACTGATCCACATCATTCAGGTGTTGGCTTTGACATAAGATCTGACTTAGATTGTACTCTTCCATTGCTTCCTGAGGGATTTTCTGACCGCATTATTACACTGACTTTAGAGCTGGAGTACGACCATCGTGCAGTTCTTGTTAGTTGTTATGCACCGACTTTGGCTAGCCCGGAGCAAGAAAAGGATAACTTCTACAACCAACTTCGGAGTGTTATCTCTGCGATTCGATACAAGGATAAAATTATCCTTATGGGTGATTTCAATGTTCAGGTTGGAAGTGATTTTCAGTCGTGGGAAGGAGTTTTAGATCATCATGGTATTGGACATATGAACTCGAACGGAATCAGACTTCTTTCTTTCTGCAAAGAGTTTGATATGTGCATCACAAACACATGTTTTCAGCAGAAAAATTGCTTTAAGACCACATGGATGCACCCGCGCTCCAAAGACTGGCACATGATTGACTATGTGATAACAAAGAGACGGGATCGTAACGACTTCAAATTGACAAGATCTTTTCACACCACTTGTTATCTTTTAGATCACGCTCTGCTTCGTAGTAAAGCATCACTCCGTGTAGATCGCAGAAGAGTGAAGAAGTCTTCTGTTCCAAAGCGTATAAACACCTTGCATTTAAAATATGTTGGTCAGCAAACTATACTTGGGGAAAAGCTTGATGCAGCGCTGGAATCAGTAATGACATTGCATCACCCTGGAAGGCTTTGCGTGAAGCTACTCACTCAACATCTCTTGAGGTGCTCGGGTTGCCCATCCGCAGACACCAGGATTGGTTTGATGAGAACAACCAAGAGGTACAGGCTCTAATCCAGAAAATGCATAGTTCCCACGAATCTTGGATCGAGGATAAAAACTCTCCAGGCAAAAAGAAAGCCCACACAACCTGTAACGCCCAGGTTCAAAGAGCCCTGCATACAATGAAAGAGGCATGGTGGTCTGCACAAGCTACCTATCTTCAGGGAGCATTCGACAGGAAGGACTCAAAAAACCTTTTACGAAGGTATGAAGAAAGTGTTTGATCCACAGGAAAATACTGTCTCAGCGGTTACTTCAGCAAATGGGGACCTCTTGACAGACAAGGCTGAAATTTTGAAACAGTGGAAGGAAAATTTCGATATCTGTTCTCAACAACACATCTACTGAAGAGGGTGTTCTGGAATCAATTCCTCAACGTCCAGAAATTCCAGAGCTGTCGTTTTTACAAAACGTTCAGGAAGTTTTAGAAGCTATTAAACAAATTATGTCTGGGAAAGCACCAGGTAAAGACGCAATCCCACCAGAAATTTTCAAGTATGGTGGCACAAAGCTTGTGAAGAAATTGCTGGGATTATTTATTCAAATTTGGAGACAGGGGATGGTCCCAGAAGACTTTCAATATGCACTAATTCATCATTTGTACAAAAACAAAGGAAATAGGAATATATGTGACAACCACCGTGGCATTTCTCTTCTTTCTATAGCTGGTAAGATCTTGGCCAGATTTATTTTGAACCGGATCATAGAGCATGTGGTTGATGATATCTACCCTGAGTCACAGTGTGGCTTTCGTGCAGGTCGGGGCACCATAGACATGATATTCTCCCTGAGACAGGTTGCTGAGGACGTTCGTGAAAAGAATCTGCAGATGTATATGGTGTTTGTAGATCTCACAAAGGCATTTGACACTGTGAACCGGGCTGCTTTGTGGAAGGTTTTGCGATAGCTCGGTATACCCGAGAACATGTTGCAAGTCATAATATCATTCCATGAGGGAATGAAGGCTAATGTTGTTTCAAATGGTGAAACCTCTGATTCTTTTGGTGTCACAAATGGTACAAAGCAAGGATGTGTTATGGCCCCTGTATTGTTTGCCCTCTACTTTTCCGTAATGCTGAAACACGCATTTGCTGAAACCGAGGATGGTGTCAAAATTCAATTTGGGACAAGTGGTGGCCTTTTCAACCTTCGGAGGTTTAAAGCCAAAACTCGAAATCGAACCAGTATAATTCGTGACTTACTGTTTGCCGATGATGCTGCGCTTGTGGCTACTTCTTTTGACGAAGCTCAGCGCCTGATGGACAGATTCTCTGCTGCTTGCAAAGCATTCGGCTTAACAATTAGCATTACAAAAACTGAAGTTGTTCATCAGCCAGCCCTCGCACCAAAGCAAATAAGAGGCGTCAAGCAAAACCCACCCGTCCACGTTTTTCCCGAAATACCAATTCAAGTTGATTTTAATTATCTTGGCAGCAAAGTTAACTCAAGTGGAACACTGGATGCTGAGACAGTCAATAGAATAGCAAAACCCTCTAGTGCCTTTGGGAAATTTCGTCACCGACTCTGGAAACCCCGGGGCATTAGGCTTGAGACCAAGATACAGGTCTACAAGGCTGTAGTTCTTACAACTCTTTTGTATGGTTCAGAGTCCTGGACACTGTACAGAAAACAAGCAGTTGGATGTATTTCACAAAGGCTGTCTTCGAGAAATTTGTGGAATAAACCCAAGCCAAAGGATGGCCAATGCTGACCTTTTCACCATGTGTAATATTGATAGTATTGAATCCTTTCTCATGAAATCACAGTTACACTAGGCTGGTCATGTGCTACGTATGCAAGACAACAGAATACCAAAAATGCCCATGTATAGTCAACTTGACAGTGGTCATCGAAGCGTGGGCCGACCATTGCTTAGATACTGGGACAAACTGAAACGTAACCTCTCAGCTGCGAATATAAATCATGATACCTTTGAGAACACAGCAATTGATCGCAATGAATGGAGGACTACTTGCTACAATGGCATCAAGAACAACGCAGCATCAAACATCACCAAGTTACGTCAAACTAGGGAAAGGATTAAAATATCCGCTGCTGTCCCGGCCATACACTCCAACAATCCACACTCTTGCACAATCTGTGGACTTCTTTGCAAATCACTAGCAGGACGGAAATGTCATTGCCACTTACACACAGGGTTAAATAAGCACAGTTGTCGGAACCTCATATGTCGAAACCGACGGGAGAGTCCATCATATATATATATATATATATATATATATATATATATATATATATATATATATATATATATATATATGTATATATATATATCCCCTGACTCGATCCTCCAAATTTACAAATCAACCATACGCCCTTGCATGGAGTATTGCTGCCATATATGGTCTGGAGCTCCTTCTGTTTGCCTCAATGTTCTTGATAAGATCCAGAAACGCGTATGCAATGTAATTGGCCCTTATCTGGCTTCTCATCTGCAGTCTCTCTCTCACAGACGCACCGTCGCCTCTCTCTGTCTCTTTTATAAATACTTCCATGGTAATTGCTCCGATGAGCTGCTATCGCTGGTTCCCAGGCTCCATGAATTCAAGCGTCCTACGAGGCTGGCATCCTGTTCCCACCCTTTCACTGTTGAAACTTTTAAATGTAGACGTCTCTTCTACTCCAATAGCATCATATCTCACGCCTATGGAACTCCCTTCCTCATTCCTGTTTCCCTGATGACTATGATCTCCAACTATTCAAGTGTAACGTCAATCGACATCTCCAGTTGCCTTGATCTATCCTCTATCCTTCTCCCCATCCTTTCCTCTAACACTCCTATTTGCTCTCGCTCCGAATCCTCTGTAACCCCTTGCGTTCTAGTGGTTTCAGCCTTGCCTGGGGTGAAAAGCTTAATATATATATATATATATATATATATATATATATATATATATATATGTATGTATGTATATATAAGCTGCGATAGATAAATTGTCGTCTAAATGACGCAAAAATGTCATCTTATTTTAACGTATATATTTGCCAAAATTACACAAAAATATCTTGAAATACTAAATTATTCAATAAAATCGTCATTGGCTTCAACTACGGCCTCCAAACGACTTCAGAATCTCCTTCAACTCTTCTGGACGGTCTGCTTGTTTAAGTTGGTGAATGCCACCATAATCCTAGCCTTCAGTTCATCTTTGGTGTTACATTGTTGGTCTCTCGCTCAACTACGCCTTACACATAATAATCAAGGGTGTTGAAGTCTGGGGAGTTATGTGGCCTGATACGTGGTCGCAGAACTTGTCTGACATCCATGACTTGATTCTTTTACTGTTGCCAGACCAAGAGTTTTCCCGCAGCCACCCTCTCGGCCCAGGGCAGCACTACTTCCTCAAGGCTCTTGATGTCGGCCACCGTGTTGGGTCTGTGTCCCAAGTGGGAAGGTGAATGGAGGTATAACGTCGCTATCACTTGTGATCATCCAAATACCTTCGTAATCACCATTAGACTCATCAAACTCTTTCCGAATTCTCTGCACTGTCCTCAGATTGACACCCTGCTGCTATTGGAGTTTCCGGCATGGATGCCAAGCAGTACAGCATATATTTTCCAAATTTCTGGCTGAATGTATTGCGTCATCATGCTCTTTTTCTCACAGAAGGTTCTAAACAAATAAAAAAAAAACAACGCGCATGCGCGAAATTAGGAATATAAAATATCGACAATTTTCCTATCCCGCCATATTGATGTATAACTTTTTCCCAATTTGCGCGAAATTGAATGCATCGCACCACACTGGAGTTCGAAATATTCTTACCGATTTTCGTCCCGAGCTTCTAACCATTCGGTCACCATCACAGATATCTCACGTAGATCCAAATATAATTAAGACAATTTTTTCTGAGGCTGCTCTATCTGTTGCTTGTGATGCTTTCTGGTCCCCAACAGTTAGTTTCGCTATTTATCACCCTTCTTAGTTGTTAAACAGCAATCTCTCTCTCTCTCTCTCTCTCTCTATATATATATATATATATATATATATATATATATATATATATATATACAGACCTACATATATATATATACATACATATATATATAAATATATATATATATATATATATATATATATACGGCTTATCTCTGATATAGTGCACTTTATCCCATAACTATAGCACACCTTAAAACCATATTTCTTCATATATATATATATATATATATAGATAGATAGATAGATAGATAGATAGATAGATAGATAGATATGAATCATGTCTCGTTGAATAATTTATACATGTTCTGACTACTTATTTTCAATTGGATCCTTTCATATTCACGGATAAGCTTTTTGTGTCGTTATAGAAAGAGAGAAAATCGCCGTGTTGATAGTTACTTCTTTCATTCCGAGTACTATCGACATAGCACAAAGTCATCATCAGGCTATTGTTTATTGCAAAACAAATATTGTAGTGTTCATTATTGTCGTGTTCATTGTAATGAATAGTACAATATTTGTGAGCAATGGATAGCGGCATGGATTGATTTATTTATTAGTTAAA
This sequence comes from Acanthosepion esculentum, assembly GCA_964036315.1. Taxonomy (NCBI): domain Eukaryota; kingdom Metazoa; phylum Mollusca; class Cephalopoda; order Sepiida; family Sepiidae; genus Acanthosepion; species Acanthosepion esculentum. Next base: position 20,433,652 of record OZ038500.1, on the reverse strand, counting down.
ATAATTGCCATGTCAGAGGAACAGCGTTCTTTTTACGCTACGTATTATTGCAGACTTGTTTGCCCATGCTTGCCAAAATAGAATAAACGATAGATAAATAAGAGTGTGAGATACAAAACAAATTTAAGTAATAGCAAATAAATTTCAACAATGTCTGATGCTAACCTCCACAAGAGTAACACATTGTATTTTCTTGGACTAACGTTTTCCGCCGACATGAAGTGATATTAAAATCAACTCTTATGGCTGCCACTAAGAAAATTGGTTCACTGGCACGACAATTTTTCTCGCCAGAATCTATCTTACATATGTATAAGTCTACACTTCGTTCTTGGTATGGATACTGCTGCCATGTTTGGTTTTGTGCACCTGTTATACATTTTAAATTTTTTGATGAAATCTACAGAAGGATATGCAATATTATTGACCCTGATCTGGAAATTCGGCTCCATACATTTTACCACTGCGTTAAAGTATCTTCTTTTTGCCTTTTCTGTAAATACTTTCACTATAATTGTTTTGATGAACTTTCCTCTATGGGGTTAATTTTAAAATTGTTTTTTTTTATTTCATTTATTTAATTATTTATTCATTTATTTATTCATTTCATTTTATTTAATTGTTGTTTTATTTAAACCCCACTTCATGGAGATTCTGGGGTATTATGGCGGATGAAGTAAGAATGGTAAATAAGAATGCGTTGTTTTGGTGTAAGGAATATTGTTGTATGTTTGGGCTAGCTACGTTTTAATTTAAGACAGAATAAGCCCGCCCCCCCCATTCCTCATTTTGGCCTTGTGCCACATTTCTCTATATAAGCAGAATAAATATCGCTTTCCCCTATGCTACCTAGACAATCAATTTAAGTGCAGTACTACATTGGCAAATAGGTTTCATCATTTTACAGGTCACATGACTAGATGTAACCGTAAGTTCTATGCTGATAGTTCCTTCTATCGCACTTCTCGCTTGTGGAACTCTCTACCGGCTTCTTCCTTCCCAGTGAACTTTGATCTTCAAAAATTGATCTGCAATGACAATCGTTATGTAATGTCTTCTTAATTGCTGTTCTTTTTTTTTGTTCTCGCTCCACTTAATAGTGTTTTTTCTTTTCTTCACATATTATCTAACACTCTAGCGCCTTAGTGCATTTATTCCCTTGCTTGGGGTGAAATGATAAAAAATTGAATAAAAGAAGTGAATAGTGATTCTACAATCTGCAACACTTAGAATTTTGAAACTGTCGTTTGAAAAAAAAAATTGTCTCGAATTGGATTATCAATAAGTTATAGGCCAACCACTGAATCCTAAAACTTATGAGTATGCGTCAACATTGTAGTTTGACGTCATTGGCCATTACAAATGCCAAATGGGACACGCCATTTAACCCTACATAGCAATCATTGCTAAGTACGTCAAATGTAACCAGATTCACACTGGCAGGTAAATGAATAAACGTCAAAATATTTAATGGAGAAAGCAACACTGTCCTTTCTAATGGAAGAAAAAAAGCCTTCTCAGTGTTGGGCAGAAGTCGTAAATTCACCGCAGGAAAGCAACGAATGACAGACTTGGTAATTTGCAGAGAAATCCTAAAGCTGACATTATCCAACCAAGCTAATTTTAGAGAGACCGACCCTGCGGGTAGCCCGAAAGTTTTCTCTGTAACAGAAATGTTTTCATCGAAATGCTGTTCGTTTAATAAGATTAATCTGGACGCATAAGGAGAAAAGAAGACCTGAAATATTTATTATTTAGCCTGGCTCCCCACTGAGACTGGATGGGTTTAACGTGGGTATTCTCAGCGCGTACACACGAACCAGGGACAAAAATTGTCGAGTCCCCGTCACCCACGATTGCGCTGGCATTGGTATGACTACCGATCCCGCCTCTTTAGTGCAATGGGGGTGTGCAGCCTCGGAAAGCTGTTCCCCGGGATCGGGTATACCTCACAGTATTTTTTCCCCAGCTGCGTCTCTACGTCTGCGGACTGAAATATAACTGAGTCAGACTCTGCCCGAAGACAGAGACGCAATTCCTCCCACCGGAATGTAAATGGTGTAATTCTTATTTATTTTTTATGGGTATGACAATCTCCTGGACATTAGCAACAGCTGGACTGATGGAAAACAGAAATGATTCTAGAAGATGAGTAAAAGACAGAAGTTTGATTTGAAGACGTCGGAATCTATGCAATATCAATGGCTTCCTAAGATAAAACCCTCATTTAACTTCTTTTTTTACACTATTCATGGATGAAGAATGAAGAGTCCTAGCAGTAAAGATATAAATTAAGGGAACTAAAGCATGAAACTCATTTCAACATCTGTCATGGATTGATAAATTTTTATAACAAAAACAAAAACAAAATTAAATATAACTTCCGTTCATTCCACTGAAACTTTTCTTTTCATGTGCCATGTCTTTTCAGGACGTAAGCGATTATGGCTCTCCACCTCTCTCTATCTCTTGCAGCTCTCAGCAAGTTCCTTCCTTCTGACACCTCAGCCGGAACACGTTTCGGTCATCCACTTGCTTAAGCCCGCTAGGTATGTCATGGATTTCCCCCCTTGTCTCTCTTTCCCTCTATTCGACTCGTGATTAACGGATTCTCCAAGCCCTCCTTCCTCATTAGATGTCCCTGAAACTTCAGCTGCCTCTTGCTGATGTTAAGTATAAGCCTCCTCCTTGTCTCCATCCTCTCCAAAACCCCATCGTTGCTCACCAGCTCGGTCCATGATATCCTTAGCATCCTTCTGAAGAACCACATCTCCGTCGCCTCGAGTCTCTTCTTCATCTTTGAGGAAATCGTCCAGTATTCTCTGCTGTAAAGAAGGACAGATGCAACATAGCAGCTCAGTATTCTTTTCTTCGTTACCAAAGAAAACATCATGTTTTGCAATATTTTGTCCTCCTTTTGGAATTCGTTCTTAGCCATCCCAGTATGTCTACGGATCTCAGTGTCGCACTTACCATCCTCTGTCAAAACGCTTCCCAGATATTTAAAATTCAGCATCAGCTTGATTCTAGTTTTCCCTGCCTGTAAATAGCATTTCCCTCTCATCCCTTTATTGATGACCTGCATTCTGTTTTCTTGTAATTCATGCTTAGTCCCTTCTTCTCAATCTCCGTGGCTACCTTCTGGAGGAGATTTTGTATTTCACTGATTACATATTTACATTTATTACAATAGTATAAATATTTACCCTGGCCTGCCCACTGAGACTGGTTGTGAGACAAAGTCGGTTTTTAACGTGGGAAACGCGAGGACCTACACTCGGATCAATAACAAAAATTCCCCGAAACTCTGCAACCGTCGTTTGCGCTCACCTCGATGCGATCACCGACCCATCTCTCTAGAGCAATGAAGGGATGCAAACGAGGGCATCTGTACCCCAAGTCTGGGCACCTCACAATATGAGTTTCCTCAGTTGCGCCTATGTTCTCTGACGAAGCCACAAGCGAGTCACACTCTACCCGAAGACAGAGACGCAACTGAAAGATAAAAAAAAGCCTATCCGACATGTGCCAGCTGGAATATATGTCACGCACAGGATATTTTGTGACTTCGGATTAAAAATATTATTGACTTCGGATTAAAAATGGTCGCATTAAAAAAAATTTGTTAAATATTATTGACTTCGGATTAAAAATGGTCGCATTAAAAAGAATCCATTAATTCTTCAGAAATTTCTTTGAGCAGATATTTATCCTGAAAAGAGGGGATGCAGGTTCAGTTCGACATTCCAAACACCTGAAGAAGGCCGCAGTGTACAACGGCCGAAACGTTGTAATAGATATGGCGACAAAGATAGTCTGAATAATGTAAACAATGTAACATCGCAGGTTCATGTTTTGATTCTGTCAGGAATTTCTA
>OZ038500.1:20304775-20424775 GCA_964036315.1 Acanthosepion esculentum | reverse complement strand
TTGTAGATATAAACATTTTAGACAGGAAATCTCACCTACGCAAAGTAACATGGTCCGCACATCACGCTCCACCAATGGGAGACTTATCCCCAGACTAAGCCCCGATAATGAGGAACTTGGTTCCATATTAACTCTTAAGAATACACAGCAAAATACGAGAATGGTCCCCAGATTAATCTTGGAAAATATATTGTGTTCTCCAGAAAAGATCCTGAAGTGGATATATGCGACGGTAAGTCAAATGTATCCGCTCATTCGCCATAAAATATTTTAGATAGGAATGTAGATTTATTAGGGACTTTCCGTCATATTAACCAGATTTCACGCTAAAATGACTTTCAGTAGAGAATTTTTAATATCGATCTAATCGATATGTTGACTTTCCTCAAACAAAGGGTTAGAAAGGAAACTCCAATCAGTACAAGAGAGAGTGATAACAGTGGGTTCGATAAGCCAGTTTTATTGAAAAACTTTTTTTATTAAAATCGATTTCACACCAAGCAAACATTTACTAGCCACTAAGACAAAAGGAGGCTACTGGGTGTGGAAGAATTAGGAACAGAAACATTAATAATAAGCGGGAAGAGAAAAGATTAGGCAGGAGAAGAGTAGATAGCGATTGACATTGCTTTTAAATTTTAAAATATTATAGTTGACTGGAAAGCAAAAGGCCACTAAGATACAAGGGCTTACTGGCGTGTAGAAGAATTAGAAAACAGAAACATTACTAGGGAGTGAGAATAAAAGAAGAGTAACCAGGAGGGTAGTAGATAGCGATTGACATTGCATTTAAATTTTTAAAGATTAAAGTTGACAGGAATGATGTTGCCATTGTCTCTAGAACTTCGGTCCATGGTTTTCTCAGCATTCTTCTATAGAACTACATGTCAGTTGCTTCAATTTTCTTCCTCATCTGTGAAGAGATTTTCCAGCACTCACTGCAATAAACTAATCAAAAGACTTGGCTTATACCATGAGTAAAATGGGCCTAGTATTTGTGTGCATGGGAACAGCTTTTGTTGAGTGCGTATTACATTTCACCAAATTAAACGCTATTTCCCGGAGTTTTAATCGTATTTCTGAAAGAATAATGCTGAACTGTCAGCCATAATCTGCTGGATTTTGTAAAGGGCCAAACGTAATTGTATTAAGTTTGCATATACGCAAATTTTGCTAAGCGATGCTAAATTCGATGCCACTGTCATAGAATATAAACCTACGTTCCTTTTAGATTTTGTACTGGAATATATATATATATACATATATATATATATATATATATATATATATATATATATATATATATATATATATATATATATATAATTGTCGGACTTTGTCCAATTCAAATATATATATATATATATTTGAATTGGACAAAGTCCGACAATTTATTTCAAGACATTTATGATATGTTTAACGTTCTTTTTATAGATACAAGTATTTAAGCAAATGCTCTGTTTTATAATAAACAGCATTAAATAACATTTACCGGCCTGAATGTCCAAGAAATTTTCATAGAATTTTCGTCCTTCGACATATCATAAATGTCTTTAAATAAATTGTCGGACTTTGTCCAATTCAAAAATATATGACGTCATTTGTTTACATTTGATACGCTAGAGCAGATATGAATAGAAGAGATTCATGGAAGATTTAAGTTTAAAATCGACTTGGCTAACCGGACGCTTCTCTGTGGCCGAACATGACGGTTCCGTATAGGATACAGGTTCGATTCCTGTCGGAGAACGAAAATTTTCTATGAAGATTTCTCGGACATTCAGGCCGGTAAATGTTTAAAAATTAGATCAGCCACTCACGCTACCTTGGTTTCAACCTTTCGGTATCCTCAGACGATTCGTGCTAAATGATTTCCTAAAGCTTTATTATTTATATATAAACGCGCAACCTGAAGTGTAATAGAAGGCGACGGAATAAAATGTACATACTTTCATCCTGGTTCGTACGTATGCGTATGCATAGTGTCATTGTTTCCGATCTTTCATTCAGTAGTTTTCTGTGTCTTTAAATGTTATTATTGTTAACTTCTGCAAACGAAAAAGCTTAATGAAACCACCTTCAATGAAACCTCTCTGTCTCTCTGTTTATATATATATATATATATATATATATATATATATATATATATATATATATATGCAAATATATATAGCCACAAATGACCCTCCGCAGGTTTTGAATTCAGAATTTTTCTTCTCCTCGACCAGTTGGCATCCAAGGCTATAGAAATCAGTCTGTCCAGCTATTTACCTCTATCTGGAGGAAGAAAAAGCGGATTAATACCTTTCAGCGCACGGGGTCTCGGTATTCGGCCCTAGTAAAAGTGTGTTTGCTCCTGCATAAATCCTTCACCACTATAATAAAATCATATGTGCAGGTGTCTGGCAGTCGGTTCCTAGAAACTGCGCTGTTCATACGTCCACCATATATATATATATATATATATATATATATATATATATATATATATATATATATATATAGATATATATTCTCGTTTTTTTTAAATATTTCCATATTACACTATATTAAAAAATAATATTTTCCAACATATTAAAAAAAACATATTACCCATGCCATGTCCACTGTGTTTCCAGGAAAACCTGCATATTATAAAGTTTCTTAAAAATAAAGTTCTGCTAAATCAAAGAAATGAATTAACTGTTTTGTGTAGGCATTGCCTATATTTTACAGTTAAAAGAATTCCTCATAAACATTTCATGCATTGCAATTGCATAAACATTATGTTTTAAGTATATAATGGTCCACTAACATTTTGTTGTATTTTTCATTATAATAATGCCTTCTTTTAATGCCCATTCAATATAATTATCACCGTATATTAAAGTTCCATAAAAAAATTATCTATTAGGTCCCTTTAAGAAGTTTCCCTAGAAAAATTCTTTAAAATAATTTTTTATTCAAGAATATTTTATGCCTAGTTCACCAAATCTTAACTTTAGATTTCCCTACATTATGTTCCATGCTGACATGTCTACAGTGTCAATTTATCAAATTTATAACTCACCTTCTTCCGCCCTCTGACGTAATTTTTCATTTTTCCTATTTTACCTTAGATCAGACTCTTAATTAGTTAATATGTATATTTTTAATTCTGACATTAGGCTTTCCCACGTTTTAATTTTCAAAAAAGATAATGATTTGTTTTTAAATTTTCCAAATAAATCATTTGTATATGTTATCTACCATCATCCGAAGAGAAACGGTTATAGTTCCGATACATGGTAGTTTTTGTGTAGCGAGACTAAATGTTTTGATTGTAATCTATTATAATAAAAATATATTAATTATATTTTATATATATATATATATATATATATATATATATATATATATATATATATATATATATATATATATATATATATATATATATGAATTGCATAAATTGAGGATATTTTGGCAGCATATTTTCTTGCTTATAAACTTCAATCTTCCATTAATCTTTCACGTACATTCATATCTGCTCATGGCGTATCAAATGTAAATAGATGACGTCACACATTATGGACTGGAAAAAGTCTGACAATTATTTTAACCGATTCGGCCAAAGTTTATAAGCAGTAAATTCGACCTCGCCAACTGAACGATCCTCTGTGGCCGAATCGGTTAAAAGGCACGTCAGGCTATATGATGGTTCCGTCTAGGATACAGGTTCGAATCCTGTCGGTGGACGAACAATTATTATAAAAATTTCTCGGACATTCAGGCCGGTAAATGTTGTTGTCATACTGTTTATTATCAACAGAGCATTTACTTCAATATTTGTATCTATAAAAAGAATGTTAAACATAAAAATGTCTTAAAATAATTGTCGGACTTTGTCCATTTCATTTTATATATATATATATATGTCAAATCTGGTAATGGACATTTTCATATTCGAAATATAAATAAATTATTTAAGAAATTAATGACCCCTGATTATGTAAATCGAAAGTATAACATAGATTATCTTGAATAAAATTCCCCATGATATAGGCCTGTAGATGTAGATAATTTCACTGTTTGTAAGTAAAAAGGATAGCCAAACCCAAAAGTACACCCATTAAAATAACGTTTCCAGTAGATATATATATATATATATATATTTGTGTATTTAGGCAGCAATCTGACTGACAAGGTGCTTTTATTTAGTTTTTTATATAATTTCTCGTTCCATCTAATAATGTTTTTCTTTTTAGATGATAAATTATATGAAAACCGTCCGAATGTTATTTTTATCCCAGCGCTTTCGGCTATACATTTAACCATTTTCAAGGATTATATTTCAACTGTTAGAATTAGAAATAGTTTGTTGTATGTATGTTTTATAAAATGTTTCATTTTATTGTTTCAAAACACGGTCAAGATATTATATCCATGTTCAAAGTTAATATTATTAAGTGTTGGTTTGTTTGATTTTATAAGGCTTCAATTATTTTTAGCTTTTTTTTGCATGTGGATGATGCTATTATATTAGTGTTGTCGACAAGTATGTTCCGAATAGTGTCCAGTAGGTCTCCATGAATATTTAAATGAGATCTAATTGAGCTATTGTCAGGAAGGTGTAGAGTTAGACTGCATGTTAAACAATTTGTAGTGTGGCCTATATAATTATTTACGAAAGTTGATTCTTGAGGAATACAATTCCTTAATGGGCATTTGAATTCGTAAATAATATTTGCTCTATTTAATTTTGTTCTAGGAGGTGAATTGTTATTTTTAACTATAAATAATTAATGAAATGTGCATATATATATTTTAGATTTTTCTTGTTTTCACATTATATCCTTCATTTATGGTTTTTCTGTTAATTTTTATTGAAATAATTTTGTTTTCCTTTTTGCTTCTTTCTTTTCATTATCCAATATAATTGGTTTTCTTTCCTTCTTATTTACTTTCTTTGTATTATCCAATGTTATATTCTTTTTTCTCTCTTTATATTATTCAATATATTCTTTCTTTCTTTCTTTCTTTCTTTCTTTGTATTATGAAATATATTTTCCTTTCTTTCATTCTTTGTGTTATCCAATAATATTCTTTTCTTGCTTTCTTTTTTCTTCCTTCCTTTCTTTCCTCTAATATGATTTTCTTTCTTTCAGCCAATATGATATTCTTTCTTTCTTTCTTTCTTTCTTTCTTTCTTTCTTTCTTTCTTTCTTTCTCCCAATATGATCTTTGTTTCTTTGAATTATCCAATATAGTATTCTGTCTTTCTTTCTTTATTTCTTTCTTTCTTTGTATTATCCAAGATTCTTTCTTTCTTTCTTTCTTTCTTTCTTTCTTTCTTTCTTTCTTTTATTATCCAAGATTCATTCATTCTTTCTTTCTTACATTCTTTCTTTCTTCTCCCAATATGATCTTTGTTTCTTTGAATTATCCAATATAGTATTCTGTCTTTCTTTCTTTCTTTCTTTCTTTCTTTATTTATTTATTTATTTATTTGTATTATCCAAGATTCTTTCTTTCTTTCTTTATTTCTTTCTATTATCCAAGATTCGTTCTTTCTTTCTTTCTTTCTTTCTTGTATTATCCAAGATTCGTTCTTTCTTTCTTTCTTTCTTTCTTTCTTTCTTTCTTTCTTTGTATTATCCAATATAATATCCTTTCTTTCTTTCGTTTTGTTTCCTTTTTTTTTTCCTTACATACTTTCTTTTATCCCTATGTTTACGGTGTCTCACTCTCCCTCCACGATCTCTTTCTGTATTCTTTGTATTCATTCTCTGATGCTTTCTGAGGCTACACTTTTTTAAGCAGCGCTGAGAGATGGAATATTCTACGCTCACAAAGGAAATCGAAATCTATAAAGCCTTCGGTTTGGCTTTCGACGATAAATGATGTCATCAAGGCAACGCATCGAAAATTGATAGTTCAAAAACTCTTCAGAGACAGTTCCAGTCTTTTGGGAATCAGAAGTTGATCTGGCAGTTATTCTTGGTTTAGCAAGAGATGCTGTCTTTTCAAAAAGGCGGATAAACTTAGTAAAGTCTGGTACAAGGCCGCATAAAATAGTGGCATTGAAAGAAATAAAAATCTTATGACATGAGTTGAAAATCAATATTTAAAATGCTGATTGGTAAATGTTTTTGGAGTCTTCCAGGGGAGATGAAGAAATATGGCGCTAAACTAGCTATCTATGCGTAACGAGACACACTTTACTTTGAGATAGATAGATAGATAGATAGATAGATAGATAGATAGATAGATAGATAGATAGAACTAAACAGACTGAAAAGTGAACGAAATAGCTAGAGATATGAAGAAATGAATGTAACCTACACGCCTATATTCCTCAATACAACCCTCTACCATTACACTACCAACGAAATGTATATGTGTGTGTGTGTGTGAGAGAGAGAGAGTGTGCGCGCGTGTGTGTGTGTGTGTATGTAGAGACAGATAGACATAGATAGATCTTAAAAGATAAAACGTTATTTGGGAACAGATATGAAATGAATGAGATAGATAGATAGATAGATAGATAGATATGTAAAGTCTGATTGAGATATATGTGAACAGGCTGAGATAGATAGATAGATAGATAGATAGATAGATAGATAGATAGATAGATAGATAGATAGATAGATATGTAAAGTCTGAGATATATATGAACAGGCTGAGATAGATAGATAGATAGATAGAGAATGAAGACACTCCGATAGATAGATAGATAGATAGATAGATAGATAGATAGATAGATAGATAGATAGATAGATAGATAGATAGATATGTAAAGTCTGAGATATATATGAACAGGCTGAGATAGGTAGATAGATAGATAGATAGATAGATAGATAGATAGATAGATAGATAGATAGATAGATAGATATGTAAAGTCTGAGATATATATGAACAGGCTGAGATAGATAGATAGATAGATAGATAGATAGATAGATAGATAGATAGATAGATAGATAGATAGATATGTAAAGTCTGAGATACATATGAACAGGCTGAGATAGATAGATAGATAGATAGATAGATAGATAGATAGATAGATAGATAGATATGTAAAGTCTGAGATATATATGAACAGGCTGAGATAGATAGATAGATAGATAGATAGATAGATAGATAGATAGATAGATAGATAGATATATATGTAAAGTCTGAGATATATATGAACAGGCTGAGATAGATAGATAGATAGATAGATAGATAGATAGATAGATAGATAGATAGATAGATAGATAGATATCAACAAGCTGATATAGATACATACGAGGTCATCAGTAGCAGATATGTCATCGTCACTTCGATACTTGTTCCCATTAAAGTATTTTTTCATGTTGGGAAACAACTTATAGTCAACGCAGGAGAATAGCTGAAGTGATCAACCAGAGTTTAAAGCAACAGCGACGCTCAGCAGCCATTGAATGAAACGACATGTCTGACATGTCTGAGATGTGCAGCATTGTCCTGATTTAACAAGACCAGCGCTTTCGCCAGGGATCCGTTTTTCGTCTTGAAAGTCTTTTGGAACTGACTTAGCAAAGTTGGCAAAGTACTCTCGATTGATGGTGTGACCCTCTGAAGATAGTCAATAAACTTACTACATTTTGCATCCCAAACAACTGAGTCCATTTCCTTTTTCCTGCATATGAAACGACCCTGACCTTCTTTAAAGCAGATGAGGAGGGGTATTTCCACTTCATGGAGAATCTCAAAATAATGAACCCAACAGTCATCATGGGTTAATAAACTGTTATGGGTCCTTACCTAAGACTACAGAATGAACTCTTCCTAACACTATGTATACTACGCCTCTCAAGAGAGAGAGAGAGAGAGAGAGCAGTTTCTGACTACGTGCGACTTCTGTCGAACTCTCTTATTTGGCAGAGAGGAACCCGGACGAGGCTTTGCCGAAGGGCAAAGTTTCTTCCGGAGAGGTAGACAGTCCCTGAACCCGTTTATGCGGGTTCTAAATGGGCATATTTTTGGCCGAGCCTACGGGCTCGGAGAACTCACATTAAGCCGGCCTTGTGCCACATGCGACCCGCGTGGGAGGGTTGTTAAATATCGAGACGAATCGAGTTGAGCCGATAGTAGTTCACTCCAAACCAGACTGACAGTCATACTAACACCTTCCACATCTTGGATTATTATTTCGTCTAATATATCCTCGTTATTTCTACTCTCGTGTTCGTGTTGTTCTTCCTTGGTCCTAACCTGGGCCATAACACAAACATTCAAGGAAACCAGCTGGTTTAGCTTAAAAAAAGTTACATTTCCGCGTGATGTGATCAGCCTGGTGAGCCTCTTGATCAGGTGTCAGGAGGCGTGGCTGCCACCGAGCGGAAACCTTCGTCATGACAAGTTCAACATAAACAAGCAGACATTGAATTTAATCCTTTAAATATTCCTGTAGTTTACGTTTCAGGCCCGAAAATGAACCTAGTGGATAGAGTTTGGAAAGTAATATTTCATCTTCTATCTGCCAAAGACAAATAAAAAAAAATTGGAAGGAAGGTTCCACCTCTATTGTCATCAGAACAACAGACGCATTTACGCTCCTGGGGGCAAATTCATGCAATTAATCTCGGAGATAGACCGACTTTTGCAGAAGAAACAGTAAAAAAAAAAAATTAACTATACGTTACGTCCGCGGTGTGGTGTCAACATTTGTTTTCATTTTCTTCTCCCCGAGTAAACACGATTCGGAATTTGAAAAAAATGTTTTCTGTTTTTGCTAAGGAGAACAGAACATTGTTCTTTAACCTTCCGAATGCCAACTGGTCCGCCATTGTTAAATTCCTATCGCAGAAGTAAAAGGGGTGCATTGTCAATTGATCTACGTGCTTGTGCAGGTGATTATGCGACTTGCAACGTGATAAAATAATGAAAATTTGGATACTGTGAGCATAGATAGATAGATGATAGATAGATAGATAGATAGATATGAACAGGCTGAGATAGATAGATAGATAGATAGATAGATAGATAGATAGATAGATAGATAGATCTAAATAGACTGAAACATGAATGAAATAGCTAGATATATGAAGAAATGAATCTAACCTACAGGCCTATATTTCTCAATCCAACCCTCTGCTATTACACCACCAACGAAATGTATATTTACACACAAACACACACACACACACACACACACACACACACACACTCACACACGCACGCACACACACACACACACGCACACACACACACAGAGATACACACACACAAACAAAGATAGATAGATAGATGTAAACAGGCCGAGATAGATTAAATAGATAGATAGATAGATAGATAGATAGATAGATAGATAGATAGATATGAAATGGTTGAGATAGATATCTATGAACAGACTGATATAGATAGATATGAACCGGCTGGGATAGATAGATAGATAGATAGATAGATAGATAGATAGATAGATAGATAGATAGATATGAAATGGTTGAGATAGATATCTATGAACAGACTGATATAGATAGATATGAACCGGCTGGGATAGATAGATAGATAGATAGATAGATAGATAGATAGATAGATAGATAGATAGATATGAAATGGTTGAGATAGATATCTATGAACAGACTGATATAGATAGATATGAACTGGCTGGGATAGATAGATAGATAGATAGATAGATAGATAGATAGATAGATAGATAGATAGATAGAAAGAAAGAAAGAAAGAAAGAAAGAAAGAAAGGAAGAAAGAAAGAAAGAAAGAAAGAAAGAAAGAAATATTAACCGATCACTGAAACAATGAATGGGAAACATATTGCGTAAAATGTCTTCTATATTCATACCATTCTTTTTTCCCCCCTTTATTATATCCCTTCCAATGCGTTCATGAGAAACGCGTAGTTTAGTCAATTTATTCAAATTCTAATTCTTTGAATATGATTGGTAGAAAGTAGTCCAAAAGTATAATTGTCCTTCTCAACCTTATTTTTGTGCGACATTCCAATTTTAGAGTAAGCTGAATTAGGTTCAGTTCGTGCCATCTTGGGAAAAGGCTGCCCGAACCCATCATTACTTTAAGCAGATTTAAGTGGAATAACATTGTCTGTTTTCACATATATTTTTATACTATGCCTTTTCACTGTATGTATATATATATATTGGGGTTGGGTAGTGAGGCGATCCTAAGTTAGCTGGAGATCCCACTCGTGTTAACAACGCAGATGATACTGTGTTGACGGCTGACAAAGGAAGAAAACTACTGAATCGCCGAGACAAGGTAATAAAGAAAAAAGAGAAGAAATGATTAACCAACAGTTACTCCTGTCTCCATAGTAAATCCGGCTTTGTGACAAAACTAACCCGGCCTTTAGTCACACAAAGAACGTCGAATATGTGGTTAACTGGGGCAGGAAATGGCTTACAAACGTTACTGCCTCCAAAATCAAAGTGCTCTCTACCCACCATAGAGAACCTTCCTTGCCTACTATCAGTGGTTAATGCCTAACTCCACAAAAGCGCCTCTCTGCGACTGCTTGTTATCATGTTTTGACAGAGCGGAGGTGGAACAACTGGGGCAGGAAATGGCTTGTAAACGCCTCCAAAATCAAAGTGCTCTCTACCCACCATAGAGAACCTTCATTGCCTACTAGTGGTTAATGCCCAACTCCACAAAAGCGCCTCTCTGCGACTGCTTGTTATCATGTTTTGACAGAGCGGAGGTGGAACAACTACATTGAATTAATAGCTTCTTCTACTGCAAGGAAAGTTGGTTCTCTGTATCGCGCCAGAAGGTGTTTATCGCCTGAGATCATCCTTCAAATCTACAAATCTACCATTCGTCCTTGCATTGGATACTGTTGCGAGAACGGCAAGACATACTCCGATAGCTTCATGTCTCGCACTTCTCGCCTGTGGAACTCACACCCCCATTTCTTGTTTCCCTGATGGCTATAATCTCCAACTATTCAAATGTGATGTCAATCGACGTCTCCAAATGTCTTGATCTATCCCCTATCCTTCTGTTCATCCTTTCTTCTATCACTCCTATTTGCTCTCACTCCAACTCTCTGTAACCCCTTGCATGCTAGTGGCTTCCCGCCTTGCTTGGGGTGAAACGCTTATATATATATATATATATATATATATATATATGGTGCCCACGCTGTTCCTCTCGAAGTCCTTGGCAAAATCCAGAGACGGATATGCAATGTGATAGTTCTTGATCTGGCATCTCGTCTACAGTCACATTCTTATAAACGTGCTGTGGATTCCCTCTGTCTTTTGTACAAATATTTTCATGGCACCTGCTCTGATGAGGTACTTTCACAGGTACCCCAACTGCATGAATTTAAGCGCGCTACAAGGTTGCTTCCCTGATAGCTATATTTTTTAAAAATTCAAATGTAATTTCAATCGACATCTTCTGATGCCTTGATCCTGATTCCCGCCCGTCTCTTTATCCTTTCCTCAAACACCCCTCTTTACTCTTGCACTAATTCTCTGTAACCCCTATTCTGCTAGTGGCACTCTCGCCTTACTTGGGGTGAAATGCGTAAAAGAGATATGAACAGGCTGAGATAGATAGATAGATAGATAGATAGATAGATAGATAGATAGATAGATAGATATGAAGAGACTGAGATAGATAGAGAGATAGATAGATAATGAAAGGACTGAGATAGATAGATAGGAACAGAGATAGATAGATACGAACAGACTGAGATAGATAGATAGATAGATAGATAGATAGGAACAAACTGAAATAGATAGATAGGAACAGAGACCCATAGATAGATAGATAGATAGATAGATAGATAGATAGATAGATAATGAAAGGACTGAGATAGATATGAATGGACTGAGATAGATAGATAGATAGATAAATAGATAGATAGATAGATAGATAGATAGATAGATAGATATAAAGAGACTGAGATAGATAGATAGATAGATAGATAGATATAAAGAGACTGAGATAGATAGATAGATAGATAGATAGATAGATAGATAGATAGATATAAAGAGACTGAGATAGATAGATAGATATATAGACATAAAGAGACTGAGATAGATAGATAGATAGATAGATAGATAGATAGATAGATAGATAGATAGATTGGCTCGATATTCATTAAGAGGAAATCCCACAGAAAAAAATGGTCTAGTGAAGATTATATTGAATAATGATACGATAAATCCGACAGCGACCAAAGCTGCCTATATCTATCTGGCGAGAAAAATATCCGTCAATCAGACTAAATATCGATGCCAAAAACTAGCGTAATATCATCAGAAAAAAAGGAATACCTGAAATAGGACTTGAAAGCATTCGAGAAAACAACATAAATTGATTAACCGTTAACATGACGGGGCTAAATGCCAACAACCCCGAGGAGACACGTGCAGAGGAACAACTAGAAACCAAATGTAATAATCCCTCTGAGGTACACAAGCAAATAGAGAAATATAATAACGCGTATGAGACAGAAGCAGAGATGACAAGAAACATCCGATATGAATGGAAGAATGTAAAGGATATGTCTTTCGAGGAAAGGCCGACAATTCCAGAAGTAAGAAAGAACCGTCAAGGTAAGGAAACCATCAACCTTGCTAAACAAGCAATTAGAAAAATAAGGGATGAAACGGAAAGACCGGTGAACCTGACAGAAATTAATCATCTTATATACGCGGTCTCGGCACCGATCGCAGAAACAACAGGTAAAAAGTAAAAACATAACGTAAGCGAAAAAGAAAAATGCCAGTCTGAAAAGAAAAAATAGAAACCGAAATAAATAAACTAAGGGGACAATTGTCACTTGTAAGTGAAGTAGACAAGGGCACCAAAATGAAAGAAAGAAAAACGAGACAACTGAAACGAAGCTTTGACATAAAGAATAAGACTGGCGTACCAAAATTTAAAGAGAAACTGAAACAACAAATTCCAGCGAAGGCTCAGAGAATCAAACGATGTGAAAAAAAAGAAACAGATTCTTCTAGCAAAACAAAATCCTCAAAGAAGAGGCCAAGAAACTATATCGAGAACTTTAATAAAATAAAATAAAATAAAGATAAATGACCCACCTAATATCCAGAAAGTCGAGGAGGTCTGGTGTAAGATGTGGAAAAACCGCAAAATGCACAATGAAAGAGATACAGGGACCAACCAACAAGAGGAACAACACACACATATAGAGTGCCAAAAATGGACGGATATCAATATTACTGAAACAACAGCTGCCATCTGCAAAGCTCCTGGAGAAAACCGAATAGCCAATTCTGGAATAAAAAAATAACTATCTAGCACCCACAAAGACCTCGCACGGGTTTACAATATTATAATCATAAACCCAGGAAAAAGACCCAAATGGCCAACTTGGGGAGTAATAAAAACAGAAGAGACGCAGAACCCGAAGAAATATAGACCCATCACCTGCCTACCAACAATGTACAAAATCCTCATTTCTATCATAACCGAGAAGACATAAAAATACCTGGAGAAAGATTTTATTTTTCTCACAGCCGAACAAAATGGATGTAAAAGAGGAAGTTACGAGTGCAAGGTCCAGCTAATTATCAATAGAACAATATTTGAAGAAGTGAAAAAAAGAAAAGCAAATTATCGACAACATGGGTCGACTGCAGAAAGGCGTTCGACAGTGCCCCACACACATGGATAAAAAAAGCCTAAAGATATACAGAGTATGCCCGACAACGGTCAAATTTATAACAGAAATATCTTTCTATATTTCTGAGATGAGGTATTATGTACATTATTTACATTATTCGGACTATTGTCCTCATCTTTGTCGCCATGTTTATTACAACTTTTCGGCCGTTATACGCTCCGGCCTTCTTCAGGGGGTTGGAATGTCGAACTGAACCCTTTATTTCGCCCACTGGGGTGTCCTCAAGGACACATGGCACAGTGGATAAAGGCGTTGGTTAGATTCAGTGACAGGACCCAAAGAGTTAAGGCAGTGGAGAACTTTCAGAGGGAAATTAACAGGAGATAACTGATAACTGACATCCATTAAACATGGCACGTGGAACTAGAACAGTCTACCCCAGTGTGCGAAATAAAGGGTTCAGTTCGACATTCCAACTACCTGAAGAAGGCCGGAGCGTACAACGGCCGAAACGTTGTAATAAAAATGGCGACAAAGATGAGGACAATAGTCCGAATAATGTAAATAATGTTATAACAGAAAGCATGAAAAACAGGAAGACTACACTAAACGTAAACCATACAAATGTGTCATTAACATCGAGACCAATCAACATCAAAAGCGGAATCTTCCAAGTCGATTCATTGTTATCACTAGTCTTCTCCCTTGCATTAGCACCACTCAGCTTGTCAACTTAACAACAGTAGCTACGGATACAAATCACAGAATGGCAAACCGAATCACCTGTTCTATATTGATGATCTTAAAACGTTTGTCAAGGATGACAACCAGCAGAAAAACCTACTCACTATTGTCAAAACCTTCGGCGAAGACAAGAGGATGAAGTTCGGAATCCACACATGTGCCAAAGCCACCTTCAAAGGCGGTAAACTAACGAAAACTATGGATTTATACCTTGATATCAACAACAAGATTAAGGAACTAGACCGAGGAGATACGTACAAATACTTAGAAATTAATGAAGGAGACGGAATCCAATATTCAATTATGAAAAAAAAAGATGCGAAAAGAATATTATACGAGAGTGCGTTTGATACTAGAAAGCGAACTTAATGAGACCAATAAAATCAAGACTATTAACACGTTAGCTAAACCCGTAGTAACATACAGCTTCAACATTATTAAATGGAAGTTGAATTACATTAAAAGATTGGACGCCAAGACCAGAAAAATGCTTACCCAAATAGCGATGCACCATCCGAAATCAGATGCTGATGGGCTGTATGTACCAACAACTTTAGGGGGCCGAAGTCTGATCCAACTTGAACTTTAAAAGCTACAGCAATCGGATTAGAAAAAAAACAATAACCCTCTTTTACAAATAGTAAAACATCCAGCTGCACTCTTCAAGAAACAGCTCAATATACCTGAAATCCTATGAACAAAAAAACGAAGCGACTACCAATTACGCCAAACGCGTAAAGCAGAAAGCAAAACACATTGGCCAAATAAAATTACAACAAAACTGTGAGGACAAGATGCTGCATGTCAAATACATAAAAAAAAGGGAAGAAGCAGATGTGGACCAACAGAAAACACACCAGTGGCCGAGGAGCACCGGGCTGAAGGCTGAGACAGAAGGCCTAATTATTACAACTCAGGACCTAAGCCTCGCCCACAGATCCTATCACTGTCACATAATCAAGGATGGAACTAAATCGAAATGGAGGATCTGCAGAAAATATGACGAAACTGTCGACCATATTATCTCAAGATGTCCGTAACTGGCAAGAAATGAATATACTCACTGACATAACAAGGTATCGACATATGTGCACTGGAATATATGCAAGAATCACAAAACCGAAACCACTGACGAGATGGTATGAGCACCAACCAGACACAATTACCCAAAACAATAATATAACTATCCCCTGGGACATGCCAATTTAAACTTACAGGGAAATAAAAGCGAACATACCTAATATTATCATAAAAGACAAGAAATTCCAGACGTGTATGCTTATTGACATAGCAGTACCATCTGAGAGAAACACCTCCATAAAAACTATCGAGAAATTGTCCAAATACAAGGACCTGGAGATCGAGATTAACAGGATGTGGGGAATGAAGACTGAGACTGTGCTAATAGTAATCGGAGCACTGGGCCTCGTGGGAAAAGGAATGGACAATTTTACTAACAGTATCTCAGGTAACGTCAACATACAAGTTGCCCAGGAACATCCCATATACTAAGAAAAGGGCTATCAATTAAATGACATTTCTATTATACGGTCTATGGACTATAATTTGTACCCGGTTCTACAGGATACATAGCAGGAAACCTAACATACACAAATAATAATAATAATAATAATAATAATAATAATAATAATAATAATAATGGAAGACATCGATTTAAGAAAAGAAATTGAAAAGAAAAGACACAGTGTTTAACAATATTTCGTCAGTAAGTATGTCTCCTTAAGGTAAAAATTGCATACAAGTATAAAAATATAAAAAAGAATAAAAGTCTTTGTCGCTTGTCTTGAGAAATTGAATTTTAATAATGACACTGTTTTAACTGTACATATTTTTTATTTGTTTACATAAAAACATTATAATGAAACATTAATTTAAAATCCTGAATCACATGGCATTCTACAATTAAGAAAAATGATGCCGAGAAAGTCGGCTTCATTTCCAATCAATTGTACCAACAATCCTAATCTGTTGACTTGCATTCTCTCCAGGTTTCATAGACATAGTGTTGGAATGGGCAAACGTCTGTCATTATTAACCAAATTGTATTTCCTTCGTTTGTGACTAAATTGTATTTTCTTTATACTCATCAATTTGTATTTTCTTCATTGGGGACGAAATTGTATTTTCCTCATTTGCGAGAAAATCGTTTCTTCTTCGATTTTGACGAATTTGTTTTTCCTTCGTTAGCGACGAAATTGCATTTTCTGCATTTGCGACGAAATTGGTTTTTCTTCATTTTTGAAGAAATTTAAATTCCCCCCTTTGTGAAGAAATTGTTTTTTCTTCCATTTTCATGAAATTTTATTTTCTTCATGAGAGACGAAACTGTTTTTGCCTCATTTTTGACGATACAGTATTTTCTTCATTGGAGACAAAATTGTTTTTTTTCCTTTATTTGTGACAAATTTTTTTTTTCTTTATTTGTGATGAAATTGTATTTTATTCATTTGCGAGGAAACTGCATTTTCTTCATCTGTGACGACTTTTTTTTCTTCCATTGCGACGAAGTTTTTATTTTCGTGCCTGTGACAAATTATCTTGTTTTAACAGCGATATAAGCAGGTAGCTATGAGCAGGTAGATACGACACAGTACTGGCATTCGTTTCTGGTGCTATTTTTCGATCCTTTCCGTGGGTATTCAGCTTCTGCAAAGTATTTTTCCGAATTCCTATGGGCTCTTCCTGTACGAGTCGTTAATCAGAAAATATATTTGCTTACGGTTATAGAAATGAAAAAAAAAATCATGAAATAATTTTTATTCATTCCTGGAAGCCATGCAAAACTGAAGAAGAAACCATTTTTTTTTCTTCATTGTACTATCATAGATATTTTAGGCTCTTCCTTTTTACTAAACACTTTCTTTATTTAAGTAAAAAAGCAACATTTCGTCCCTCTTCCAACTCAATAATAGCTACGCAGTATTTTGCCAAAATTGAATTTGCCTCTTTTAGTCCAGGTATTATATATACGTTTGCAAATTAACACCAAATATCTATCCGGGGATTATAGCCAGAAACCGATTGGTATTAATTTCTCTCAAATCATCAGCACCTTCCACATTAACATTTTCTCATCATTATCATGCTTCTTCTTCTTCTTCTTCTTCTTCTTCTTCTTATTATTATTATTATTATTATTATTATTATTATTATTATTATTATTATTATTATTTTTATTATTATTATTATTATTATTAGACATTCTTATTATTTATTTATTATTATTTTTTATTTATTATGTTCTTTTTCTTATTACACATTCTTATTATTTATTATTTAATTATTATTTTTTATTATTTTTTTATTATTTTTATTTATTTATGTTTTCTTATTATTACATATTCTTCATATTTATTATTTATTTATTATTATTTATTTATTATTATCTATTATTATTATTATTATTTATTATTATTATTATTATTTATTACACATTCTACTTCTTATTAAACATTCTTATTATTTATTTATTATTATTATTTATTTATTTTATATTATTTCTTATTTATTACACATTCTTCTCATCCTTATTATTCTTACACATTCTTATTATTTATTAGTTATTTATTTTTTATTATTTTTAATATTACTTTTCAGTTATTATTTTTATTATATTATTATTATTATTTTAGTTATTACTTATTACACCTTATTATTATTGTTATTATTATAAAATCCTATTATTTTTATTATTACACATTCTTCTTATTCATTATTTATTACTGTATTTTCCGGCTTAAAACACGCCATTTTTTCCTAAAAAATACCCTGAAAAATATGTGTGCATCTTCCAAGGCGAATGTAAAGGATGCTAAGGATATCATGGACTGAGCGCGTTAACAACGATGAGGTCTTAGAGGAGATGCAAACAAGGAAGAGGCTTATACTTAACATCAGGAAGAGGCAGCTGAAGATTCTGGGACACATAAGGAGGGCCTGGAGAAAATGATACTCACGGGTCGAATAGAGCGAAAGAGAGACAAGGGAAAACAACGCATGACATAGCTGGCGGATGACAGGACGTGGTCTGGGGAAGGAAGCAGAGGGAAGGAACTTGTTGAGAGCTGCAAGGGATAGAGAGAGGTGGAGAGCCATGATCGCCTACGTTCTGAAAGGAAATGGCACATGAAAAGAAAGAATCAGTAAAACGTTATTATCAGCAAATTTTCATCCAAAAATAAAAATATTTTCTGCCTTTAAGTAATCCTCAAATGTTTGATGAGCCGTAAAAACTGAATCAATCAATCATTTCTTAATAGCTATTTTAGTTTTACTCTTGAATCTATGGAGCGGAAAGTGTTTAGTTTACGCCTGCCGATAATACATTTTAGGTCCCTTCTCTAAAAAAATATCAAATGACTATAGACGCTATATACACTACAGTTCAAAAATTTGAGGAACACCCGCTGGAACGCTTTTTAAATTGGCTCAGAAAGTAGTTGTTTTGTACAGGATGCTCTGAAAAACATGTCACCCCTACATAATTTTCTGTTTTATATGGCTACCACGAAAATGATAGTGTTCATATAAGCATTCTCGATGTGTGATAGCCTCAATGAAGGGGAATAAACTGAATCCATGTCCTTTGTATTGCTGCATCACTTTTTCTATTGGTCTCATTACTTTTTGATAGGGATGACATGACTTTCGGATTACGCTGTTCTTTAAATAATAGAAAATTATTATACATAAATAATTGAGACATGATTTTTATTAGGAATTTTATTATGGCAAAAAGAAAAAAAAGCATTTTATGATTAAATTGTGCTCTCGTCAAAATATCCTCTTTTAGCCTTGATTACTGCAGCACAGATTTTTCGCATTCGTGGAAGAACGTTTGTCAAAGTATAAGTTTAATAACTGATTCGATTCTTTTTTCAATGACTCGAAGAGCTCTTTTTCATTTTGGGGGTGAAGATGTTTCACTCTTCTGTCATGTTTATCCTGTGATGATCCCGGGGCTGCCTTAAAACCTTTGAACTGAGGGTAAATCTAATCCTGAAGGACATCGTTTTCTATTTTGGTGTACTTACATCGTTCTATGTTTGTATTTGAACCCTTTTACTCAAAGTATTGGAAACAAAAAAAAGGGTACTAACTTTTTAAAAGACATTTCACCCCAAACAAGACAATAAAACCACTAAGACGCAGGGGGGTTACTGGATGTAAGAGAATGTGAGAAAAAACATTATTAAAGAGAGAGACGGGACAATAAAGAACAGGAATTGAGAAAACAGATGAAAATGATTGACATTGAATTTAAGTTTAATCATAATAATAATAATAATAATAATATCGCAGGAGACAACGTAGAAATCTTAGCGCAGCGTGGATTGATTATCGTAAAGCATTTGATAGTGTTCCACACTCTTGGATTTTTAAGACTTTGGAAATGTACAAAGTTTCCCCTGTAGTAGTAAATTTCCTTAAGCACAGCATGGGAATGTGGAACACCAGACTATACCTAAATCACACCAGAGGCACTGCCATCTCCATCCGTCTGAATATCCGACGCGGAATCTTTCAAGAAAACTCTCTGTCACACCTATTTTTTTGCCCTAAATTCCCCTTACGCACGAACTAAAAACAGTACCTATGGTTACAAACTAAATAAAAAAGTATTCAATCACCTACTCTACATGGATGATCTCAAACTCTTTGCCAAAGACAACAATGAGTTGAAGGGCCTACTCAATATTGTAAAATGCTTCAGTGACGACATAGGTATGGACTTCGGATTAGATAAATGTGCAAAAGTAACATTCAAGGAAGGGAGAATTACAGAAACACCCTGAATAGATTTAGATTTTGACACAAAGATTAGGGAACTGCATGAAGGCTATAAGTACCTAGGAATTAGCGAAGGAGATGGTGTATAATATCCCTAAATAAAGAGAAGGTAATAAAAGGTTACAACAGGCATGTGCGGCTGGTACTAAATACCGGGTTGAACTTCAAAAACAGAACATCAGCCATAAACAACTTGGCTGTTCCTGTAGTGCAATACAGCTTTAACATCCTTAACTGGACCA
Organism: Acanthosepion esculentum; assembly: GCA_964036315.1. Taxonomy (NCBI): domain Eukaryota; kingdom Metazoa; phylum Mollusca; class Cephalopoda; order Sepiida; family Sepiidae; genus Acanthosepion; species Acanthosepion esculentum. The sequence goes on along the minus strand of OZ038500.1, from coordinate 20,404,414 downwards.
TAGCTGACATTAGCGAATGGACGCCAAAACGAGAAAGTTTCTCACTTGCTACCGCATGCATCATCCCAAAGCTGATGCTGGTTGTCTGTATGTGCCCAGATTCGAAGGAGGCAGAGGATTAGTTCAACTAGAACGGCCCTACAAAACTGCAACAATTTGCTTTCAAAGATACCTGGAAACTACAGAGAACTGAATGATGATATGTGTCAAAGAACATGAAAGTATTAACCGTCTTTATTCCATAATAAAGGAAGCCAATAAGTTAAAAATGGAGTTTCAAATGGGTGCAGAAATGCAAGTAAAGCACAGTACACCGACTGAAGCTGCAAAATACTTTAAAAAGAGAGCAAAGACAATTGCAACCGACCAGATACAGAAACAATAGCATGATAAACCGCTTCATGGCCAATACTCTGCCCGTACCAAAGAAGCCGATGTAGACAAAACTCGCATGCATCAGTGGCGACGTAGTGCAGGGTTAAAAGCTGAAACTGAAGGTTTTATTCTTGCAGCACAGGACCAATGCATGTTAACTAGAAATTATCAAGCTCATATACTAAATTATTGTGTTAACCCAAAATCCAGATTCTGTCGTAAATCATGACAGAGTGTGCCAATATCTGCACAGGAAAACCTGCAACGCTTACGGAAAGGAAACTGAAAGAAATTCGTATGAACACCATCCAGACCCGGTTATGGAGATAGTACCTGTTACAATTTTGTGGGACTACACAATACACACAGAACAACCAAAGCCAACCGCCCAGATATTGTTGTTAGAGACGAACGAAAAGGCTCCTTATTGATATGACAGTCCCTGCAGACTGCAATGTATCTTTGAAGATCTTCAAAAAGCTATCAAAATACAAGGGCCTTGAAATCGAAATCTCAAAAATGTGGCACATGGGAACATCAACAATCCCTGTTGTAGTTGGAGCCTTCGAAATGGTTGGAAATATTCCAGTATACTAATTGAAGGGATTCCTGGAAGTTCATGCCTTAAAGAAATACAAAAAATTGTTCTCGCGTGTACATCTCACACCATACGAAGGGCTTTATCTATGTAAAATATGTGTGTGTTTTTAATTGGTCTGTGGAAAATGTCATGATACCATTTCTAACCTTAGGACTCTGGGCGGGACCCGGAAAGACATGAGAACACCCGAGAAATCAAAGAAATATAATAATAATAATAATAATAATAATAATAATAAGAAGAAGAAGAAGAAGAAGAAGAAGAAGAAGAAGAAGAAGAAGAAGAAGAAGAAAGGGTGTTCCAATAACTTGAACCGATTTTAAATGTGAATTATGTTTAAGCGTCTAATGATATTTTTCTGTTTCTTTCAGATTTGGCCGATATTTGGGCGATATTATTTTTCACACATAATAACCATGACTTAAACAAGATGATCCAATAGAAAAATAAGTAAATTATCACCAATAATACAGTTTTATTTACTGCTGACTTTAATCCGTCTTAATGAAACACCCTTATGTATAATCCGTCTTAATGAAACACCCTTTATTATCCGTTTCCTTATAATATACGTTTTCCCAACCCCGGCAATATCCACCACCGGTGGGTGATTTCAGCAGCTGGGTGGGCGATGAGCAACTGAGAAGGAAATGTTGAGCAATTTAAATGGGCGATATAGGATTTTGAATATTAAGAATGCATTTCAACATATGCTGCAAGAAAAATATATTTAAAGGAGATGTTTAAAAATCGGGACACTAAATGGGAATATATATATATATATATATATATATATATATATATATATATATATATATATATATATATATATATATATATATATATATATATACATACACACACACACACTGCGTGCCAAATTATTATCGAGATAACTTTTTTGTAATATTTCAAAGACCGTCCAATTAATTCACACAAAATTTTCACACAATGTTGGTAACACTGCCTGCGCAATCACTGAAATTTTCGTACTGATCTGCACAATGTAAACAAACTGACGCCATATTTGTTATCAGCACGGTGATTTGAGCGTGCCAAATTATTAGAAAGGTTTAGTAAAATTCCCAGAATTGAGCAAACAAAACGTCTATTAAAGTTGCACGTGAATGTTTATGATCAAAAGAAGCTAATAAATAAGATAATCAAACAAATAATAACAGATACAAACAAAGGCACAGTTTTAAACAAATTAATAGGGAATGTGCTTTCCCTGTTTTGAAATTACTTGAAGAAATCGACGATCCATAGAATTTCTTAATAGTAGGATGTCATCTGCTGTAAAGCCGCGAGATATGTCAAGAATTGCTTCCCACAACTCAGCGGTGCTCCTGAATTGTCGTCCGTTGACGTACAGTCAATCTACAGACCGATCATAAACAATTATTAACGATATTTGGCTCTAAAAAGGGTTTACCGGTTTATACGGCGAATAGACTTTTGAGATGGGGTACCATCCTTCTCAACTATAATTTTAAATTAAATTATTTACCAACAAATAAAATTGGCCATGCAGATGGTCTATCCAGACTAATCGCTAATCAAAATCATCCACTTGAAGACTCAGTTATAGCAGCTCTTCGTTCAGATTGTGAAATAAAATCAATAATAGCGAATACCGTCCGGGATCTACCTGTAACGTTGTCTGAAATCAAAAACGAAGCGCTAGAAGATGACATTATTTTCGAGATAAAACATAAAATCGCAACTAAAGATAATAGCGTGTCAGACGTCTACTCACTATGTGACAATGGCGTATTATGCAGCGAAACAGCAGTTTCTGCAAGTTTATCGCATTACGCCGAACCCGAATACACTATCAACTGACTTACCGACAGAAATTATGTTTACCAGAAAGGTGAGATCCGTTTTTGACAAATTAATTCCCAAACAGTCAAAAATATGTAAGACCGAAAAAGAACAACAAAAAAAAAACGATTTCTTCTAGGTCAGAAAATCTTTTTTAAAAGTTTTCAGAAGAATATGCCGTGCTGGGAGGAGGGCACGATCACTTGAAGGATCGGCGAAATGGTGTATATAATACAAGGACCAAGACACACCCACAAAAGAAATCAAATTAAAAAACGGCATGAAATAGATTCTGACTGCACTCAGGATGAAGTGGATGAACCCATTGAGATCATTTACGTCTCATTTGACCTCGAGCCCCCGCAGCATATGCCTGAACAACGAAGGTCATGGAGAAAGAGGAAATTCACCGAGCCTTTAACAATCAACACCAAAAAGAAAAGGTATTACATTTCTGGAAAGTAATAAACCTTTTTACCGAGTAAAAGGCTTGGGAGGGGGGTATTGTTCGGACCTACAAATGGACTCTTCCGCACCTATATAATATGGCTACCAACTCTGAGTATGGTCAGTCACCAACTGAGTGTCACCGAGTAGTAGCCACAGAGTGAGTGAATGAGTGAGTCGGGACACTAGTGAGAGAATGTACTCTCCAGTCCACATTTACCTTTGAACTACTTTTCCGAGAATATACTATTTAACCTATATCCGAGTCCGTGTTATCTTTCTATGGTTTTACACCATAACAATTATATAATTTTATATTATGTATATATTATATAATTTTATATTATATATATTTATATAGTATAACAATATATGCATAATAATATATATTTATAAATTATAATATATTTATAAATTATAATATATAATATATTTATATAATATGATATATGATATATATATCATAATATATATAATATATTATATACATAATTTATAATAATATGATAAAATATATAATATTTATGTATCATATATAATAATATATAATAATATATAATATATATAATATCTATTTATATAATATAATATATAATATTTATATAATATAATTTTATATTATATAATTTTCTATGAATTTATTTGAATTTTATATTATATTATATAATATAATATTATATATACATTTTAATATAAGCGTGTCATTTTAATATATATATATATATATATATATATATATATATGAATTACTGAAACATAAATTATGCTGGATACTCAGTATTGTGTAGACGCATTGTTTGATGTATGGAAGAAACTTCTTATTAAAACGAGATTTGATTAAGCGTTTTGCCTTTGTAATATTTATCAGTTTCAGAATCGAAAGAAAGACATGTGTGTGTGTGCTTAAATAATGACTCATGGTACTTATTCCCTAAGCTGGCATTTCTCGTGATGAAAGCAAAGAATGAAAATGCGTGACTTAAAAAAAAATCTTTAATATTTATTCTATTTCGTTTCTTTATAATGTCTTATTTAATGTTGAAAGTTATTAATATGTTTTTCCCCAGCTGTTCTGTATCGAATAAAAGGCAAATCCTAATCGCATTTTTAGACCGTCTAGAAAGTAAGAGATTCAGATAGGCTTTTCTGAAATGAATCCAAGGCAAATCCGCATCTAATCCTTTAGAATGGACTGAAAGATTTGTTTTTAGGATTGTCCATCTGTTCCTGTATCGATAATATGTGTTTATATATATATATATTTATTCGAAAATTATAACATAAATATGTTATAAAATCACTACAAAAATAGCCATTTTGTTTCAACATTTCTGGAGTTTATCATGTGATGATGTTGAATGTAGAATAAAGGGTTTTAAATGTTTGGAATCAATCAAACACCGCTCGATGATGGAAACGCTATTACATAATCTGTAATGACCAATCAAAATACAAGTATATGAGAATTCAAAAAACTTGACAACGAACTAATTATTTAATGTTTTAATGTTGGGGTTAGACTAAAATAGAATTTATTCTAACTGATAAATATTAAATTATACGATGACATTTGAAATTGCAAATTAAAAATTACCCATTTTAAAATTTAAATTTAATCTCTATTAAGTTTAAAATTATAAAATTACCGAGGAAAAAGAAAAGAATACATATGTTATTCTATTTATTTTGTTTTTATTGAAATTTAGTTGGAATAAACGTTAGGACCAAATGAACTTCATGACAAGTTAGATACAATTGAAGAATAAACAGAGGCGGGGGAGGATGCATCTTGCAAACGACAATACATACACAATCAGATTATAATACATAAACACGCAGACGTATTTAGATATATACACACACAAAAAAAGCGACGAGACATAAAATATCTCCACGATTCTTAAAAAAAAACACATCGTACATACACAATGAAAGGTACACACAAGTATATATATATATATATATATATATATATATATATATATATATATATATATATATATATATATATATATAACAAATTTTAGCACCACAGAAAAAATAATATTTATGTTGGCCGCACTACGACCACGTTTTCTCGGCTGCTGATTTTTCATTTGTATGTTTCGTCCTACATTTCTAAACATTTACAAGACCAAACTTATCCCCTAATAGTTTTAATACTTATTTCTTTAAAAAAACTCGACAACACCATACTCAGTTACCTCCCGTGAAGCGTTAGTCAACCCGATCGCCGTACTCAACGTGTTTTTAACTTCACACGTAAAAAAATTAACTTTCTGATGAACACAGTAATTTTGTTCTTTAAAAATGAACGCTACAACATTTGTCTCGAAATAAACAATACCCTGATGATGACATTGTGTTATATCGAAAGTACAGGGAATAAAATAATTATTATCAAGACAGTAATGTTATCTCTTCCTTTAATAATGACACCAAAATTCTTGACCGTGAATCTGAAAGGATCCAATTGAAAATAATTAGAAAGACTTGGCTAAATCAATGAATCATTCCTGAACATATATATATATATATATATATATATATATATATATATATATATATATATATATATATATATATATAAAGTGAACATTGATGTTAAAACTCAGAGGTGACGATTGCGTCTAGCATGAAACAGCCTGTCGCCTCTGTGTGTTGACTTCAATGTTCACTTTTATATATATATTTACATACGATCTATCTCTGATATTGAGCACATTATCGCATAAATTTAGCACACCTTAAACTATATTTCTTCACATATATATATATATATATATATATATATATATATATATATATATATATATATATATACATATATATATATATAAGGATAAGGAATAAGTAATTAAATTTATGTAAATCTTTTAATTGGATTGTACATTTTCAACATGACCAGCATCATTAAACATATAAATGGTAATACGATATTGTAGTTCTCGGAAACCTTTTTGCAGGTGATTTTCGGTAATACCTCAAATGACATCTACTATCCTCGCTTAAAATTATTCTAAAATTCACGATTTAGTTAAAGAAACATTACTTTTCACATGTCCCTATAAAAGGAAATCTAATGCATTCAAACGCCATTTTGAAGTTTCAAGAAAAACTGAAAAAAAAGTAATTTTGAAGTTTCAAGAAACTAATTAAAAGAAGTTTCAAGAAACTAAAAAGGGTCATTTTGAAGTTTCAAGGAAACTGAAAAAAATAATAGGTGAAACAAATAACATTTTCCCATGACGAGAAAAAAATAAAAATATCAAGTTTTTTTTATCTTTAAATTCAAACGTTTTGTTGCATTCGCTCTTCGGATGTCACTTTTTCTGCGTAAAAGCTTTGCTGTCACTTCTGCTGAAACCATAAAATCAAATTCTACAAGCTGAATTACCATATAGTAAGCAGTTTTAGTAGCCGTTTTATTGATCAGTTATAAGAAATTTAGCCTAGGAGATAAGCAATTTAAACAGAGAATAGCAAAAAGGATAATTTATCTCAAAAATGCAATTGCAGTATGAAAACATTAACTTAGAGCTCGCGTCATGTTTCTAACCCCCGTTAGTTACATATGCTGTTTTGATAATTCAAAACGTAATCGTAATTTCTATTTAGCAAATTGTTTTTGTTGTCCCCCTCTACACTACTTTCCAAAACTCATTGACGGTGTGTAGCACGTGGTGTGCCGTATCTGTAGCTCACTTTTCGTAGGAGTCAGACGCCAGAGTAGTTTCCATTTTCGGAAATCCAAGGTAACTAACACTGGTTTAAGTAGCTTCTTCAGATCAAGACTCTTATATGGGTGTTATGCAAAGTGTTAAATTTGTTTAGAAATATCTACGCTATCAGATCAATGAAATAAATAAATAGCTCCGAGCGAATGAAAAAATTCAGGAAGAAGCTATTTGGAACAAAATCTTCTGCTGGAAGACGCTATTTGGAACAAAGTCTTGCACAGGAAGACGCTATCTGGAACAAAATCTTGTGCAGGAATCGCCATATGGAACAAAATCCTGCGCAGGAAGACGCTATCTGGAAAAGAATTTTGCACAGGAAGACGATATCTGGAACAAAATCTTGCGCAGAAAAATTCCTTCCGGAAGACTATGTTGCGCAGGAAGACTCCATCTAGAACAAAATGTTGCGCAGGAAGACTCCATCTAGAACAAAATATAGCGCAGGAAGACTCCATTTGAAAGAAAATGTTGTGCAAGAAAATTCCATCTGGAACACCATCTTGTGCTAGAAGACTCCATCTCGAACAAAATGTTAGGCAGGAAGAGACTATCTGGATGAAAATGTTAAGCAGGACGAATCCATCTCAAACAAAATTCTAGACCGAAAGTGAGGGAGTGAAGAAAAGCATGACTCGATGTAGCACTGGCTAATCGGTCAGCAAATTGCCCCTAATATTGCCTTTACCTTATGGCCCCTTTCTTTTCTTTCACATTAATTTTTCAGAAACCAGAAATTTCTTTCTTTTCAATTTTTCACTGTATAAGAAGACTTCTCTTTCTTGTGTGCCTAAGAAACAAACTAACTTTTCAGATTCTTTTCTACATGGGAAAATAATCAGAAAACACAGCCAAGCCAAGTCTATTTTATTAACGAAGAAATGCAGGTATTCCAATGCCAACAAAAACAAGGATTTTTTCGGTGAGTTCCTTAATTGACTTATTATACATGATCTTGCCGGGCAGACTGGGTTATATAACCTTGCTGGCAACTGGTTTAAGTGAAGAAAATCTCTGAATCCAACTCTGGGCACTGTTGCCATGGTTGGCAACCACACTAGGAGAAGGAAAATTATGAATTCAAATTTTAAGCCAGGGCCACGAAGACAGTTCGATCTCATGTTTAATTTCGTTCTGGCAACTCCTGCCAGGATGCCGGTGCCAGGATGCCGATGCCAGGCTGTATCGGCCTTCGTCTTTCCCTTGGACAACATTGATGATATAGAGAGAGGAGAGACTTACTGCATGGGCAACTGCCGATGTATCATTTAAAAAAGCCTGCCCGGGTCTACGCTGTGGAGAGAGCAAAACACTTCGGGCTAAGATCTATGCTCTCTAGAAATCGACGGGTGCTATAATGACATAATAATGCATATATCGGTTAAAAGAGGGGGGACAAGAGAAAGTGTGCCGATTTTTTAATCTCCTGCGGTAAAATTACATCCATGTTCTTACATTTCAACTTTCTCGACAAGCCTTCTGTTGTCACAATGTGAGATATTTAAAAGCAACAGCGAAAATTTTGTTGAAAGCTGAAACTATGTTTTATCCTTGCTGTACAGTACAAATGCTTGATAACTAGGAATTATCAAGCACATATACTAAAATACTGTGTTAGCCCAAAATGCAGATTCTGTGATAAATATCCAGAAACCATTGATCATCTTGTATCAGGTTGAACGATATTGGCACACAAAGAATATAAAAACCGGCATGAGAGAGTGGGCCAATATCTGAACTGGAAAATTTGCAACTTCTACGGGAAGGAAACTGAAAGAAACTGGTATGAACACCACCCAGACCCGGTTACGGAGATAGGACCTGTTACAATTCTATGGAACTACACAATACACACTGACAGGACGATCGAAGCCAACCGCCCAGACATTGTTATTAAAGACCACAAACAAAAAAGTGCCTCCTTATTGATATGGCAGTCCCTGTAGACTGTAATGTATCTTTGAAGATATTCGAAAAACTGTCAAAATACAAGGACCTTGAAATAGAAATCTCAAAAATGTGGTACATGGGAACATCAACAATCACTGTTGTAGTTGGAGCCCTTGGACTGGTTGGAAAAGATTCCAGTAGACTAATTGAAGGGATCCCTGGAAGCCTATACCTCAAACAGATAGAAAAAATTGTTCTGACAAGTACAGCCCACACTTTACGAAGGGCTTTATCTATGTAATTATTTATTTTTTAATTTATTTATTTTTTTTTTGCAGTGGAAAGTGTCATGATACCATTTCTAACGTTAGGTCGCTGGACGGGACCCTGAAAGAAATGTGTAAACGCCAGATATCAAAGGAAATAAAAAATGATAATAATAAAAAAACAAAAGCTTTGGCGAGTCTAATGAGATCGACCTAGCTGCGCTAGAAAATCTTTAATTTAAATTTGCCGTTCTTATATCTTGAACATTTCATATCGGTGTAAAAGTTTTCTGCTTAGATCTCCTCCTCTCCTCCATACTTATATATAATTCCATTAATAAGTACATCAATTCAGTGACACTTTACGGATTTTTTTTTCATACACTAGTCTAATATTTATCTATTAAAGGTGTTCTCCCGATTTGGGTTGTTGAAAAGAAATTCTTTCGTCATTTTTATCCACCGACCACGATGGGGACGAGGGGACTCTTTGTATTGTTTTTTTTCTTCTAATTAATTCGTGTCGACTTCCTTCTTTTATTAAATATACCCTCTTTAGATTTTTTTCTTTACTTTTTTTTTGGCTTTAATGTTTTATTTGAAATTCTTCTTGTTTGTCTCTGCTATGATTTATTCTGGGTGTTTCGTTGTTTTCTACTTTCTTTTGTATTCTCCATTGAAATCCATGCTTTTATTGCTTTCTTTCTTTCTCTCTTTTATCTTTCTTTATCGATTCTTCTTCGCAATATCCTTTCTTTCGATCGTTCTTTCTTTCTTTCTCTTTTTCTTTCTATCTTCCTTTCTTTCGTTTTTGTGAACGTCCCCGACGAATTTCTTTCTTTCTTTCTTTCATTCTTTCTTTCTTTCTTTCTTTCTTTCTTTCTTTCTTTCGTTCTTTCGTTCTTTCTTTCTTTTCCATGTAAAACTTTCTTTCTTTTTGGATCTTTTAACGAATTTCTTTCTTTCTTTCTTTCTTTCTTTTCCGTGTTAAACTTTCTTTCTTTTTGGATCTTTCAACGAATTTCTTTCTTTCTTTCTTTCTTTCTTTCTTTCTTTCTTTCTTTCTTTCTTTCTATCTCTCCCATGTTAAGCTTTCTTTGTTTGTGGATCTTCCGTCGAATTTCTTTCTTTCTTTCTTTCTTTCTTTCTTTCGTTCTTTCGTTCTTTCTTTCTTTCTTTTCCATGTAAAACTTTCTTTCTTTTTGGATCTTTCAACGAATTTCTTTCTTTCTTTCTTTCTTTCTTTCTTTCTTTCTTTCTATCTCTCACATGTTAAGCTTTCTTTGTTTGTGGATCTTCCGTCGAATTTCTTTCTTTCTTTCTTTCTTTCTTTCTTTCTTTCTTTCTTTCTTTCTTTCTTTCTTTCGTTCTTTCTTTCTTTCTTTTCCATGTAAAACTTTCTTTCTTTTTGGATCTTTCAACGAATTTCTATCTTTCTTTCTTTCTTTCTTTCTTTCTTTCTTTCTTTCTTTCTTTCTTTCTATCTCTCACATGTTAAGCTTTCTTTGTTTGTGGATCTTCCGTCGAATTTCTTTCTTTCTTTCTTTCTTTCTTTCTTTCTTTCTTTCTTTCTTTCTTTCTTTCTTTCTTTCGTTCTTTCTTTCTTTCTTTTCCATGTAAAACTTTCTTTCTTTTTGGATCTTTCAACGAATTTCTATCTTTCTTTCTTTCTTTCTTTCTTTCTTTCTTTCTTTCTTTCTTTCTATCTCTCACATGTTAAGCTTTCTTTGTTTGTGGATCTTCCGTCGAATTTCTTTCTTTCTTTCTTTCTTTCTTTCTTTCTTTCTTTCTTTCTTTCTTTCGTTCTTTCTTTCTTTCTTTTCCATGTAAAACTTTCTTTCTTTTTGGATCTTTCAACGAATTTCTATCTTTCTTTCTTTCTTTCTTTCTTTCTTTCTTTCTTTCTTTCTTTCTTTCTTTCTTTCTATCTCTCACATGTTAAGCTTTCTTTGTTTGTGGATCTTCCGTCGAATTTCTTTCTTTCTTTCTTTCTTTCTTTCTTTCTTTCTTTCTTTCGTTCTTTCTTTCTTTCTTTTCCATGTAAAACTTTCTTTCTTTTTGGATCTTTCAACGAATTTCTATCTTTCTTTCTTTCTTTCTTTCTTTCTTTCTTTCTTTCTTTCTTTCTTTCTTTCTTTCTTTCTTTCTTTCTTTCTATCTCTCACATGTTAAGCTTTCTTTGTTTGTGGATCTTCCGTCGAATTTCTTTCTTTCTTTCTTTCTTTCTTTCTTTCTTTCTTTCTTTCTTCTTTCTTTCTTTCGTTCTTTCTTTCTTTCTTTTCCATGTAAAACTTTCTTTCTTTTTGGATCTTTCAACGAATTTCTTTCTTTCTTTCTTTCTTTCTTTCTTTCTTTCTTTCTTTCTTTCTATCTCTCCCATGTTAAGCTTTCTTTGTTTGTGGATCTTCCGTCGAATTTCTTTCTTTCTTTATTGTCCATGTTAAAGTTTCTTTCTTTTTTAATCTTTCTTCGCATTTTCTTTCTGTTTTTCTTTCTTTCTCTCTTTCTTTTTTCTGTTTTTAATTCTTTTTTATTTTATTTTATATTTGGCTCTCTGATTGATTTTTTCTCACCCCCCCCTCTTTCTTTGTTCATTGTTTTTTCTTTTCTTTTATCTTTGGCTATGTGATTGTTAAATATGTTATTTGCTTATTTCTTTCTTTCTTTCTTTCTTTCTTTCTTTCTTTCTATATGTTTCTGCTAAATTTCTTATTCCTTTCTTTCCTTATTTATTCATGTGTTTCTATTTACCACAGCCCAGTTGTTTTCTTAACCGTTTGTTTGTTTACAACAAAAGAACAAAAAGAAAAAAAATATTTTGTTCGTTCCTTTCTTCGTTGTTTGCTTCTTAATTTCAGCCTTTCTTTTTCTCATGCCCTTTTGTTTATTTTTCTTGCACCCTTTCAGTCTGTCTTCCTTTCTCATTGTAATTTACGAAAATTCCGCTATTTTTTTTTCCTTTGATCAATTATAATTACTTTCCATTCTTCTCAGTCTCCAGTACCCAGCCTACGATACACGACTATTTATTTCGTCAGTCTAAAGATAATCTTTACTCCTCCTTTTCCTCAATTTCCCTCTCTTTTCAATTAATCCTTTTTTCCTCTCATTTCTTCAACTCCATCTTATTTCGCAGCTTCCAGGGCTATCAATAAATAACTTTTCCACATAACAACTCAAAGAATTTACGACTGCGTTTCCATAAAAATGGAGCGAAGCATAAATACAGAAAGAAAACATCTAGCATAAATCATGACCAAAAAAAAAAAAAATACATATTTTTTTTTATTTTTTTATTTTTGTTCAGCCAATTTTCCATGCACGTTAAACGTACAAGCCAAAAATGAATTCTCTTATTTAACAGACTGTGAAGAGAGTTTAATACATTCGGAATATTTCGAATCTCAAGTCAACATATTTACAGACGGCCTCAGGTGAATATTTACCAAAGTCTATTTAAAGAATTCAGTTTCACTTGTACAAGATGAGAATTATATTTATAGTTTTACCGATGCCTTCATAAAATGCTAAAATGTCTTCTTGATATTTACATTGATCGGACTGTAGTTCTCATCTTTATTCTTGTGAATATTACAACAAAGATGAGGACAACAATATACGGGCCAGCCTTCTAAGGGTGATTGGAATTTCGAAGCGAATCTAAGTTCTAGTCTCATGCCTTTTCCGGACTTCTCAGCATCAGTTATCTCCCTTTAGTAACTCAACTCTCAAAGTTTTTGTTCACCTCTGCTGTGGCCAGGTATTGAACTCACAACTCTTCGTGTCAAGTCACTTCCGGGCGATCCTCTTAAACTTGCCTCATGTCGTGCCGGCTGCCTTCACCTCTGCGTCAACACTTCTGCTCCATGTCTGTTTTGGTCGACCCACTTTTCGTTTCCCTTGTACATTCCAGTCAAGGGCCTGCATGGTGGCACTAGAAGCTGGCTTGCGGTGTGTCTGGCCGATCCATCCCCATTTCCGATTCTTTATGTCAATCTCGATTGGGTCTTGTCTGCTCCTGTCCGACACTTGGTCGTTAGAGACGACTTCCGGCCAGCTGATATTGAGGATGTTCCTGAGACATCGGTTGGTAAATGTCTGAAGTTTGTGAGTCTTGGTCTTGGTTACCCGCCAGGATTCTGAGCCGTAAATTAGGACCGACTTGACGTTGATGTTGAAGATCCGGATCTTGTTGTAAAGTGCGAGGGCTGTTGATCCCCAGATTGGCCGTAGTTTTGATGACTTCATCTGTCTCACCACCCATCTTTACTGATGACGCTTCCCAGGTAGACAAACTTATCGACTTGATGTCTTACTGTTATTAGTAGGTCATTATTTGTCTTCAAGCAAATGTTATTCATAAATCCAATCAAAAGTGAACTGGGTAAAACAAGGAAAATAATACTAGCAAGAACTAATTTAGAATTAAGGACGAATTTAGGAATAAACCAGTGAAAAAACAAAAAGAACAGAGCGGTTCCACAACCTCAAATTTATACAACTAGGCATGAAATATTTCTACCCTCTATTACAGAACCCATGCTAGAAAAGGTCATCTTCTTAGGTCAAGAACAAATAAAGATAATCACAAGCGAAGTAAAAATTATTAAACACTCCCAACAATCACTATCACGAATATGTGTGGATAAAAAAAAGAAGGAACCTTCGCGTTACAGGGGGAAGTTTTGAGGGTCTTAATATAAATTTACAAGATTAGATAAAATAATGGATAAAATTATAAATGATGATATCGTAATTACTAGTAATTGTAATATATAACAACACAAAATCAGAAAGATAATCATAATATCAAAAATATGGGATTCGACATAGACATAGAAACAAACCTAAAAGAGATACATTCCTTAGGTGTCACACTCAATCTAAGAAAGGTACATATAAAACATATAGAAAAACCCAACGACTAACCAGTTTACGTACACACGTTTCGCCAATAATAATCAAGTAGATCTCACAATCAATCAACCGTAGTTTATCTGACAATTTTTTCCACAAATATTTCCCTCGATGATGTACTCACAACGGTAATATTTAACGAAAACACTGGAAATATCAGCTACAGATTAAACTAGAACATGACGCCAATAAAAAAAAAACACAGCAGAAAAGCAACCAATATGCCGCCAGCACAAATCAAACTGCAGAGCAAAGAACGAATGTCCCTTAAACGGAAATTGCTTGCTAAACAATGTAATATACCAAGGCACTCTAAAATAAGCGGATTACGAAGTAAAATATACATAGCAGTAACTGATGGTTAATATATATATATATATATATATATATATATATATATATATATATATATATATATATATATATATATATAACGTGTCACCCCAAGCAAGTCGGGAAGCAAATAGCACGCAAGGTGTTACAGAGAATTGGAGTGAAAGAAGAAATGATGAAGAGCAGGATAGGGGATAGATCAGGGCATCTGGGGACGTCGATTGACATTAAATTTGAATAGTTGGAGATTATAGCTATCAGGGAAACAGGAAAAGAGGAGGAAGTTCCACGGGTGAGAGGTGCGAGACATGAACCTATTGGAGTAGAAGAGACGGCTACATTTGACAGCTTCGACAGTGAAAGGGTGTGAGCGAGATGCCAGCCTAGTAGAACGCTTAAATTAATGAAGTCTGGGAATCAGAGAAAGCAGCTCATCGGAGCAGTTACCATGACAGTCGACAGCACGTCTGTGAGAGAGCGAGTGCAGATGAGATACCAGATCAGGGTCAATTACATTGCATATCTGGCTCTGGATCTGATCACGAACCCCGAGGCAAACAGAAGGGGTTCCAGACCATGTATGGCAGCAATACTCCATGCAAGGGTGAACGGTTGATTTGTAGATTTGAAGGAAAAATTCCTGGCGTGTCACAGGGAACCAACTTTCCTTGTGGTGGACGGAGCTATAGACTCGATGTATTTGTTCCATCTCAGGTCAACGGACAATGTGAGACCGAGTAGTCGCAGAGAGGTGCTCTCTAGAAGTTGGGCGTCAGATATTTTAATGGGGGACAGAGATGGTTCTCTGTGGTGATTAATAGAGAGCAGTTTTGTTTTTGAGGCGTTAAAGTTAACCAACCAATTCTTGCCCCAGTTCACAACCGATTGGACGTCCTTTTCGAGACGAAATGGCCAGGTTAGTTTTGTCAACGACACTAGATTTGTTTTTGAGGCAGGAGTAAATTGTAGTGCCGTCCGCGTAGATGCCTAAGCATTGAAACTACGCACAGGAAATATACTTTACAGATAGTAAATACCGGAACAACACAATGCTTTGTTAACACATAGCAGGAATTAAAAACACAAAAATACCATGGAAAATAAGGAAAACAGCACCAACCTACAACAATTAGTAGAAAAATTGTAGACTCTGTATGTAGGAAGAATGTCTATAATAGCCTTCCCAGATTAACAAAAAGTACTAAATAAACGTCTGAACTTAAACGTCTTAAAATGCAGGCAGAAAACAATTTAATTAAATATCGAAAACTAAAAACTTGTAAATAGCACCATCAAATTCAAATGTATACACATTTATACAAGACAGATAATATATTTTCGACCATGCTGATAACTTCAATGAAACATCTGGATCTAACTAACGCCTTTATCCACTGTGCCATGTGTACTTGAGGACATCTGCGGATGAATTTCCGGGTATTATAGACCTAATGTCTTCACCATCATTTTTTTACCAGTGCTCATATTGCAATTTTTTGCAGTTATCATTGCATATTTTTTACCAGAGCACATATTGCAATTTTTCGTTGTTATTATTGCCAGAGAAAAGCACTAATAAAAACGAACAGGTGTAACGGCAAAATTGTCGTGTAATAGTATACTTATCCATCGCATAAATTGTTAAATATCTAAAAGAACGGAAAACTGAATTTCTATTTACCAGGTTTTCAGATTCGACGTTTAGTCATCTTCGCAACATTTATTGTAAGAATCACTGAAAAACCCTTTGAGTTATTCAGCTAGAACAGGTTAAAATTGTTTTGCGTCAGCCTCACTATGTCTTCCCAACTGAGCAATAGTGAGAGGAAAAAGATCATTCAGCCCTTCAGTAATGGTACCAAGATTTATAATCTTGCTTCCATCTTCAAAGTCCATTCAAGTACCATCAAGAGAACTGAGAATAAGTTTAAAAAAGAAGGAACGGTAGAGAGGATAACTGGATCAGAAAGTCACAACTGGAAGAGGGATCATCGATTCAACTTCACTTCTAGCTGAACCGCCTCTCTCACGTGCCAAACGTCTTATATATTCAGATGGATCTTTTTATTGATCTCTTTAACTCAAGTTGAAACTGTTGAAAGAGCAGTGAGAAAAGATTTGAAAATGAAATTGTACGTGAAACCTGTGAGGCAACTTGTTACTCCAGGACAGAAAGTTAGAAGGTTAGTGAGGACGAGGATCATCTTTAATAAATTAGAAAATGATCCTGGAATAATATATATATATATATATATATGTGTGTGTGTGTGTGTGTGTGTGTGTGTGTACGTGTGTGTGTGTGTGTGTATGTGTGTGAATATATATATATATATATATATATATATATATATATAGATGTGTGTGTGTGTGTGTTCATTTCTTCATGAGCCTCTGATCATTAGCTATGATTAATTAATGATGAAAATGTTATTTTCGTTTCTGATTGATGTCATCACGATACTTTTGTTAAGCTTGGAGTATAATTATACATTCTTATTGCTCAAAATAGTCCAATAGTTTATTTTGCAAAAAAACTCGGATAATTCCAGTAAGATATCTTTAATCATTTCTCAGATACAATGGTTCAGATCTTAATTAAACAACGGAACAATTTTTCTGTTACATGAATTGGACAATTTTGCTCTTACACCCGGTGTATATATATATATATATATATATATATATATATATATATATATATATATATATATATATATATATATATATATGTGTGTGCGTGTGTGTGTGTGTGTGTGTGTGTGCGTGTGTGTGTGCCTGTGTTTGTCTATGTCTGTATGTGTCTGTAGGTGTAGAGAATTGTCCGCTTTAAAGAAAACCATATATAAGCCATATTTTAACGACTCTATTTAGTTATTTCATATTGTTTTCGTACAAGATAAAGGATATATTCAATGTATTTGACAACACAAATATTGGCTCTCTTATTGCATTGTCTATGCAGTAAGCGGCTTGCAAGTGATGTCATCAACACGAAAGAAACGTGAAGTATTTTCGTAAAGATTTTAAATGTAAAACGCCATTTGGCATAATGAGAATACCTCAGAGTTTATATTGAAATTCAAAACTACATAGTGCAAATACATGTTCTTGTAAATAGCCTGTGGTGAAAACATGAGTCAAAATACCTTCTCTCAATTTTACAAGCACTGAAGCTAAATATCCTTGTAGGAAAACCAGAGAAAATTCATAAATGAAGTATAATTGGGACTAAAAGGATAGCGCCCTCTACTGAATTAAATTATTACTAAACTGTTCCACAGGTTCGACAACGTAGTTCAGGCTGAATGTCTTGGAAACTGTGAAAAGGTGTTAAGCAAACACTGAACAGTACTGAATTAAAACAAGATATCACGTTGGCCTCCAGTCTCTTCTTCATATATGATGAGATCTAAATGTCATATAATATTTCTTAACACTGCTTCTATTAATGTCCATGTCTCTGGATATCTCGTCTAATTTATATAAAGTACTGGACACATCTCCAGTAGACAAATCGGTGATGAAATTCCCAGCCTTTTATCACAAAATTGGACAAAAGCTCAGTTTCATATATGATTAATTAATAAGAATAGGTATAAAGGCCATTCGCAGTTGTCATATTATATCATATTAAGATAACATAACAAAGACCGTAGAGGAATTCCTGCAGGGTATTGGAACGTGCATTCGTCTGAAGCGATTATTTATAATTATATACATAATGATCATGAAATTTGGAGAAGGAAATAAGTATATATATTGGATATTGCTTTTATTGTATTAATTTGATATTGGATTATTGTTGAGATGTTGAGTGTTTCCACATGGGTATATGGTAATAACGAACAAACACAGTTGTAGGGAAAAGACTGGTATATTAAGAGAGGTGTTTACATCAGAGAGATTAGTAGTAGAACGAACGTAGGTTAGTAGTAACAATAAGTAATAGTAATAAAGTCTAACGGTATCGTCCGGTCGAGAAACGGAAGTGGTAACTGATCACTACAGAAATCTCACTCTGCACTGCACTACACTGCTACACTGCTCTAGAACTACTGTTCTATTCATAATAATGGTATATAATAAAGTGTATATATTGGATATTATTGTCTAAATTTGATATTGGAGTGTATATGTTGGATATTGTACGTATAAGTGTATATATTGGATATTATTGTCTAAATTTGATATTGGAGTGTATATGTTGGATATTGGACATATAAGTGTATATATTGGTGATTATTATCTAAATTTGATATTGGAGTGTATATGTTGGATGTTGGACATATAAGTGTATATATTGGAGATTATTATCTAAATTTGATATTGGAGTGTATATGTTGGATATTGTATGTATAAGTGTATATATTGGATATTATTGTCTAAATTTGATATTGGAGTGTATATGTTGGATATTGCACATATAAGTTTATATATTGGATATTATTGTCTAAATTTGATATTGGAGTGTATGTGTTGGATATTGTACATATAAGTGTATATATTGGATATTATTGTCTAAATTTGATATTGGAGTGTATAAGTTGGATATTGCACATATAAGTTTATATATTGGATATTATTGTCTAAATTTGATATTGGAGTGTATATGTTGGATATTGTACGTATAAGTGTATATATTGGAGATTATTATCTAAATTTGATATTGGAGTGTATATGTTGGATATTGCACATATATACGTTTATATATTGGATAATATTGTCTAAATTTGATATTGGAGTGTATATGTTGGATATTGCACATATAAGTTTATATATTGGATATTATTGTCTAAATTTGATATTGGAGTGTATGTGTTGGATATTGTACATATAAGTGTATATATTGGATATTATTGTCTAAATTTGATATTGGAGTGTATATGTTGGATATTGTATGTATAAGTGTATATATTGGATATTATTGTCTAAATTTGATATTGGAGTGTATGTGTTGGATATTGTACATATAAGTGTATATATTGGATATTATTGTCTAAATTTGATATTGGAGTGTATATGTTGGATATTGTATGTATAAGTGTATATATTGGATATTATTGTCTAAATTTGATATTGGAGTGTATGTGTTGGATATTGTATGTATAAGTGTATATATTGGATATTATTGTCTAAATTTGATATTGGAGTGTATGTGTTGGATATTGTACATATAAGTGTATATATTGGATATTATTGTCTAAATTTGATATTGGAGTGTATATGTTGGATATTGTATGTATAAGTGTATATATTGGATATTATTGTCTAAATTTGATATTGGAGTGTATATGTTGGATATTCTATGTATAAGTGTATATATTGGATATTATTGTCTAAATTTGATATTGGAGTGTATGTGTTGGATATTGTACATATAAGTGTATATATTGGATATTATTGTCTAAATTTGATATTGGAGTGTATATGTTGGATATTGCACATATAAGTTTATATATTGGATATCATTGTCTAAATTTGATATTGGAGTGTATGTGTTGGATATTGTACGTATAAATGTATGTATTGGAGATTATTATCTAAATTTGATATTGGAGTGTATATGTTGGATATTGCACATATATACGTTTATATATTGGATAATATTGTCTAAATTTGATATTGGAGTGTATATGTTGGATATTGTACGTATAAGTGTATATATTGGATATTATTGTCTAAATTTGATATTGGAGTGTATATGTTGGATATTGTATGTATAAGTGTATATATTGGATATTATTGTCTAAATTTGATATTGGAGTGTATGTGTTGGATATTGTATGTATAAGTGTATATATTGGATATTATTGTCTAAATTTGATATTGGAGTGTATGTGTTGGATATTGTACATATAAGTGTATATATTGGATATTATTGTCTAAATTTGATATTGGAGTGTATATGTTGGATATTGTATGTATAAGTGTATATATTGGATATTATTGTCTAAATTTGATATTGGAGTGTATATGTTGGATATTCTATGTATAAGTGTATATATTGGATATTATTGTCTAAATTTGATATTGGAGTGTATGTGTTGGATATTGTACATATAAGTGTATATATTGGATATTATTGTCTAAATTTGATATTGGAGTGTATATGTTGGATATTGCACATATAAGTTTATATATTGGATATCATTGTCTAAATTTGATATTGGAGTGTATGTGTTGGATATTGTACGTATAAATGTATGTATTGGAGATTATTATCTAAATTTGATATTGGAGTGTATATGTTGGATATTGCACATATATACGTTTATATATTGGATAATATTGTCTAAATTTGATATTGGAGTGTATATGTTGGATATTGTACGTATAAGTGTATATATTGGATATTATTGTCTAAATTTGATATTGGAGTGTATATGTTGGATATTGCACATATAAGTTTATATATTGGATATTATTGTCTAAATTTGATATTGGAGTGTATGTGTTGGATATTGTACATATAAGTGTATATATTGGATATTATTGTCTAAATTTGATATTGGAGTGTATATGTTGGATATTGCACATATAAGTTTATATATTGGATATTATTGTCTAAATTTGATATTGGAGTGTATATGTTGGATATTGTACGTATAAGTGTATATATTGGATATTATTGTCTAAATTTGATATTGGAGTGTATATGTTGGATATTGCACATATAAGTTTATATATTGGATATTATTGTCTAAATTTGATATTGGAGTGTATGTGTTGGATATTGTACATATAAGTGTATATATTGGATATTATTGTCTAAATTTGATATTGGAGTGTATATGTTGGATATTGCACATATAAGTTTATATATTGGATATTATTGTCTAAATTTGATATTGGAGTGTATATGTTGGATATTGTACGTATAAATGTATGTATTGGAGATTATTATCTAAATTTGATATTGGAGTGTATATGTTGGATATTGCACATATATACGTTTATATATTGGATAATATTGTCTAAATTTGATATTGGAGTGTATATGTTGGATATTGTACGTATAAGTGTATATATTGGATATTATTGTCTAAATTTGATATTGGAGTGTATATGTTGGATATTGCACATATAAGTTTATATATTGGAGATTATTAACTAAATTTGATATTGGAGTGTATATGTTGGATATTGTATGTAAAAGTGTATATATTGGATATTATTGTCTAAATTTGATATTGGAGTGCATGTGTTGGATATTGCACATATAAGGTTATATATTGCAGATTATTAACTAAATGTGATATTGGAGTGTATATGTTGGATATTGCACATATAAGTTTATATGTTGGATATTATTGTCTAAATTTGATATTGGAGTGTATATGTTGGATATTGGACATATAAGTTTATATATTGGATATTATTGTCTAAATTTGATATTGGAGTGTATATGTTGGATATTGTACGTATAAGGGTATATATTGGATATTATTGTCTAAATTTGATATTGGAGTGTATATGTTGGATATTGCACATATAAGTTTATATATTGGATATTATTGTCTAAATTTGATATTGGAGTGTATATGTTGGATATTGTACATATAAATGTATGTATTGGAGATTATTATCTAAATTTGATATTGGAGTGTATATGTTGGATATTGCACATATATACGTTTATATATTGGATAATATTGTCTAAATTTGATATTGGAGTGTATATGTTGGATATTGTACGTATAAGTGTATATATTGGATATTATTGTCTAAATTTGATATTGGAGTGTATATGTTGGATATTGCACATATAAGTTTATATATTGGAGATTATTAACTAAATTTGATATTGGAGTGTATATGTTGGATATTGTATGTATAAGTGTATATATTGGATATTATTGTCTAAATTTGATATTGGAGTGCATGTGTTGGATATTGCACATATAAGGTTATATATTGCAGATTATTAACTAAATGTGATATTGGAGTGTATATGTTGGATATTGCACATATAAGTTTATATGTTGGATATTATTGTCTAAATTTGATATTGGAGTGTATATGTTGGATATTGGACATATAAGTTTATATATTGGATATTATTGTCTAAATTTGATATTGGAGTGTATATGTTGGATATTGTACGTATAAGGGTTTATATTGGATATTATTGTCTAAATTTGATATTGGAGTGTATATGTTGGATATTGCACATATAAGTTTATATATTGGATATTATTGTCTAAATTTGATATTGGAGTGTATATGTTGGATATTGTACGTATAAATGTATGTATTGGAGATTATTATCTAAATTTGATATTGGAGTGTATATGTTGGATATTGCACATATATACGTTTATATATTGGATAATATTGTCTAAATTTGATATTGGAGTGTATATGTTGGATATTGTACGTATAAGTGTATATATTGGATATTATTGTCTAAATTTGATATTGGAGTGTATATGTTGGATATTGCACATATAAGTTTATATATTGGTGATTATTAACTAAATTTGATATTGGAGTGTATATGTTGGATATTGTATGTATAAGTGTATATATTGGATATTATTGTCTAAATTTGATATTGGAGTGCATGTGTTGGATATTGCACATATAAGGTTATATATTGCAGATTATTAACTAAATGTGATATTGGAGTGTATATGTTGTATATTGCACATATAAGTTTATATGTTGGATATTATTGTCTAAATTTGATATTGGAGTGTATATGTTGGATATTGGACATATAAGTTTATATATTGGATATTATTGTCTAAATTTGATATTGGAGTGTATATGTTGGATATTGTACGTATAAGGGTATATATTGGATATTATTGTCTAAATTTGATATTGGAGTGTATATGTTGGATATTGCACATATAAGTTTATATATTGGATATTATTGTCTAAATTTGATATTGGAGTGTATGTGTTGGATATTGTACATATAAGTGTATATATTGGATATTATTGTCTAAATTTGATATTGGAGTGTATATGTTGGATATTGCACATATAAGTTTATATATTGGATATTATTGTCTAAATTTGATATTGGAGTGTATATGTTGGATATTGTACGTATAAATGTATGTATTGGAGATTATTATCTAAATTTGATATTGGAGTGTATATGTTGGATATTGCACATATATACGTTTATATATTGGATAATATTGTCTAAATTTGATATTGGAGTGTATATGTTGGATATTGTACGTATAAGTGTATATATTGGATATTATTGTCTAAATTTGATATTGGAGTGTATATGTTGGATATTGCACATATAAGTTTATATATTGGAGATTATTAACTAAATTTGATATTGGAGTGTATATGTTGGATATTGTATGTATAAGTGTATATATTGGATATTATTGTCTAAATTTGATATTGGAGTGCATGTGTTGGATATTGCACATATAAGGTTATATATTGCAGATTATTAACTAAATGTGATATTGGAGTGTATATGTTGGATATTGCACATATAAGTTTATATGTTGGATATTATTGTCTAAATTTGATATTGGAGTGTATATGTTGGATATTGGACATATAAGTGTATATATTAGAGATTATTATCTAAATTTGATATTGGAGTGTATATGTTGGATATTGTACGTATAAGTGTATATATTGGAGATTATTATCTAAATATGATATTGGAGTGTATATGTTGGATATTGTATGTATAAGTGTATATATTGGATATTATTGTCTAAATTTGATATTGGAGTGTATATGTTGGATATTGTACATATAAGTGTATATATTGGATATTATTGTCTAAATTTGAATTGGAGTGCATGTGTTGGATATTGCACATATAAGGTTATATATTGGAGATTATTAACTAAATGTGATATTGGAGTGTATATGTTGGATGTACGTATAAATTTATATCTTGGATATTACTGACTAATTTTGATATTGGAGTTTATATGTTGGATATTGGACATATAAGTTTATATATTGTATATTATTGTCTAAATTTGATATTGGAGTTTATATGTTGGATATAGGACATATAAGTGTATATATTGTAGATTATTATCTAAATTTGATATTGGAGTGTATATGTTGGATATTGCACATATATATGTTTATATATTGGATAATATTGTCTAAATTTGATATTTGAGTGTATATGTTGGATATTGGGCATATAAGTGTATATATTGGAGATTATTATCTAAATTTGATATTGGAGTGTATATGTTGGATATTGTACGTATAAATTTATATATTGGATATTATTGACTAATTTTGATATTGGAGTTTATATGTTGGATATTGGACATATAAGTGTATATATTGGAGATTATTATCTAAATTTGATATTGGAGTGTATCTGTTGGATATTGCACATATATATGTTTATATATTGGGAATATTGTCTAAATTTGATATTGGAGTGTATATGTTGGATATTGGACATATAAGTGTATATATTGGAGATTATTGTCTAAATTTGATATTGGAGTGTATATGTTGGATATTGTACGTATAAGTGTATATATTGGAGATTATTATCTAAATTTGATATTGGAGTGTATATGTTGGATATTGCACATATAAGTTTATATATTGGATATTATTGTCTAAATTTGATATTGGAGTGCATGTGTTGGATATTGCACATATAAGGTTATATATTGGAGATTATTAACTAAATGTGATATTGGAGTGTATATGTTGGATATTGGACATATAAGTGTATATATTGGATATTATTGTCTAAATTTGATATTGGAGTGTATATGTTGGATATTGCACATATAAGTTTATATATTGGATATTATTGTCTAAATTTGATATTGGAGTGCATGTGTTGGATATTGCACATATAAGGTTATATATTGGAGATTATTAACTAAATGTGATATTGGAGTGTATATGTTGGATATTGGACATATAAGTGTATATATTGGATATTATTGTCTAAATTTGATATTGGAGTGTATATGTTGGATATTGGACATATAAGTGTATATATTGGAGATTATTATCTAAATTTGATATTGGAGTGTATATGCTGGATATTGTATGTATAAGTGTATGTATTGGATATTTTTGTCTAAATTTGATATTGGAGTGTATATGTTGGATATTGCACATATAAGTTTATATATTGGATATTATTGTCTAAATTTGATATTGGAGTGCATGTGTTGGATATTGAACATATAAGGTTATATATTGGAGATTAATAACTAAATGTGATATTGGAGTGTATATGTTGGATATTGGACATATAAGTGTATATATTGGATATTATTGTCTAAATTTGATATTGGAGTGTATATGTTGGATATTGGACATATAAGTGTATATATTGGAGATTATTATCTAAATTTGATATTGGAGTGTATATGTTGGATATTGTATGTATAAGTGTATGTATTGGATATTATTGTCTAAATTTGATATTGGAGTGTATATGTTGGATATTGTACGTATAAGTGTATATATTGGAGATTATTATCTAAATTTGATATTGGAGTGTATATGTTGGATATTGTATGTATAAGTGTATGTATTGGATATTATTGTCTAAATTTGATATTGGAGTGTATATGTTGGATATTGCACATATAAGTTTATATATTGGATATTATTGTCTAAATTTGATATTGGAGTGTATATGTTGGATATTGCACATATAAATTTATATATTGGATATTATTGTCTAAATTTGAATTGGAGTGTATGTGTTGGATATTGTATGTATAAGTGTACATATTGGATATTAATGTCTAAATTTGATATTGGAGTGTGTATGTTGGATTTTGGAGATATAAGTGTATATATTGGAGATTATTATCTAAATTTGATATTGGAGTGTATATGTTGGATATTGCACATATATACGTTTATATATTGGATAATATTGTCTAAATTTGATATTGGAGTGTATATGTTGGATATTGGACATATAAGTGTATATATTGGAGATTATTATCTAAATTTGATATTGGAGTGTATATGTTGGATATTTTACGTATAAATTTATATATTGGATATTATTGGCTAAATTTGATATTGGAGTGTATATGTTGGATATTGGACATATAAGTTTATATATTGGATATTATTGTCTAAATTTGATATTGGAGTTTATATGTTGGATATTGGACATATAAGTGTATATATTGGAGATTATTATCTAAATTTGATATTGGAGTGTATATGTTGGATATTGTACGTATAAGTGTATATATTGGATATTATTGTCTAAATTTGATATTAGAGTGTATATGACGGATATTGTACGTATAAGTGTATATATTGGATATTATCGCCTAAATTTGATATTGGAGTGTATATGTTGGATATTGGACATATAAGTGTATATATAGGAGATTATTGTCTAAATTTGATATTGCAGTGTATATGTTGGATATTGGACATATAAGTGTATATATATTGTAGATTATTATCTAAATTTGATATTGGAGTGTATATGTTGGATATTGCACATATATGTGTATATATTGGATATTATTGTCTAAATTTGATATTGGAGTGTATATGTTGGATATTGGACATATAAGTGTATATATTGGATATTATTATCTAAATTGGATATTGGAGTGTATATGTTGGATATTTGACATATAAGTGTATATATTAGAGAATATTATCTAAATTTGATATTGGAGTGTATATGTTGGATATTGCACATATAAGTTTATATATTGGATATTATTGTCTAAATTTGATATTGGAGTGTATATGTTGGATATTGGACATATAAGTGTATATATTGGATATTATTATCTAAATTGGATATTGGAGTGTATATGTTGGATATTGTACGTATAAGTGTATATATTGGATATTATTGTCTAAATTTGATATTGGAGTGTATATGTTGGATATTGCACATAAGTTTATATATTGGATATTATTGTCTAAATTTGATATTGGAATGTATATGTTGGATATTGGACATATAAGTTTATATATTGGAGATTATTATCTAAATTTGATATTGGAGTGTATATGTTGGATATTGCACATATAAGTGTATATATTGGATATTATTGTCTAAATTTGATATTGGTGTGTATATGTTGGATATTGTACGTATAAGTGTATATATTGGATATTATTGTCTAAATTTGATATTGGAGTGTATATGTTGGATATTGCACATATAAGTTTATATATTGGATATTATTGTCTAAATTTGATATTGGAGTGTATATGTTGGATATTGTAGGTATAAGTGTATATATTGGATATTATTGTCTAAATTTGATATTGGAGTGTATATGTTGGATATTGCACATATAAGTTTATATATTGGAGATTACTGTCTAAATTTGATATAGGAGTGTATATGTTGGATATTGCACATATAAGTTTATATATTGGATATTATTGTCTAAATTTGATATTGGAGTGTATATGTTGGATATTGCACATATAAGTTTATATATTGGATATTATTGTCTAAATTTGATATAGAGTGTATATGTTGGATATTGCACATATAAGTTTATATATTGGAGATTATTATCTAAATTTGATATTGGAGTGTATATGTTGGATATTGTACGTATAATTGTATATATTGGATATTATTGTCTAAATTTGATATTGGAGTGTATATGTTGGATATTGCACATATAAGTTTATATATTGGAGTTTACTGTCTAAATTTGATATTGGAGTGTATATGTTGGATATTGCACATATAAGTTTATATATTGGATATTATTGTCTAAATTTTATATTGGAGTGTATATGTTGGATATTGCACATATAAGTTTATATATTGGATATTATTGTCTAAATTTGATATTGGAGTGTATATGTTGGATATTGCACATATAAGTTTATATATTGGATATTATTGTCTAAATTTGATATTGGAGTGTATATGTTGGATATTGCACATATAAGTTTATATATTGGATATTATTGTCTAAATTTGATATTGGAGTGTATATGTTGGATATTGCACATATAAGTTTATATATTGGATATTATTGTCTAAATTTGATATTGGAGTGTATATGTTAGATATTGGACATATAAGTGTATATATTGGATATTATTGTCTAAATTTGATATTGGAGTGTATATGTTGGATATTGCACATATAAGTTTATATATTGGATATTATTGTCTAAATTTGATATTGGAGTGTATATGTTGGATATTGCACATATAAGTTTATATATCGGAGATTATTATCTAAATTTGATATTGCAGTGTATATGTTGGATATTGTACGTATAAGTGTATATATCGGATATTATTGTCTAAATTTGATATTGGAGTGTATATGTTGGATATTGCACATATAAGTTTATATATTGGATATTATTGTCTAAATTTGATATTGGAGTGTATATGTTGGATATTGTATGTATAAGTGTATATATTGGATATTATTGTCTAAATTTGATATTGGAGTGTATGTGTTGGATATTGTATGTATAAGTGTATATATTGGATATTATTGTCTAAATTTGATATTGGAGTGTATGTGTTGGATATTGTACATATAAGTGTATATATTGGATATTATTGTCTAAATTTGATATTGGAGTGTATATGTTGGATATTGTATGTATAAGTGTATATATTGGATATTATTGTCTAAATTTGATATTGGAGTGTATATGTTGGATATTCTATGTATAAGTGTATATATTGGATATTATTGTCTAAATTTGATATTGGAGTGTATGTGTTGGATATTGTACATATAAGTGTATATATTGGATATTATTGTCTAAATTTGATATTGGAGTGTATATGTTGGATATTGCACATATAAGTTTATATATTGGATATCATTGTCTAAATTTGATATTGGAGTGTATGTGTTGGATATTGTACGTATAAATGTATGTATTGGAGATTATTATCTAAATTTGATATTGGAGTGTATATGTTGGATATTGCACATATATACGTTTATATATTGGATAATATTGTCTAAATTTGATATTGGAGTGTATATGTTGGATATTGTACGTATAAGTGTATATATTGGATATTATTGTCTAAATTTGATATTGGAGTGTATATGTTGGATATTGCACATATAAGTTTATATATTGGATATTATTGTCTAAATTTGATATTGGAGTGTATGTGTTGGATATTGTACATATAAGTGTATATATTGGATATTATTGTCTAAATTTGATATTGGAGTGTATATGTTGGATATTGCACATATAAGTTTATATATTGGATATTATTGTCTAAATTTGATATTGGAGTGTATATGTTGGATATTGTACGTATAAGTGTATATATTGGATATTATTGTCTAAATTTGATATTGGAGTGTATATGTTGGATATTGCACATATAAGTTTATATATTGGATATTATTGTCTAAATTTGATATTGGAGTGTATGTGTTGGATATTGTACATATAAGTGTATATATTGGATATTATTGTCTAAATTTGATATTGGAGTGTATATGTTGGATATTGCACATATAAGTTTATATATTGGATATTATTGTCTAAATTTGATATTGGAGTGTATATGTTGGATATTGTACGTATAAATGTATGTATTGGAGATTATTATCTAAATTTGATATTGGAGTGTATATGTTGGATATTGCACATATATACGTTTATATATTGGATAATATTGTCTAAATTTGATATTGGAGTGTATATGTTGGATATTGTACGTATAAGTGTATATATTGGATATTATTGTCTAAATTTGATATTGGAGTGTATATGTTGGATATTGCACATATCAGTTTATATATTGGAGATTATTAACTAAATTTGATATTGGAGTGTATATGTTGGATATTGTATGTAAAAGTGTATATATTGGATATTATTGTCTAAATTTGATATTGGAGTGCATGTGTTGGATATTGCACATATAAGGTTATATATTGCAGATTATTAACTAAATGTGATATTGGAGTGTATATGTTGGATATTGCACATATAAGTTTATATGTTGGATATTATTGTCTAAATTTGATATTGGAGTGTATATGTTGGATATTGGACATATAAGTTTATATATTGGATATTATTGTCTAAATTTGATATTGGAGTGTATATGTTGGATATTGTACGTATAAGGGTATATATTGGATATTATTGTCTAAATTTGATATTGGAGTGTATATGTTGGATATTGCACATATAAGTTTATATATTGGATATTATTGTCTAAATTTGATATTGGAGTGTATATGTTGGATATTGTACATATAAATGTATGTATTGGAGATTATTATCTAAATTTGATATTGGAGTGTATATGTTGGATATTGCACATATATACGTTTATATATTGGATAATATTGTCTAAATTTGATATTGGAGTGTATATGTTGGATATTGTACGTATAAGTGTATATATTGGATATTATTGTCTAAATTTGATATTGGAGTGTATATGTTGGATATTGCACATATAAGTTTATATATTGGAGATTATTAACTAAATTTGATATTGGAGTGTATATGTTGGATATTGTATGTATAAGTGTATATATTGGATATTATTGTCTAAATTTGATATTGGAGTGCATGTGTTGGATATTGCACATATAAGGTTATATATTGCAGATTATTAACTAAATGTGATATTGGAGTGTATATGTTGGATATTGCACATATAAGTTTATATGTTGGATATTATTGTCTAAATTTGATATTGGAGTGTATATGTTGGATATTGGACATATAAGTTTATATATTGGATATTATTGTCTAAATTTGATATTGGAGTGTATATGTTGGATATTGTACGTATAAGGGTTTATATTGGATATTATTGTCTAAATTTCATATTGGAGTGTATATGTTGGATATTGCACATATAAGTTTATATATTGGATATTATTGTCTAAATTTGATATTGGAGTGTATATGTTGGATATTGTACGTATAAATGTATGTATTGGAGATTATTATCTAAATTTGATATTGGAGTGTATATGTTGGATATTGCACATATATACGTTTATATATTGGATAATATTGTCTAAATTTGATATTGGAGTGTATATGTTGGATATTGTACGTATAAGTGTATATATTGGATATTATTGTCTAAATTTGATATTGGAGTGTATATGTTGGATATTGCACATATAAGTTTATATATTGGTGATTATTAACTAAATTTGATATTGGAGTGTATATGTTGGATATTGTATGTATAAGTGTATATATTGGATATTATTGTCTAAATTTGATATTGGAGTGCATGTGTTGGATATTGCACATATAAGGTTATATATTGCAGATTATTAACTAAATGTGATATTGGAGTGTATATGTTGTATATTGCACATATAAGTTTATATGTTGGATATTATTGTCTAAATTTGATATTGGAGTGTATATGTTGGATATTGGACATATAAGTTTATATATTGGATATTATTGTCTAAATTTGATATTGGAGTGTATATGTTGGATATTGTACGTATAAGGGTATATATTGGATATTATTGTCTAAATTTGATATTGGAGTGTATATGTTGGATATTGCACATATAAGTTTATATATTGGATATTATTGTCTAAATTTGATATTGGAGTGTATGTGTTGGATATTGTACATATAAGTGTATATATTGGATATTATTGTCTAAATTTGATATTGGAGTGTATATGTTGGATATTGCACATATAAGTTTATATATTGGATATTATTGTCTAAATTTGATATTGGAGTGTATATGTTGGATATTGTACGTATAAATGTATGTATTGGAGATTATTATCTAAATTTGATATTGGAGTGTATATGTTGGATATTGCACATATATACGTTTATATATTGGATAATATTGTCTAAATTTGATATTGGAGTGTATATGTTGGATATTGTACGTATAAGTGTATATATTGGATATTATTGTCTAAATTTGATATTGGAGTGTATATGTTGGATATTGCACATATAAGTTTATATATTGGAGATTATTAACTAAATTTGATATTGGAGTGTATATGTTGGATATTGTATGTATAAGTGTATATATTGGATATTATTGTCTAAATTTGATATTGGAGTGCATGTGTTGGATATTGCACATATAAGGTTATATATTGCAGATTATTAACTAAATGTGATATTGGAGTGTATATGTTGGATATTGCACATATAAGTTTATATGTTGGATATTATTGTCTAAATTTGATATTGGAGTGTATATGTTGGATATTGTACGTATAAGTGTATATATTGGAGATTATTATCTAAATATGATATTGGAGTGTATATGTTGGATATTGTATGTATAAGTGTATATATTGGATATTATTGTCTAAATTTGATATTGGAGTGTATATGTTGGATATTGTACATATAAGTGTATATATTGGATATTATTGTCTAAATTTGAATTGGAGTGCATGTGTTGGATATTGCACATATAAGGTTATATATTGGAGATTATTAACTAAATGTGATATTGGAGTGTATATGTTGGATGTACGTATAAATTTATATCTTGGATATTATTGACTAATTTTGATATTGGAGTTTATATGTTGGATATTGGACATATAAGTTTATATATTGTATATTATTGTCTAAATTTGATATTGGAGTTTATATGTTGGATATAGGACATATAAGTGTATATATTGTAGATTATTATCTAAATTTGATATTGGAGTGTATATGTTGGATATTGCACATATATATGTTTATATATTGGATAATATTGTCTAAATTTGATATTTGAGTGTATATGTTGGATATTGGGCATATAAGTGTATATATTGGAGATTATTATCTAAATTTGATATTGGAGTGTATATGTTGGATATTGTACGTATAAATTTATATATTGGATATTATTGACTAATTTTGATATTGGAGTTTATATGTTGGATATTGGACATATAAGTGTATATATTGGAGATTATTATCTAAATTTGATATTGGAGTGTATCTGTTGGATATTGCACATATATATGTTTATATATTGGGAATATTGTCTAAATTTGATATTGGAGTGTATATGTTGGATATTGGACATATAAGTGTATATATTGGAGATTATTGTCTAAATTTGATATTGGAGTGTATATGTTGGATATTGTACGTATAAGTTTATATATTGGAGATTATTATCTAAATTTGATATTGGAGTGTATATGTTGGATATTGCACATATAAGTTTATATATTGGATATTATTGTCTAAATTTGATATTGGAGTGCATGTGTTGGATATTGCACATATAAGGTTATATATTGGAGATTATTAACTAAATGTGATATTGGAGTGTATATGTTGGATATTGGACATATAAGTGTATATATTGGATATTATTGTCTAAATTTGATATTGGAGTGTATATGTTGGATATTGCACATATAAGTTTATATATTGGATATTATTGTCTAAATTTGATATTGGAGTGCATGTGTTGGATATTGCACATATAAGGTTATATATTGGAGATTATTAACTAAATGTGATATTGGAGTGTATATGTTGGATATTGGACATATAAGTGTATATATTGGATATTATTGTCTAAATTTGATATTGGAGTGTATATGTTGGATATTGGACATATAAGTGTATATATTGGAGATTATTATCTAAATTTGATATTGGAGTGTATATGCTGGATATTGTATGTATAAGTGTATGTATTGGATATTTTTGTCTAAATTTGATATTGGAGTGTATATGTTGGATATTGCACATATAAGTTTATATATTGGATATTATTGTCTAAATTTGATATTGGAGTGCATGTGTTGGATATTGAACATATAAGGTTATATATTGGAGATTAATAACTAAATGTGATATTGGAGTGTATATGTTGGATATTGGACATATAAGTGTATATATTGGATATTATTGTCTAAATTTGATATTGGAGTGTATATGTTGGATATTGGACATATAAGTGTATATATTGGAGATTATTATCTAAATTTGATATTGGAGTGTATATGTTGGATATTGTATGTATAAGTGTATGTATTGGATATTATTGTCTAAATTTGATATTGGAGTGTATATGTTGGATATTGTACGTATAAGTGTATATATTGGAGATTATTATCTAAATTTGATATTGGAGTGTATATGTTGGATATTTTACGTATAAATTTATATATTGGATATTATTGGCTAAATTTGATATTGGAGTGTATATGTTGGATATTGGACATATAAGTTTATATATTGGATATTATTGTCTAAATTTGATATTGGAGTTTATATGTTGGATATTGGACATATAAGTGTATATATTGGAGATTATTATCTAAATTTGATATTGGAGTGTATATGTTGGATATTGTACGTATAAGTGTATATATTGGATATTATTGTCTAAATTTGATATTAGAGTGTATATGACGGATATTGTACGTATAAGTGTATATATTGGATATTATCGCCTAAATTTGATATTGGAGTGTATATGTTGGATATTGGACATATAAGTGTATATATAGGAGATTATTGTCTAAATTTGATATTGCAGTGTATATGTTGGATATTGGACATATAAGTGTATATATATTGTAGATTATTATCTAAATTTGATATTGGAGTGTATATGTTGGATATTGCACATATATGTGTATATATTGGATATTATTGTCTAAATTTGATATTGGAGTGTATATGTTGGATATTGGACATATAAGTGTATATATTGGATATTATTATCTAAATTGGATATTGGAGTGTATATGTTGGATATTTGACATATAAGTGTATATATTAGAGAATATTATCTAAATTTGATATTGGAGTGTATATGTTGGATATTGCACATATAAGTTTATATATTGGATATTATTGTCTAAATTTGATATTGGAGTGTATATGTTGGATATTGGACATATAAGTGTATATATTGGATATTATTATCTAAATTGGATATTGGAGTGTATATGTTGGATATTGTACGTATAAGTGTATATATTGGATATTATTGTCTAAATTTGATATTGGAGTGTATATGTTGGATATTGCACATAAGTTTATATATTGGATATTATTGTCTAAATTTGATATTGGAATGTATATGTTGGATATTGGACATATAAGTTTATATATTGGAGATTATTATCTAAATTTGATATTGGAGTGTATATGTTGGATATTGCACATATAAGTGTATATATTGGATATTATTGTCTAAATTTGATATTGGTGTGTATATGTTGGATATTGTACGTATAAGTGTATATATTGGATATTATTGTCTAAATTTGATATTGGAGTGTATATGTTGGATATTGCACATATAAGTTTATATATTGGATATTATTGTCTAAATTTGATATTGGAGTGTATATGTTGGATATTGTAGGTATAAGTGTATATATTGGATATTATTGTCTAAATTTGATATTGGAGTGTATATGTTGGATATTGCACATATAAGTTTATATATTGGAGATTACTGTCTAAATTTGATATAGGAGTGTATATGTTGGATATTGCACATATAAGTTTATATATTGGATATTATTGTCTAAATTTGATATTGGAGTGTATATGTTGGATATTGCACATATAAGTTTATATATTGGATATTATTGTCTAAATTTGATATAGAGTGTATATGTTGGATATTGCACATATAAGTTTATATATTGGAGATTATTATCTAAATTTGATATTGGAGTGTATATGTTGGATATTGTACGTATAATTGTATATATTGGATTATTATTGTCTAAATTTGATATTGGAGTGTATATGTTGGATATTGCACATATAAGTTTATATATTGGAGTTTACTGTCTAAATTTGATATTGGAGTGTATATGTTGGATATTGCACATATAAGTTTATATATTGGATATTATTGTCTAAATTTTATATTGGAGTGTATATGTTGGATATTGCACATATAAGTTTATATATTGGATATTATTGTCTAAATTTGATATTGGAGTGTATATGTTGGATATTGCACATATAAGTTTATATATTGGATATTATTGTCTAAATTTGATATTGGAGTGTATATGTTGGATATTGCACATATAAGTTTATATATTGGATATTATTGTCTAAATTTGATATTGGAGTGTATATGTTGGATATTGCACATATAAGTTTATATATTGGATATTATTGTCTAAATTTGATATTGGAGTGTATATGTTAGATATTGGACATATAAGTGTATATATTGGATATTATTGTCTAAATTTGATATTGGAGTGTATATGTTGGATATTGCACATATAAGTTTATATATTGGATATTATTGTCTAAATTTGATATTGGAGTGTATATGTTGGATATTGCACATATAAGTTTATATATCGGAGATTATTATCTAAATTTGATATTGCAGTGTATATGTTGGATATTGTACGTATAAGTGTATATATCGGATATTATTGTCTAAATTTGATATTGGAGTGTATATGTTGGATATTGCACATATAAGTTTATATATTGGATATTATTGTCTAAATTTGATATTGGAGTGTATATGTTGGATATTGCACATATAAGTTTATATATTGGATATTATTGTCTAAATTTGATATTGGAGTGTATATGTTGGATATTGCACATATAAGTTTATATATTGGATATTATTGTCTAAAGTTGATATTGGAGTGTATATGTTGGATATTGCACATATAAGTGTATATATTGGATATTATTGTCTAAATTTGATATTGAAGTGTATATGTTAGATATTGGACATATAAGTGTATATATTGGATATTATTGTCTAAATTTGATATTGGAGTGTATATGTTGGATATTGCACATATAAGTTTATATATTGGATATTATTGTCTAAATTTGATATTGGAGTGTATATGTTGGATATTGCACATATAAGTTTATATATTGGAGATTATTATCTAAATTTGATATTGCAGTGTAGATGTTGGATATTGTACGTATAAGTGTATATATTGGATATTATTGTCTAAATTTGATATTGGAGTGTATATGTTGGATATTGCACATATAAGTTTATATATTGGATATTATTGTCTAAATTTGATATTGGAGTGTATATGTTGGATATTGTACGTATAAGTGTATATATTGGATATTATTGTCTAAATTTGATATTGGAGTGTATATGTTGGATATTGCACATATAAGTTTATATATTGGATATTATTGTCTAAATTTGATATTGGAGTGTATATGTTGGATATTGTACGTATAAGTGTATATATTGGATATAATTGTCTAAATTTGATATTGGAGTGTATATGTTGGATATTGCACATATAAGTTTATATATTGGATATTATTGTCTAAATTTGATATTGGAGTGTATATGTTGGATATTGCACATATAAGTTGGATATTGTACGTATAAGTGTATATATTGGATATTATTGTCTAAATTTGATATTGGAGTGTATATGTTGGATATTGCACATATAAGTTTATATATTGGATATTATTGTCTAAATTTGATATTGGAGTGTATATGTTGGATATTGTACGTATAAGTGTATATATTGGATATTATTGTCTAAATTTGATATTGGAGTGTATATGTTGGATATTGCACATATAAGTTTATATATTGGATATTATTGTCTAAATTTGATATTGGAGTGTATATGTTGGATATTGTACGTATAAGTGTATATATTGGATATTATTGTCTAAATTTGATATTGGAGTGTATATGTTGGATATTGCACATATAAGTTTATATATTGGATATTATTGTCTAAATTTGATATTGGAGTGTATATGTTGGATATTGTACGTATAAGTGTATATATTGGATATTATTGTCTAAATTTGATATTGGAGTGTATATGTTGGATATTGCACATATAAGTTTATATATTGGATATTATTGTCTAAATTTGATATTGGAGTGTATATGTTGGATATTGTACGTATAAGTGTATATATTGGATATTATTGTCTAAATTTGATATTGGAGTGTATATGTTGGATATTGCACATATAAGTTTATATATTGGATATTATTGTCTAAATTTGATATTGGAGTGTATATGTTGGATATTGTACGTATAAGTGTATATATTGGATATTATTGTCTAAATTTGATATTGGAGTGTATATGTTGGATATTGCACATATAAGTTTATATATTGGATATTATTGTCTAAATTTGATATTGGAGTGTATATGTTGGATATTGTACGTATAAGTGTATATATTGGATATTATTGTCTAAATTTGATATTGTAGTGTATATGTTGGATATTGCACATATAAGTTTATATATTGGATATTATTGTCTAAATTTGATATTGGAGTGTATATGTTGGATATTGTACGTATAAGTGTATATATTGGATATTATTGTCTAAATTTGATATTGGAGTGTATATGTTGGATATTGCACATATAAGTTTATATATTGGATATTATTGTCTAAATTTGATATTGGAGTGTATATGTTGGATATTGCACATATAAGTTTATATATTGGATATTATTGTCTAAATTTGATATTGGAGTGTATATGTTGGATATTGCACATATAAGTTTATATATTGGATATTATTGTCTAAATTTGATATTGGAGTGTATATGTTGGATATTGCACATATAAGTTTATATATTGGATATTATTGTCTAAAGTTGATATTGGAGTGTATATGTTGGATATTGTACGTATAAGTGTATATATTGGATATTATTGTCTAAATTTGATATTGGAGTGTATATGTTGGATATTGCACATATAAGTTTATATATTGGATATTATTGTCTAAATTTGATATTGGAGTGTATATGTTGGATATTGTACATATAAGTGTATATATTGGATATTATTGTCTAAATTTGATATTGGAGTGTATATGTTGGATATTGCACATATAAGTTTATATATTGGATATTATTGTCTAAATTTGATATTGGAGTGTATATGTTGGATATTGCACATATAAGTTTATATATTGGAGATTATTATCTAAATTTGATATTGGAGTGTATATGTTGGATATTGTACGTATAAGTGTATATATTGGATATTATTGTCTAAATTTGATATTGGAGTGTATATGTTGGATATTGCACATATAAGTTTATATATTGGATATTATTGTCTAAATTTGATATTGGAGTGTATATGTTGGATATTGCACATATAAGTTTATATATTGGATATTATTGTCTAAATTTGATATTGGAGTGTATATGTTGGATATTGTACGTATAAGTGTATATATTGGATATTATTGTCTAAATTTGATATTGGAGTGTATATGTTGGATATTGCACATATAAGTTTATATATTGGATATTATTGTCTAAATTTGATATTGGAGTGTATATGTTGGATATTGTACGTATAAGTGTATATATTGGATATTATTGTCTAAATTTGATATTGGAGTGTATATGTTGGATATTGCACATATAATTTTATATATTGGATATTATTGTCTAAATTTGATATTGGAGTGTATATGTTGGATATTGTACGTATAAGTGTATATATTGGATATTATTGTCTAAAGTTGATATTGGAGTGTATATGTTGGATATTGCACATATAAGTTTATATATTGGAGATTATTGTCTAAATTTGATATTGGAGTGTATATGTTGGATATTGTACGTATAAGTGTATATATTGGATATTATTGTCTAAATTTGATATTGGAGTGTATATGTTGTATATTGCACATATAAGTTTATATATTGGATATTATTGTCTAAATTTGATATTGGAGTGTATATGTTGGATATTGTACGTATAAGTGTATATATTGGATATTATTGTCTAAATTTGATATTGGAGTGTATATGTTGGATATTGCACATATAAGTTTATATATTGGATATTATTGTCTAAATTTGATATTGGAGTGTATATGTTGGATATTGTACGTATAAGTGTATATATTGGATATTATTGTCTAAATTTGATATTGGAGTGTATATGTTGGATATTGCACATATAAGTTTATATATTGGATATTATTGTCTAAATTTGATATTGGAGTGTATATGTTGGATATTGTACGTATAAGTGTATATATTGGATATTATTGTCTAAATTTGATATTGGAGTGTATATGTTGGATATTGCACATATAAGTTTATATATTGGATATTATTGTCTAAATTTGATATTGGAGTGTATATGTTGGATATTGTACGTATAAGTGTATATATTGGATATTATTGTCTAAATTTGATATTGGAGTGTATATGTTGGATATTGCACATATAAGTTTATATATTGGATATTATTGTCTAAATTTGATATTGGAGTGTATATGTTGGATATTGCACATATAAGTTTATATATTGGATATTATTGTCTAAATTTGATATTGGAGTGTATATGTTAGATATTGGACATATAAGTGTATATATTGGATATTATTATCTAAATTGGATATTGGAGTGTATATGTTGGATATTGTACGTATAAGTGTATATATTGGATATTATTGTCTAAATTTGATATTGGAGTGTATATGTTGGATATTGCACATATAAGTTTATATATTGGAGATTACTGTCTAAATTTGATATTGGAGTGTATATGTTGGATATTGCACATATAAGTTTATATATTGGATATTATTGTCTAAATTTGATATTGGAGTGTATATGTTGGATATTGGACATATAAGTGTATATATTGGAGATTATTATCTAAATTTGATATTGGAGTGTATATGTTGGATATTGCACTTATAAGTTTATATATTGGATATTATTGTCTAAATTTGATATTGGAGTGTATATGTTGGATATTGTACATATAAGTGTATATATTGGATATTATTGTCTAAATTTGATATTGGAGCGTATATGTTGGATATTGGACATATAAGTTTATATATTGGATATTATTGTCTAAATTTGATATTGTAGTGTATATGTTGGATATTGCACACATAAGTTTATATATTGGATATTATTGTCTAAATTTGATATTGGAGTGTATATGTTGGATATTGCACAAATAAGTTTATATTTTGGATATTATTGTCTATATTTGATATTGGAGTGTATATGTTGGATATTGTACATATAAGTGTATATATTGTATATTATTGTTTCAATTTGTTATTGCAATGTGTATATTGGATAATGTCCACATAAATCTATATATTGGATATTCTTCTCTGAATCTGACATTAAACTTTGAATTAAAAGTTCCTTCAATTTTCAATGTTAAATTTGTTTTGTTTATTTTTCATATCGGATATTTTATTTATGTGATTGAAATTTTGTCCACTTCCGGGATAAGTGTTTTTGATTTTGTTTACTTCCTTTTTGTTGGGTTTTTGTCCTAGAACCGTACATGGACAAGGGGAACACAACGAGCAATGTCTGAACTGTACTAAGAACTAGGCGTGATATCGCTGGATATGTTCAGTGGAATGAATATCATCTACGCCCCCGGACATTAAACAAAAGGTTTAATTTTGAAATTTCCTGAATTTGGCGCGCATCGACTAGCACCTGATGAAGGACGGAGGACACAAAGGTTGAAATCTTGTGATAACAGCAACAAAGACGAGGACGATAGTTCGCCTGTGAATAATGTAAAGTATATACTTCAGAACGGTAGTGTAAGATGTCGAAATACTATTGACGCATAGCTGAATATATGTTAATGCAGAAAATAGGGCATTTTTAGAGTTGACATGTCCTATTTTCAGGATCCCCCTGGATTCACTTCTGTATTTACATTTGTCCGCTGCCGATGTAAATAAAACTATCACTAAATTCTTGTATGAACATAGACAATAATGAATTTATTTGTCACATTTTAATATTACAAGAAAAAATAATACAAATTGATTTTTTTACGGGGGTGGATGACATCTTTTCCCTCATCACAATATATATATATATATATATATATATATATGCAGAAATACAGTCTTAAAGTGTGCTATATTTATGGGGTAAAGTGCTCAATATCAGAGATAGAGCGTGTGTAAATATAAAAGTGGACATGGAAGTCAGCACTTAGAGGCGACAGACTGTCGCCTCTAAGTGCTGACTTCCATGTCCACTTTTATATTTATATATATATATATGTATATATATATATATATATATATATATATATATATATAAGATGGGATAGAATCATACTTAAGAAAGCACAAATGAAATATGCCTTTACTGTAACTGATTTTTTCACAATAGCCCCTTGCTAGCATGCATAAGTGTAAAACACAAGGCACCATCCAATGCTGAACCTCATTTATCAATCATGATAGGAGAGTCCACTCTTTCTCTCTCTCACTCTTTCTCTCTCTCTCTCTATCTCTCTCTCTCTCTCTCTCTCTCTCTATATATATATATATATATATATATATATATATATATATATATATATATAAGGCTACACTGAGGAGCCGTGATACAGCGAAACGTCTGTCGTTGGAAAACTATATATATATATATATATATATATATATATATATATGTATACATATAAATATATATATATATATATATATATATATATATATATGTATACATATAAATATATATATATATATATATATATATTATCTATAAATGTTGGTACTCGTTTGTAAAAACCACAAGCAGCTCAAATTGTAGTAGAACAAATCGGTACCCGATTAAAAATGGGGAATAAAAAAAGAAAGAATCTAGAACATTAAAACAAGGCAAAAACAATCGTCCATTTTTTAATTTCCAAGTACAAAGGAAAAAAACACCAAAACGAGTAAAAAGACAACTACGTAAAGTGCTCAAGTAGAACAAAAACTTTGATAATCCTAAGGAGCCAGGCAAACCTACCTAGGTTTCACCTAACCGAACCTGAAGATCCGATGTGTGAAACCTAGGTAGTTTTGCCTGGCTCCTTAGGATTATCTTATATATATATTATATATATATATTTAAAAACAGTGGCTCCTACTGCTATTAAGCATTTCTCTTCTCCGACCCGTATTTAAAAAAAAACGTTAAAATTCCCTTCCTTTCTGCCGTGCAACGATGGCCTAGCGGCAAGCTATCTGACTTTCGTTCCCGGCTTTAAGCAATCGGACATCTAGCCACACCGAAGAACTGTAAATACAGGGTGACCCAAAAAAGCGGGCACTTTTTAACAATCCAATAAAACCGAGAGTGCTGGAAGAAAAATATTTAATTCATCGTAATTGAAACCTTAAAACATGCCATTTAAGAAACAATGATGGAATTTTCATTTTTTAAAAATGACGTCCTGTAGATGGCGTCCTCCTGTACGAATGCATTCTTGAAATCTGCTGTTGAGATTCCTCATTGACTGCTGTAACATCTCAGCTGGGATACTGCGGATTTCATTCTCCTTACTAAAATGGCGAAATGTTTACTTGCTCAAGGTCACTGTCTCGCAGTGTTGCCACTTGCTCATGTCTGGCAATACGCACTTCAAAAATTCCCGTTTTTTGGGGTCACCCTGTATATATATATATAATAATTCTGACTCAGAATTCTGAATTATCATGATGATCTGGTAGGTGAAACCTAGGTAGATAATATAATGCTTAGTCTGTGTGTGTGTGTGTGTGTGAGAGAGAGAGAGAGAGAGAGAGCGAGCGCTCGTATATATGGAGTAATGTATGATTTAAAGAAAACCACATATTCTAACGTCTTTATTTACTTACTTCAGCTGGTTTTTGTACAAGACAAAGGATGTCTTTAACATATTTGACATTAAACGTACTGGCTCAATATTTCTCTTGCTGCACGTGGTTTCGTCTCTGCATCAACACGAAAGACACGTAAATTGTATTCATAAAGATTTTAAATTTGCAACGTCTTTCGCTAAAACCAAAAATACCTCAGACTTTATCTTGATATATATATATATATATATATATATATATATATATATATATATATATATATGATGATGATCAGTAAGGTGAAACTTAAGTAGATAGGTTCTGGCTCTTTAGGCATATTAATTTTGCTCTACTTAGTGCATGGAGCACTTTTCCTTTCAACTTAGGTAATCAGCCGGTGTTTTTTTTTTTCTTTTGGCTATACATTGCAGTGCTGGATGATTTTATTTCAAGCGTTACA
Organism: Acanthosepion esculentum; assembly: GCA_964036315.1. Classification (NCBI taxonomy): domain Eukaryota; kingdom Metazoa; phylum Mollusca; class Cephalopoda; order Sepiida; family Sepiidae; genus Acanthosepion; species Acanthosepion esculentum. The sequence continues at coordinate 20,360,021 of OZ038500.1, read as the reverse complement.
AATGTTTTTAGTCATTTTTTATTGATTTTTCTAAACTACCAATTTGTCTATTTTCTCATTTACAAATTGTATTATCTGTTTTTTTTTTCACATCGCCAGAGTTATCATATTATATATATATTTATATATATATATATATATATATATATATATATATATATATCTAAAGGGAGGATGTGTCTGTCTGTGTGTGTGTGTGTGTCTAACGAATGCACGGCCGTTATTTTCGACGGATTTGCACCAAAATTTACATGCACATGCTCCAAGTTAGCGGAAGGCTAACACCGACTTTGCATTTCCCAACTCCCATCGACAGTGGAAATAATCGTTTTTTTTTCATGCTTCTACGGCAGTTTTCATGTAGTTTGCGGCCATTTTCTACTGGCCAGAGTGAGAGCCTATAGCTGGCTGCCACGAATAGGCAGGAAGATTCTATTGGCCAGCGTGAGAGCCAACAGCTGACTGACACGAATGTTAACTAGCATTCTAGCATGCAAAAAAATCGATAACTGCATTCGTCACAAATGGGAAAAATTTTAATCTGCATGGCAATTTACTCCAATTGGCTCATTCGCTTGCTTAAACTCAACGTTGATTCTGATTTCGCGAAACTGGTTTGGTTGTGAAAAAGTATTTGTTGTTAACATTCTTTTTTCATTCGGTTTTTCCAGTTACGAGTCCTTTTTTAAAGCTGATCGTTTTGTGTTCATTTTGTTTAGTTCTTTTTTCGTAACAGATTTAATTTTTAGTATAGAGCTTAGAAAAAATTCACAGTGCGAGATAGGCAAGAATAAGGCATGTAGCAACATCAGCACGGCAAAGATCACTCCTTTAAAGGCAAGGAAGGGCAAAACTATTTTAAGTCAAGTGATAGCGATTGCTGTATGAGTCGTACGATATTTGAATCAAGCACGGTCAACGCCGGGCCATGCTGCTAGTATATATATATATATATATAGATATATATATGTCATTCGCAGACAGTACTGTTTCGCTGTATCACAGCTCCTCCGTGCGACTAGACATCGGAATGCATCAAGCTAGGGTTGAAATCCAATTTGTTGTGTCAGGGTTTCGACCACTAAGCTATCTTCATTCGGCAGAGTTAAGCAGCTAAATCTAGCGCATTGTTTTTATGAATATAAACAAATGCCAATCAACAGGAGTGCTCGATTCATTTTACTGAAGAGCTTTGCTTTAGCGCAGATGGTTTTTGTCTTTTTTGTAGAATTAGCTTGTCACTCAACAGTGTTCTCTTTATACGTTATTTTTATAGAAACAGCATATTTAAGTAAATGACCTGTTTTTAATTAAACAGTATTCATTACATTTACCGGCCTGAATGTTCAAGAAATTTCGTAGAAAATATGCGTTCTCCGACAGAAATCGAAATTTTATTCCTTTACAAACATCGTCATTTGATCTCACGTTCTGTACCATTTAGCTAACAGAGAAGCGTCTAGTTAGCTTCGTCCAAATTACTGTTTATAAACACACAATCTTCGCCGATTTTTCTCGATCGATCAAATCTGCTCACGAAACGTATTCAAACTAAGTAACTAAATAAATTAATTAACTCAATATCTTAACGTACCTTAAGCAAATTGTATCTATAAAATTGACTATTAAACAGAAAATATATTAAATAATTGTCTGACTTAATATAATTCATTATATGTTATCGCTGTTTACGTTTTTTCAAAAAATGTATTGCTGGTAATAATTTTTCCAAAAAATGTATACCTAGTACTTTTACTATAAAAAAAATCTATTTATACTCTCGTAGTATATTGACTCCAGTTTGGGGGTTAACTATTTGCTCACATTTGGGTCCCTAACCGGTGCTACCACCCCAGGTCAGGGTGGACCTGAGAACAACACCAATTAAGTGATGGTTCCACGCTTGTCAAACCTGCCAAACAGTGGCCTTGCTACCGGATGTAGATTATCGTCATACTAAAGAAGAACATCCTGCCAGGAGTATATGTTCGAGTAAAATTTACTTCTTTCTATAGCAAGACGAAAGAGGTGGGACTCGAGCGGGTCCAAGATGCAAAGGTCAAGGCAGGTGAGTCTATGGAATTGTAGCAGAAGTCAAACCATGGAATTAGCGATGGAGCAGCGAAAAGTTTAGGGGGTTTCGTCTGTTGGAAGAAGGGCTTGTAGGGTGGAAAATATTTCATTGCCCACAAGGTCGCGTAGACGTTTTTGAACTAGTCAGCTTCAGACCAGAAATGTCTGAAATAAGCCATTTTTGGTTTTCATCTGAATCTTGCAAAGATAAAGTATATAAGTGGGAGTCAAATACTTACTCTAGTGGTAGGGCACCCCGAGGCGATGTAATGGGTAGCAAACTTGTCTCGCTAAAACAATTACGAATGAGTAGTGATTTCCATAATCACTTGGTGCTGCCTACTGTTTGTCTTGTGCCACATGTAACCTAAGCTTGGAAAATCACTGGAGCACCTCAAGGCTGTGTAATGGTTAGCAAACTTGTCTCACCAGAATAATTACGACTGAGTAGTGAGTTCGATTCTCACTGACTGCCCCATACTTTCGGCCTTGTGCCACATCTAAGCTATGCTTGGAAAATCACTGTAATTCTTCTGAAAAAATACTCTAGTGATACAATGAAACATTTTTTCAGCATCTTTGACAATAGACCGACTATATGATTTCCACTTAAGGATTTTTTAAAGACCGGTTTCACTCCAAGCTAGGCAGTAAATCCCCTAAGACGCCAGTGGTTACAAGGTGTGGAAGAATTAGAAACAGAAACATGTAACCTACTTAAAGAGTTGAAAGAGAAAACATGAAGCGGGATGTCAGTAGATAGGGATTGACATTGCATTTAATTTGGTGGGGGGGATTAAAGTAGACTCGAAAACATAGAACAAGCGAGAAGAGAGAGAAAAGAATAGAATTCACGACTACATATAGTCAGCTCAATTGTAAATTTGATGAGATCTCGACGCCAGTCGAGTACTGCGTTTGAATTTAAAACGTCTAGATACCATAGTAAAAAAAAGCTCATAAGAAAACTTACCATGAAAGTATTTACAGAAAAGACACAGAGAGGCAACCTTGCAGCGGTGGAAAAAGTGACTGAAGCCGAGCGGCCAGACGAGGACCAATAATATTGCGAAGAGTTTATCCATAGCGAAGTGTTTATCCAAACACTTACCATGAAAGGTCTAGGGAGAAGTTGAGTTCCAATGGACATTCAAGACGAGGAGAAAAATCTCATCCATCGTGATAGGTGAAAGTCCAGTGCGGGCTCGGTGGTGGATTAACGTTACTAGTTTGGTTTTGGTGGTATTTAATTTTACCAGCATCTTTATCAATAAATCGGATTATGAAATCCGTTTGGCTGGGTTACAGTCGGAAAGCAGACCTTCTAATTACTCGGTCACATGCCAACAATATGAGCAACCCCACCGTAAGCCACCTGCACATGTGGGTGCAATAAGGTCGTCACTGATTTGCTGTCACTGTGCATCAAGTTGGCGTAACCGTTTCGTGAGATGGACAAAATGTTTATTACTTCCATAGGAAACAGAAAAACCTTCTGAAAAGAAAAAAAAAAACAATGATTACACGCCTTCTTTCTAAGTCATTTCTTTTTTTGTTCAGAATGTTTTTTCTATTTTCTGTGGAGGAAACGAATGCACATGTGTACATACATTCATCTGTGATGTGCAAATATTTGTTTCGATTCGTTTAGTGCCACAATGGCGCTGCATTCGAGGCAAATCCAACTCATCACATTGGAAGTAGTGGGCGAAATTAGTTTCTTACACTTCGCTCAAGGGCAAATACCTCCTCCTACATGCTCGATGTGTGAAAACCTCTGGCTTATATTGTTGCTCTTCAGGTATTCTCCCGGGAAGAATTAAAACTGAAAAATATACTTTCGATAACATTAGTATCGTTGTACTTTTATTATCCTCATCATTTTCCTCAGGGTCCATCAACGAAACTCTGGAGTCTGGATTCCAGCAAAGTGACAAAAATTTAACTTGTGTTAACTCTCTCTCTCTATCTCTCTCTCTTTTCCGTTCTCTCTCTATCACTCTCTCTCCATATATATATATATATATATATATATATATATATATATATATATATTTGTGTATCTAGGCAGCAATCCTTCTTTCATGCACATTTCATTGAATACGACAGACAAGGTGCTTTTATTTAGTTTTTTATACAATTTCTCATGCGATCTAATATTTTTTTTTTCTTTTCGGATGATAAATTATATAAAAACTGTCCGAATGTTCTTTTTAACCGAGCGCTTTCGGCTATACATTTAGCCGTTTTCAAGGATTAAATATTTCAACTGTTAAATAAGAAATAGTTTCTTGTATGTATGTTTTATAAATTCGGACAGTTTTTATATAATTTATCATCCGAAAGAAAAAAAATTGTTAGATCGCATAAGAAATTGTATAAAAAACTAAATAAAACCACCTTGTCTGTCGTATTCAATGAAATGTGCACATATATATATATATATATATATATATATATATATATATATATATATATATATATATATGTAATAGTAGTAGTAGTAGTAGTAGTAGTAATCTTATAAGTATAAGTAACTACACTCGTTTCGGAAACCCTTCGGTTTCTTGATTTGCAAATAATCAAATCAATACCGAAGGAAAAAAGGTATAAAAAAAAGAAAGAGCCGATAACATGAACGCTTGTCGAAAACAATCGTTCAGCATACAGCTCCAAAGCCCAAAGAGAAAAAACCGATACGAGTACGCAACTAACTAAATAAAGTGCTCAATACAGTAAGTAGAGCAGACCTAGTTAAACCTAGAGAGCCAGACAAACCTACCAAGATTTCACCTAAGCGGATCGTCAGGGAAGACAGCCTTCCCTAACGATCCGCTTAGGTGAAACCTTGGTTGCTTTGTCTGGCTCTCTAGGTTTACCTATATATATATATATATATATATATATATATATATATATATATATATATATATATATGTATATATATATATATATATATATATATATATATATATATATATATATATATATATATATGTATGTGTGTGTGTGTGTGTGTGTGTGTAATTATTATTATTATTTTCATTATAAGAGATTAAATAAAAACATTTTGAAACCCCTACACAAAAGCTTTCATGTTTCAATACTATGATTGTACTTCTTCAGGCGATGGTAAGTATCTGGTGATTATTTTATTCATGCCATGATAAATCGTAACATAGACAGGCCATCATTGACGATTGCGGAAAATATGTCAGCGACAAATGTATCGTGATTGTAGACAAATATGACATGTATCATTTTGTCTCAGTCCCACTATGTCTTCCCAAGTGAGCAATGGTGAAACGAAAAGACCATTCAGGCCTTCAGTAATGGCACCAACATTCATAATCTGGCTTCCATCTTCAAAGTCCATTCAAAAACCATCAAGAGAATGGCGAATAAGTTTAAAAAAGAAGAAACAGTAAAGAGGAAAACTGAACCAGGAGGTCACCACAGGAAGAGGGATCATCATTTCAATTTAGAGATAAAGCGATCAATTAGAAAAGATCCAACTCAATTCATAAGACGTTTAGCACATGAGAGAAGAGTTTCAGCTATAGCAGTACGAATAACAGTGAAAATAGACATGAAAATGAAATCGTACATGAAACCTGTGAAGCAACTTGTTACTCCAGGTCAGAAAATTAAAAGGTTAGAGAGGGGGAAGATCATCTTGAATAAGTTACAAAATGATCCTGGCATAATCTATATATTTGAATTTATTTCATTCTTTCATGAGCCTCTTATCCTTAGTTATGGTGAATGAATGACCTGTAATTTTTGATTAGGATGGATTTCATCACAATACTTCTATTAAGCTTATAGAGTAATTATACATTCTTATTGCTCAAATTAGAGTTCAATTGTTTTATAAAAACCTCGGAGAAATCCAGTAAGATATGTCAATGATTTCTCTGATATAACGTTTCAGAGCTTAATCTAATAATTGTAAAAACTTCCTGTGACTCGATTTGAACATTTTTGCTGTTACACCCGGTATATATATATATATATATATATATATATATATATATATATATATATATATATATATATATATATATATATATATATACATTTTATTTTAACTGTAAATCATTGTTTACTCCTAGAATATTTTTCACTTTCCGAATTTATTTAATATTCTATTTGGGTTGCCAACGGTTCTTCTGGTGAGGATTTGGCCGAAATGGTTACATTACCGAAAAAAATGATGTTTTCATTGTTCAAAACAATATATATATATATATATATATATATATATATATATATATATATATATATATATATATATATATATATACATTTAACCACGCTTTCTATTTTTTAAACAGTAGATCTATTTTCGTCTACCAACCGGAATATTCTTTAAATTCTATTAAATAATATGGAAACATTCTTTAAAACCTTTTAAATAATATTAAAATATTCTTAAAATCCTATTAACTATTATTAAAATATACTTAAAATCCTATTAAATAAGGTTAAAATGTTATTAAATTACTATTAAATAATATTAAATCATTCTTAAAGTGCTATTAAATAATATTTAATCATTCTTAAAATACTATTAAAATATTCTTAAAAACCTTTTAAATAATAGAAAAAAATTCTTAAAATCATATTAAATAATATTAAATTACCATTAAATAAAATTACATATTCTTAAAATACTATTAAAATATTCTTAAATAGAAATTTCCCCCAGCAGTGGGTTTTCGATCCCGTGAAGCGCCTTATTAGAAAAAACGACGTTATATCCGGGCTGCTTTAACCGATTCGCCAATGCATAGCTACTTTGTTTATATAAGCTTAAATACTTCCTTTTAGGATATCATTCTGGGTATTTGCATTCTATATATTTCATAACTGCTCTGTTTAATACCCCAAAGAGATTCGTTATTAAGCGTGCTTCTATTTTGCTTTAAGCACGTCTTTCTCGTCCTGATATTCGAAATTCCATAACTACTCGCTTTCATATTCGAAATGTAAACAAAGCAATTTCTAAAGATAATAATTGATTTTTAATTATTATTCAGACGTATTTTTATCACTATAAACGTTATATCTTGCGAATCCCCGTATAAGAGTAGACGCCCTGTTTATTTTTTAAACGGTATATATATATTTACGTCTACAGGCCTGAATATTAGAGAAGTCCTATAAAAAAAAACGCTCTATGAAGGATTCCAACCAGTAACACCCGTTGCAGGAGAAACCGTCGTTAGATCCGACGTGCTTTCAGCCACGTCGGTTAAACAATTTAAATATGCCTTTTAAGCACATTCTTGTTTTTTTCCGTTTTGGGTATGAAACTGAGATGTTATAAACTTTCAAGAATCTAAAACAAAACAAAAAAAGAAAGAAAAAATAAATGTCTTGTCGTGTGTCGTACTTCTAAAATCCACTACATCCATCCTGCATCACTGTCTAAATAGTCATAAGTTTTCATTTCCGCCATAAATACTAATTCATTTATCCTAGTTCCAAAATTTTGGGAATGAGGTGCGCTTCTTGATTAATCAATAATCAATCGCTATATGAGGTTGGCCTCATTAATAATGTTTATCTTAAATCGATACTATCGATCGAAATGTAGCGGTTGTTTCGGTTGTACAATAGTCGTTCCATAACGAGTCTCATATTCATGTGAACTCGCATTGCGGCGGAGATAAAGAGCCGGCCACACAAGGAAACAGAGTCGCATTTGGTACAGAAGCGAACGAGAGACAATTTACAATTCGAATTTATTGACTCTCGATTCGATATTATAAGCAATTAATTAAAGTTATTGATTCACGTGATTAGAAATCTTTATGGCGAAGCACAAATAAAATCTTAATTAAATGGCATTTCTTTCAAAAAGAAATTAATCACAACCTCGATTTAGAAAACATAATGGTCTAGAATTGAAACTTATTTTGAATTGCCTCAGGTATCTATCTATCTATCTATCTATCTATCTATCTATCTATCTATCTATCTAGGTCTCTTTATTATCTATCTAGCTATCTAGCACAGTCTATTCATTATCTATCTATCGAGCACAGCCTATTCATTATATATCTATCTATCTATCTGTCACAGTCTGTTCATTATCTATCTATCTATCGATCGATCGATCAATCGATCTATCACGATCAGTTCATTATATATCTATCTATCTATATATATATGTGTGTGTATGTGTGTGTGTGTGTGTAAATATATATATATATATCTTGATCAGTTCATTATCTATCTCCGTCTGATCATTATCCATCTATCTATCTATCTATCTATCTATCTATCTATCTATCTATCTCTCTCTCTCTCTCTCTCTATATATATATATATATATATATATATATATATATATATGTATGTACGTATTTATGAATATATATATGTATATAATAATACTAGTAATAATAATAATAATAATAATAATAATAATAATAATCTATCTATATTACCTAATATATTTATTAGATTACATATATCTGAGATATCTATCTCAGTCTAGTAATTATCTATCCATCTATCTGTCCCAATCTTTCATTGCATTTATTTAATCTCTTTTGACTATTCCTAGGCCTCTGTAAATCTTTCTTTCTTATTTTCTTTCTTTCTCTCCCTCTCTCATCCCTCTCTCTCTCTCTCTCTCTCTCTCTCTCTCTCTATATATATATATATATATATATATATATATATATAGGAAGATTCTTTCTAAGATTAATAGATAAACACTTTCATAGTCAACACCCACTACATAAAATTTTCAATAGGAAGACACTGAAAATTAGTTATTCATGCGTTAGAAACATGGAGAAAATTATATCTTCCCATAATTGTAGAATACTTAGAAACTACCATAGTAATGGAACTGAATCTTGTAACACTACCTGCAATTGTAGGAATAAAGACCTTTGCCCAATCGGGGGTAAATGTAGGTATGAAAATGTAGTGTACGAGGCAACAATCTTCCCCAAGGAAAATATAAACCAGAAAAAAAGATATATAGGTATATCCTCGGGTGAATGGAAGCAGCGTCTATACAACCATAAACGCTCTTTTAGATATAGATACCTCAAAAATCAAACTTCCTTATCCAAACACTACTGGGATCTGGTGGATAAGAGACTAACCCCACTTTTCGAATGGAGATACCTATCAAGAGCTAAAACCCCCAATAACTTCAGTGATCGATATGATCTGTGCATTGCGTAAAAAAATTTATATTATTAGAGATAAGAATCAAGATGAGTTGCTAAATCTTCTTAGTGAGATCTTTTCTAAATGTAGGCACAAAAAACGATTCAAAACATAAACACGGTTTTATAACGTGTTGTCACTTGTGACAGTGCCATCTTGGATCAATACCTTCGGGCATGACATTATAATGGAATGACTTTTATGATTATCTATATGTATCATTGTGTATGTTTATATGATGCGCTATGTATTTGAATTTTTTTTTTGTTAATCTTTATTCCTATAGGTGTGAGTGGGTATGTAGGTAGACGTTTTCCCTAGTAACTGATATGCAAAATAGATAGTCTTATAATACTTATAGACCTAGGTATATAACAGAAGAGATAGATACGCGTTACTGACTTAATATTTTTAATATTCTTAACGTTGTCTTCCTCACTGTCCTTGAAGTATAAATTAATTTAGTTTCCACCCACATATTTTTACATGTTAAATGTATAAACGGATAGATATGGTCCCTAAGGTTTTTTAATTAATTTTTTTAATTTTTAGCTTGTACATTTTGATTTATATATAGATATCTATATGTGCGTTCATGTGTGTGTATGTATATGTGTATATATATGTATGTGTGTATGTATATGGATATATATGTGTATATATATATGTGTGTATATATGTGTATATATGCGTATATGGATGTATGTACATGTAGGTAGATATGTATGTAGATGTGTTTATATGTGTGTGTGTGTGTGTGTGCATGTTTAGGTATGTATGTATATACACACACATATATATATATTTGTATATGGGTGTATATGTACGTATGTATGTTTAGTTAGACAGATAGATAGAGGGATACATTGTTTATTTGTTTAGATGGGTGTGTGTAGGTATTTGTATGGAGATGCGTAAAGTTTTATGTATATATTGTTTATGTACACGTATGCGTATGTATGTATGTACATAAATGTGTATATATAAGAGTGGATGTGTGTGGATATATGTGTATATGTATGTGTGTGTATATATGTATATGTATGTGTATGTGTGTATATATATGTATATATATATATATATATATATATATATATATATATATGTATATGTGTGTCTATATATATATATGTATGTGTATATGTATATGTATATGTATGGGTATGTGTGTACACGCCTATATGTATGTATGTATGTATGTGAAAATATTAATGTTTGTTGTGTATGTGTGTATACGTATGTATTTTTGAACATAGAAATTTAGGTCCTTGCTAGTTTAGATAATCGTTATTTTTATATGTTTACATTAGATTTGTAACCTGCAGTCGATATTACCTTTGTCAAATTTTCTTGATTACACAGCGGCCCTTTTATGAAGGCCCTTCGGTTTCAGTTATTTTTTTAATAAATTATGACCATGGAATATTAGTGTTTAAGTCTTTTTATTATTTATAATTTGTTTATTTATTGTTAATAAAAAAATAATAGTATTTGATAATAATGTTTTATAATATAACTATAATCCACACGCATAGTAATATTAATAAAAAAGAAAAAGCCACCATTGAACACAGCCAAAATGTGATGACCGTGTTTTGAAAAAAAAACCTATAGCACTAAATACATAAATAAAACAACCCATTCATTTAGTTGAAATTAAAAATAAAATCATCCTTGATAATGGCTAAATATGTAGCCGGAAGCACACGAACATACAGAATACTCGGATAATTTCTGCTTAGTTTATGTTCAGGAATGAATATATATATATATATATGGAGTCGCCTGACGATTACACTAGCATGAAACAGACTGTCGCCTCTAAGTGCTGACTTCCATGTCCACTTTTATATATATATATATATATATATATATATATATATATATATATATATATAAAATACCTAAAGAGCCAGAACCTACCTATACTAGGTTTTACCTAAAGGTTCATCAGGATAACTCTGGAACCAACAAGAAAAGTAACAGTATTTGCAGTACCTTGTCAGTCGTTTTTAATGAAATATATATATATATATATATATATATATATATATATTATTAAATCAATCGATTTAATACAATCCGAAAAATGAGGTAATCAATAAATATCTCTTTAGTCTTTATTATAGATCAATCTCTCAAAACAATCAATTTGACATATCTATAAAAAACATCGTTCTGTTTTTCGCATCAATCATTAATTTTATTATTTTTCTTCGTCTCCTTTTATTCATACCCATATCTCTTTGTCTGCCTTTCTAAATCGGGAAAGCTATATATATATATATATATATATATATATATATATATATATATATATATATATATATATATATATATATATATATATATATATATATATTAGATTCTCACACATGAAATGACGCATTTTTGCGTTGTTTTTTGATCCGGTAGTCTATCCTTCGTATATATATAAAAGTAAACTTAGTATATAAAAATCTCTTGACTTAGTCCTGACTCTTTCTTTCCTGATAATTTTACTTTTAACCTATCGTTACTCATACGCCACATGAAAATGATTACAATGAAAAAATGTCGAATAATCTTACCGCATGAGTAAAAACTGGGAAAAAAGTACCATTTTTGCATCGAATGATTACATACGATGAAAAATGGATACTCTTTGACAACAGTAGGAGAGTAGGCCAGCGGTTAGATGCAAGCGAATCACCAAGGCAATACCTAATGGTGTCTTCCTTTACCTTTGCTTCACTTATCCTGGGAAAATTATTTTGCACATACTTCAATGCTGCCTGAAGAGGAGGCAAAAGATTTTTTCTTTGATTCAAGTAGTTGTGGATGCTGACCATTTTTTCCTCCCAGGTTCCAGTGATAGACGCATTGGTCTCTTCTGCCTCGGCTGTCCCATTCACAAGAAAGAGAAGTACTTGGCATATCCACCTTATCGTCGAAACAAATTACCAACAACCTTCAAATCTTCGCAAAGTTGCAGGTTATATTGACCATAGCCGATGTAACTCAGTAGTTGTCTATTATTATCATAAGTTTCTTTCATGCAGACTGCATGACTAACTGGGATCGAAGATAACAGATTACCATTGTGCAACAAGAAAGCTTTGAGACTCGTTTACGAGCAATCAATAAACAGACTTTATTCCTTTGGATTGTAAGTGATGTTAAGTGATTGCATAAAACCACTGATATCATTACAGTACACCAAATCACAATCCATAAGTAATATTGGGAAAATAACCTTGTGTTGATCCCGGAAATGGGAAATCCTTACATCGCCAGGTAATAAATTCCACAGCTGTTACCTGGAACCTAAAATTTCTTTACTTTTAGGAAGTTAATTTAATTATTTAATCTTCCTCATATAGAGCGAAAGAAAATTCATTCTTCATAATGAAAAATATAATGTTAACTATGAATTTTTTTAATACTTACCAATAATACTGGAATACAACCTGAAAGCTTCAAAGACGAAAACAGCCAATCATAGCTAAGTCGAGAGCAATTTAAATAAAAATAATATCCAAAATAGTTGATTGGCTCTAGATTTTAAGATACTGTACTAGTGTTTCATGAATCAAAATTTTCCTTACTAGATCCATTTTTATTCTCCTAATAAACTTACATATGATTATTCTCTTAATAAACTAATTATTATCCTCCTTTCCTCTCACGTGGTCACACATTTAACTGACATGTGAAAAATGATCCTTTCTATGACTGAACAAAGCTGATAACTTCTGCTATGTGTGCGGCGAAGTAACTCTTGTATCTGAAAAGCGAAATATAACGCCTGCTATGACATAAGCTTACCATGTATATTTTGAACGCTAGGGCTGGAGACCGAAACAGGCAGTGGGCACCGCACATATGCTATAATACCTGTGCAAGAAATTTCAGTGAAAGGCTAACTAGGAAGAAAAAGCTATGCGTTTTGCAGTGTCCATCGTTTGGAGAGAACCAAGCGATCACACCATTGACTGCTACTTCTGCTAGGTGCCCCCAATTGCTAAGAAACTATCAAAGCAAAGAAATGGACAATGCAATATACAAACATTCTATCAGTTTTGCGTCCTCTTCCCTATAACGAAAGCATAATAATCCCAGAAGCACCGGAATCTTAAAAAATTAGTAAACGGTAGAGTAATGGATAGCGGTTCGGACTGAGGAATCAGAGAGCCGAGTTCGAATTCCACTCGATTCCATTTACATTCACTTACGTGCTAACATCCTTGGGATAGGTATGAATCCTCTTCTTCTCCCCACGGCTATTCAGAAGTAGCATGACAGACCGGGTCTATAGCCTTGGATGGCAATTGGTTTAACGTAGAAAGAAATGGCAACCAACTGATGGAAAAAAAAATTATCTCGTCACTCATATATCGAAAGACACATGATCGCTTAAGCGTGTATCACGTATAGCACATAACTGACTGACCCTTGGGAAAGGTATGAATCCTCTTCTTCTCCTCCCCCCAGCTATTGATAAATAGCAGGAGACAGGGTTCTGTAGCCTTGGATGGCAACTGGCCTACTGCAGAAAGAAATGGCAACCTACTGCGGGAAAAAATCTGCTTCGTCAGTCATGTATTGAAATATACGTGATCGCCTGTGCATCACGTATGGCCCATAACTGACTGACTGACCCTTGGGAAAGGTATGAATCCTCTTCTTCTCCTCCCCACAACTATTGGTAAAGAGCATGACAGACCGGGTTCTGTAGCCTTGGATGGCAACTGGTCTAGCGTAGAAAGAAATGGCAACCTACTGTGGGAAAAAATCTGCTTCGTCAGTCATGTATGGAAACATACATGATAGCCTGTGTATCACGTATGGCACATAACTGACTGACACTTGGGAAAGGTATGAATTCTCTTCACCCACAAACTATTGGTAAATAGCAGGACTTAAATTATTAACAGATTATCTGAATTAATTATTTAATATTATTCATTCGCATAGATAAATTTTTAGCAGGATATATTTTTAGGTAATTTATTTCCGGTACGTTTCAAATTATTTATAGACTTCACTAAAAATTCAAGAGACTTTTGGTGATTACGTAGTTTATCTTAATGCATTTACTCTGCAAATATGATGCATTCCGTTTCTCTCTTCAGTTGTCCTCGGCGCAGCTATGTCCATGATATTTTCTATCTCTATTTTACTGTCTTCATAAAAGTTTATTTTATTTTTCTCATTTCCATACCCATTTCATTATCCGTTTTTCTTCTTCATGTCTGATTTGAAATCATTATTGCATGCATGTATCCAGTTCCATTCAGAACTAATCTTCAATCTTCAACGCTGACGCATTTTATACAACCTTCCCTTATATATATATATATATATATATATATATATATATATATATATATATATATATATATGCATATATATATATAAGGGAAGGTTGTATGTATATATATATATATATATATATATATATATATATATATGGGAAGGTTGTATATATATATATATATATATATATATAATATGAAATGGACAAAGTCTGACAATTATTTTAAGACATATTTCATGTTTATACTCTCTTTTTTATAGATACACATATTTAAGTAAATGCTCTGTTTTTGTAATAAACAGTATTAACAACGTTTACCGGCCTGAATGTCCGAGAAAGTTTCATAGAAAATATACAGAGGACACATATTTTCTATGAAAATTTCTCGGATATTCAGGCCGGTAAATGTTGTTAATACTATTTATTATAAACAGAGCATTTACTTAAATATTTCTATCTATAAAAAGAACGTATAGACATAAAAAATATATATATATATATATATATATATATATATATATATATATATATATATATATATATATATATATGTAATTTAATGAAAACGGACAACTTTAAAGGACCATGGTTATAATTTATTTCCCCAGGGAGTTTCTTTTTCTCTTGACCATCAGACCTCACTTCCAAGTATGAAAAAATGAATATATATATATATATATATATATATATATATATATATATATATATATATATATATATATATATTCAGAGTTGTCCTTCTCCTAGACCAGTTGCATTCCAAGGCTACAGAAGCCAGTCTATACTGCTATTTACCCATAGGTGGTCGAAGAAGAAGTGAGTTCATACATTTCCCAAAGCACTTAAGGAATGTAATGGATTCGACTGGAATTCGAACTCGGCTGTCAGATCCCTCCATCCGAGCTTCTATTCATTACTAAAGAAAACTTCTGGAGGGTCTTTTGGGGATCTTGTGGTGCGTAGCGCACTAGGTCTTTGTATTAGGCTCTTCAAAAGGTGTGGTTGGTATCGGACAAAGCCTTCACCACTATAATCAAATCATATGTGCAGGTGAATGACTGTTGGTTCCTAGGAACTGAGTTGCTTGGCCCTCATATTTTGAAAAAACGACCCGAGAGTCTACCATATATATATATATATATATATATATATATATATATATATATATATATATATATATATATATATATATAGCTGATTTTATAGATATAATGTATTTGAGTAAAAGCTATGTTTTTAATTACACAGTATGAATGTTCGAAAAAATTTCGTAGAAAATATGTGCTCTTCCGATAGGAATCGAAGCTGTAACCTTTATGCCGTTACCATTCAGTCGCAGATAGTCATCCGGTAGGCAAAGTCCGAATTACTGTTTATAAACACAAAGCTTCGATGATTTTTCTCGGTCTATCGATCATTTCTGTTAACGAAACGTATCTTAACGTAAACAATGACAGCATGTGAAATGGATTAAGTCCGACAATTATTTAATATATATTTAATATATTTTATTTAGAAAATGTTCATATTTTCTACGAATTTTCTCGAACATTCAGGTCGGTAAATATAATAAATACAGTTTAATTAAAAACAGGACATTTATCTAAATAAGTTATATTTATAAAAAAAATAACGAATAAATAGAAAATATATTAAAATAATTGTCAGACTTAATCCATTTCATATTGGGGCCTCAAGTTTCATCTTCATTTATGAGAGGAGTTTGTCCAGTAACCACTGTCTTCTTCGAAAACAGGTATTATATTATGTAACATCCTCTCGCTTTTTTCTTTGTTTCTAAAGATATTTTCCTGACTCTTTGTATATCTCTGAGATGAGGTATTACGATTACTTGCATTATTTACATTATTCGGACTGTTATCGTCATCTTCATTGCCATATTCACAAAGTTTCTGCCGTTGTACGCTACAGCCTTCTTCAATATCTGTCCATATATCTGAGATGAGGTATTATGATTACTTGTATTATTTACATTATTCGGACTGTTATTCTCATCTTCATTGTCACATTCACAACGTTTCGGCCGTTGTAGGCGTCGACTTTCTTCAGATGATTGGAATTATTCTTCAATATCTGTCTATATCACTGAGATGAGGTATTATGATTACTTGTATTATTTACATTATTCGGACTGTTATTCTCATCTTCATTGCCATATTCACAACGTTTCGGCCGTTAATCAGTATTTGTTTATAATTAATGTCATCGCTGTACCCAGGGGTGGATCTACTATGAAACTAATGAAGCTTAAGCTTCAGAGTCCCTAATCCCAGACGGGTTACTGAAGCAGCTTTTTATTTAATGAATGTAATTTTTTAACAAAATCGATATTTGTCATAGAAAATATGAGTCCTCCGAAAAGAATCGAACCTGTATCCTATACGGAACCGTCATATAGCCTAACATGCTTTTACGGATTTTACTTGTCGGAGGACGCATATTTTCTATGACAATTTCTAGGACATTCAGGCCGGCAAATGTTGTTAATACTGTTTATAATAAACAGAGCATTTACTTAAATATTTGTATCTATAAAAAAAGAATGTATAAACATAAAAATGACTTAATATATATATATATATATATATATATATATATATATATATATATAAGTGAACATAGAAGTCAACACTTAGAGGCGACAGTCTGTTTCATGAGAGATGCAATCATCTGTTTCATGCTAGATGCAATCGTGGCCTAACCATTGCATCTAGCATGAAACAGACTGTCGCCTCTAAGTATTGACTTCTATGTTCACTTTAATATTTACACACGCTCTATCTCTGATATTGAGCACTTTATCCCATAAATATAGCACATCTTAAGACTATATTTCTTCATATATATATATATATATATATATATATATATATATATATATATATATAAGTCGGTGTGTTAGTGTGTGGTTTAATACCACGAAAATATGTATTTGATAGTACGATTATTTACATTAGTCTTTCCCCCATTCGTGAATCGTGCTCAAGTTGGTGGACGAGTAACCTTGAACTCGGTTTCCAAACCCTTTCGAGCATCGGTGATCGTCATCAGGGGGCAGAAAGTTTCTTTACTCTTTGTACATTAAATCTCAAGAACCCCCAGTACCTACATAGGTCTTACCTCTGCTACCCTATCCCGCCGACTTCCATATCATCTTTTACAACATAGTTCCATAACCGGAAATCCCAATCCTAAACAGGAAACAAGAAATAAACTTCGACTTCAGTTCAAAAGACCGGGGACGCGCGTGAACCGAACGATAGGTAGATTAGGTAGAGAAAGTGTTGCACCCACAGGCCCATTGACTTTTTTTATTAAAGTTATCAGAACATAGGATAGATTATGAGAAAATTAGCGGCTCCCCATGTGTGTCCTAACAGAGGAAAAATGGACGAGATAAATGAACAGTTTAAGAAGCATTCTTTTATTTAAGTAATACATTATATGAGAATGAGAAGAGAGAAATGCTAAATATATTTCTTTAGATGTTATTGCCTTGGCATCGAGGATGAAGTCCGAATACATGTACCTTTTTCAAATTAATCGAAAGACTTATCTGACGTTGATCATATCTCTTCTTCCGATGTCTGCATGTCGATGCATTATTCAGGTTTACTTGTGGCCAGCATCGCCTGTCCGTTGGATCAGGCTCCAACGCGTCCTTTTACCTCGGTGGTCTTCAACCCTCTCACATCTGGCGCTTAAAATCTATTAGGAGCCTAAATATGGGTTGACCCAGTAGTATCAGAGAAATGAACTCTTCTCTTTTATCAAGCAAGTAGAGATAACCTATGTTTTTTTATAAGATAAATTACGAGGTATTGACATAACAATATCATCAGAGAAAAAAATCAGTTCTTTTTAAAATTAATTACCAACTTCGACTCGTTAAGTTCATGACCGCCATTTTGAAATACAGTTATAGATATTCTTCGCAATTGTTAACTTGTTGTTTCAATTTTGGAAGTCCCTTCTCGTTTTGGTAATTCTGTCGTCTAATTGATCTATATCATAAAGAACTTTTCCCACGTGATTAGGTCTGTCGGCTATTTTCCAGCAGAATTTGATAAAAATCAATGATTATGATCACACTTTGTTTTCTTCTTTGAGATTGTTTCAGTGCACTAACTTATAATGCAACATTGTTTGGCAGCCTTCGATAAATACATCTCTTCGCCTCAGGCGTGTTCAGCCCAAATACAAAGCTTATTTAATATCACACTGTCTCGGCCAAGAAAATTAAGTTTTACCGTGTGTATCTATAGATGTGAAACCACGTCCATAAATTATGAGTCAACAATGAAGTGGCTGTCAATCATTTCCAATATACAGGTTGTCTAAAAAGTCTCTTTACAATTAAAGGAAAATATTACTAAGGCAATTGATGAGATTGGTAAGACCCCACCACCCCCAACACGAAATGAAGCCTCCTGGGTAAGAGGATGTACTACATCCGCGTCTTCCTTACAACGATAAACTACATCCGATAGCAAGGCCTCTGACCTGGAGGTTTTGAGGAGCGTGGAACCAGCTCTTAATTGCTGGTGTTCCCACGTCCACTCTGATCCGGGGTGGTAGCACCTGTTAGGGGACCCAGCTATGGGCAAATAGTTAACTATTACCAGCAATACTTTTTTGAAAAAGTTATTGCCAGCAATACAATTTTCAAAGAAAAATATTACCGGAAACAGATTTTTGACAAAACAAAATATTACTAGCAATAAAAAAAATTGTTGACATTAAATAACCCATTGAGGTTGATATGCCATAAAACAAAATAACCCAAACCAATATTAACCAAAGAATACATATTCTATTCATACAAATCTATCCTAAAAATGTTGTCGGCATTAAATAACACAGTGAGGTTGATATGCCGTAAAACAAAATAACCCAAACCAAATCAAACCGAGCCAGTCGCCAGGTAAGCGAAAACTCCTGAGGTAATCCGCCGCTGGCGCCCAAGACCAGAAAGAGCTAAACTCTTCCAACGACAAGTCGAGCCGCTCGCGTAGAGGATCTTTCCACTAGACAACGATAGAAGACCTTCATAGTCCGAGAAATGCCACAGATTTGCCTTCAATTTTGTCTAACTTTAATAGAGGTCTTAAAAGGGTCTTTTTGTTTTGATATGCCCCTTTTAAACTCCTCTTTGTCCACTGTGCATATTGCTTCTGGGCCCGGGAAAATCATCTTTTACTTTTTCTCTCTTGCAGGGTCAGAAGGAGAAGTGAATGTGTGATGGGGAGTAGATAGTGAACTGAAGGAGGAGATGGAGGGAGAGAGGGATGGAGCTTTCTTTTGGCGAAGCAGAGATGGAGAGTGGCCTGGATCTGTCCATGACCCTGTCCGCCCTACTACGGGCATTGAGCGTTTGCTGAGGTTCATCTTCCTCCTCTTCGTCTCTGCTCCTCTTAAGTGATGCTGCCAGAGGTGGGGGCATTTTTCCACCTCCATTGGCGTGTTCATTGGTTATTTTTGTTGCTGCTGTTGCTTTTGGTGTGGCTGCTTTTCCAGCCCCTCCTTTAGAGGCTACACCTCCTTTTGTTGCTGTTTCTCTGGTGTTGGTTGCCTCTTTGGTTGAGGTATCTACCGTGGAGACGGAACATTAGATTTCCGACCCATTCCTACCTCCTTCCAGGCTCCATCCACCGGTTTTGTGGTTGTCCCCCTCCTCTTCTGGCGTCGCGACTACTGCTGCTGCTGTTGCGGCTGTCTTTGCTGGACGAGGTCGAAGTTTTGTTCCTTTTACCGGGGCACTCCTTGGCCATGTGCCCCGAAGCGCCACACGACCACCAATAGGGTATTGTACATTCCACCACCACCACCATCTTTTTGTCACGGCAAACCAGCCTCAACCTCTTCCCCCTTTTCGGCCTTGTGCCATAATTGTATTTTTTATAGAATAAATATACGGTGATCTAGACTGGGATCGGTCGTGTTCCTGTTCAGACCGATTACAACTGGTGTTTTCACCCGATGTTCTCTGCAACTTTTTGTGTGAACGTCAAATTCGTTTTCAGTTAAGTCTGTTTTTTATTTTCAACTTGTGTTACATTTCTTTTTTTACTGACAGTCTTTGTAAATTTTGTGATTTTTTTTTTTCCTTTTTCAGTTTCTCACTCTCCCACTTTATATTTTTCTTTTTTTATCATTCTTTTTTTTCTATTAGCTTTTTGATTTTCTTATTTTAAAATTATATGTTATATTGTTCTTTAATTTTCTGCAACAGCCCCCCACACACAACTGCTAGAGTTTATCTAATTTTTCGACGTCCGACTTTATTTTTCTTTGTTTATTTTCTTACGTGTTTTTTCGTTCTTTGTTTTTCTTTTTAATTATCCGTCTGATATTTTTGTACTTGTAAAATCCTTGTGTACATATTTTCTTTAATTGTTTGTATTTTATTTTGTTTAGTCTGTCTGTTTTTTCTTTGTGAATTTTTCGTTTGTTAACGGGCAGACTGCGTTTTTTCGGCAGCCATATTTGTTTTATGTCATTTTTTAGTTTCGTATTTGCTTTCGTATTTTCTTTGTGTAGCATTTTTTAAAATTTTATTGTATTATTTTATTGTTTTGTTTGACTTTCTTCGTGTATATTTAGTTTTTTGAGCTTACGTACGTATATTCGTTTTTGTCCTTTTAAAGGAAATTTGTCATTGTTATTGGTCTTAACTTTGTATATTTATGTTTTTTATTTTGTAAAGTTTTACGTTTATTCTCGTCGTCCTTTTTTGCGAGATTTTCTATTTTGCACGTCCAACTGTCCTTTTGTATTTGCGATTTATTTTTTTCTTTGCTTTAACGTTTTCTTTCGCCTATAGTCGAACCATGTTTATTTTATTCCTGTTTCCTACTACCACTACCCTGCCCTTTTATTCTTTTAAAAGGATAAAAAATATATCAAAATTCCGTCATTTTAATTAAAAAGAAAAAAAATAAATAATGGCTGACATAAGAAAATCAGTTAAGAAACATTTATTCTCTGTTAAAAAGGTCCCACCGGAAAAAGATAATCTCGATGAGTACCCGTTGTTGTCGAGTACATCCGTAAATAAAGAGGCCTATGACGGACAAAATAAGTCTTCAAACCCAAGTATGGAGGCCAAAAATGGCCAAAATTTAACGACCAAAAATATGGAAGCCAAAAATGCCCAAAAGTCTAAAAATATGGAGGCCAATAATTGCCAAATTAATAAGAACAACAGTAATAATGCTGAGGCCGGGGAACTGCCCTGTTGTTGGAAGTCTCCACCGGATTGCATAATCAATATCGCGGAGTTCTTGGAGCGAGCCAAGAGTTATGCACACCTTGTCGTAGAAGGTGGACTCTTAGAAGACCCTACATAACTGAAGAAAATTGAGAGAAGAATTGTGTCAGTTTTCGTCGGCGACGAGCGTAGGTCCAAAATTTGTCGTTCGATGAAAGACATTGGTGAAATCACTGGAGTCCCTGGAATTTAAGCAACTGAAAATTGTTAAAGATGCTGGCTTCTTCGTGTGGGCCGTATTTCTACCCACACCAGAATATTGTCTTGATGCATCAAGCCGAAACTTAATTATAAAAGATTACGTTCTACGTACAGAGTATAAAGCCAGACGAGGTCCCTCCTCAGGTTATCAGCTAATATTTAGCTGCCTTCCTATCGCAGTACGGCGAAATTCTGGGTGCTATCTGCGATAGCCTGACCGGGGAATGGAGCTTCGATATTATGTTAGATCAAAAAGCCATACTCTCTATCCCCAACTATCTGGAAGTAGTGGGCTTGAAACTGCCGGTTATTGTGACTGGCCGTAAACCAGTGTGTTGGAAGTGTGGAGAGACTGGTCACCACTCCTCTTCCTGCCCAGAGAAGAAGGTCTTTGGAAGTCAGGCCTCAGTTGACCAAAATACTCCTCTGACCGCATCTTTAGATTTTGCCTCGCTTGTAATGGGTATTCCAACTTCCCGGACTGGTGTGGTAAACCCCCGTTTGGGTCTACCACTAAGCCTGCCATTCCCCCTCTTCGGGGGAATGGCAGGTTGCTGGCAGGGCCAGAGGGAAGTGCCAGAAAGTGGGTCCACAGTCCTATTAAGCCCCTGGGACGAAAAGCACAAACAGTACCACTCCCTCAGTCAATGTTAAGTGCGGCGCCGCGGTCTCCAAACAGAAATTTTAAGGAGCAACAAAAGAAATTCGACCCAGGATTCGAAAAAAAACAGAGAAAATAAAAGAATTAAAGTAGAAGCTAGACAAACAAAAGCAAAAGACTACTCCTAAAAAGGCCACTCCCTCCACATCTTCTCCCCCGCTCCCACATTCGCCACACGCACATTCTTCCCATCCCTCATCCACTCTCAGTAGAGACCCCAGCTCCTTCAGACAAAACACCTATTTCATACTCCGTCACACTCCCAGTACTTCCCCCATCAAGAATCCGGAAATGCCACCCCCTGCAACTAAAAGACAAAGAAGTCCCTCTCAGCACTCAAAAGAAAAATGAAAAAAATCAATAAAACACATATATAACTTAGGGGAAGATGTTTGTCACATGTCCCCAGCCCAGGCTGAGAGAACACGGGACTATGGTAACAGGATAAAAGATCTTAAATATCTACTCTCCGTCAAACAATATGCCAACAAGGACGTTGAAGAGCCAAATAATATTCCTGAGGCTCAAAGAGTCCTAAAGGCAATCAGAACTGGAAAGGAGGCACGGCAATCATGGGTGATGGTCGACGAACCCATCGTCTCTTATATAATTCACACCCTATTGCCATATTTGAAGATAAAAAACAAAAATTGAAACAATTTTGTGCCGGGAGGGTCCCAGTTTCAGGTTACCCCTTCCTCTATAGATCATTAAAATTGACTTTCCCCTGGGATATAGGCGGTCTCTCCCAAGACGCTACCATCAAAACTGAGATGCGCCACGGGTCAATGGGAGAGGCTATCGGTATCCTTACCAGTGTCTCAATCCTAAATCGGTCTGATAATAGCTCTCAAGTTCGCAAGTCTGAATGTCCAGGGCCTGAGGTCGCAGGCCCGAGGTGCGATACTCGATCGCGATCTTCAGCGCCCCTGGGTGGATGTATGTTGTGTACAGGAAATCCATTTTTATATCGTGACCGTGAAAACATTCTGTCTAAGAGGTTCATCCTCTTTTCAGCATGTTTTGATGGACGCTCGAATGGTATTTCCTAGCTGGTGAGCAAGTCTGTAGATGCGGCGTGTTCTCGATCTTTATGGACTAAATGGACTCGTCCTATTACTATATATATGGGGATATTATGCCTCTCAAGAGAGCTGTCCAGCGTTGACAGCCTTGCTGCGACTTGTTCCAGCAAGTCGGTCGAAATCTCTGCCTCTGAGCAGAGAAGAACCCGGACGAAGCTCCGCCGAAGGGCAGAGTCTCGTTCTGGGAGGTTGACCAACCTGATTCTGTTTTTACAGTTTCTACGGGCATTTTTTGGCCGAGCCTATGGGCTCGGGAATACCCACGTTAAACTCGACCTTGTGCCACATCTATCCCTCGTGGTGGGGACAGTAAATATTGCTGTCCACCGTTGACGAGTTGACTACTGTACATTGCCGTCAGTCGGACGTGCATCATTTTTGTATTCGTTCTTTTATTTAATAATATGTTTTCACTAAATTGCTGAGTTCGAGTTTTCTTTCGGACCTGTTCTGTGTCCACAACAATAATAATAGACATTACATTTAAATTTTTGAAGGCCAGAATTGGCTGAATATCATGAAGCCGCAAGGCAGTTCCACAAGTGAGAAGTGAGTGAAATGAGACTGTTAGAATAGACCTTACGGTTACATCTGAACAATTTAACTGACGTGATGAGACCTTGCCGCCATACTAGTACTGTGCTTAAAATCCAAGAATCTAATTACCATAGCGAAGAAAAATTACTATGAAAGTATTTATGAGAAAGGCAGTATACATTCTCTTATATAATTCCGTTTTTTATTCACTCGACACATACTTTCAGTCCTCAATAAGAGCTTTGATAGAGATAGAAGATCCTTTTTTATTTTTCTTAGTTTAAATTCGTTTAGTTAGCACATTTTATCGGTACCTTTTTTCATTCCATCTTATTATAATGTACATTTATTTCCAGGTTACATAGTTTCTCAAAAAATCAGTTTTAACAAACATTGTACTTCATTTTACAATTTCTATCGCTTCCTCTAAAAATTTGTGCTATTGTTTGGATATCATCAATACTGCACACACCACTATTGCCGTCGCTAAACTCATAAAGCCTTTCGACTTCAAAGCTTTTTTTCTTTTTAAAAATGTACCGTATGCTTAGTCATCGACAGACCAGTGTAAATTCGGGGGTGAATGAATGTTGCACAATGTCCTGAGCAGATCAAACAATCAATAGAAAAATGTAAATTTATTGCAGATCAATAAATTACTGTTACGGAAAGCCCCTGATATTTTCTTTATTTAATATTAATTTTAATTTTATTTATTTTTCAGCTTTGAAAACAGTAACGGACGACTGGCTGTCTTGATGAATTGGAGATTTGATGATGTCTCGTCTCGTCCAGGGTATGACGATAGACTACATCTAGAAGCAAGGCCCCTACTCGTAAGATCAGATGGTCTGAGGAGCGAGGAACCGCCACTTAATTGCTTTTGTTCCAGGTCCACGCCGACCCGGGGTGGTAGCACCTGTTAGGGTCCCAACTATGGGCAAATAGTGAGCCTCCAAATAAAAATCAATAGTACATTTCTATAGTAAAAATACCATCAATACGTTTTTTTGATATACAAAATATATATTTAAAATATATATCTAAAATATTATAAAATATTATAAAAGGATATATATGCTACAAAGGTTATGTTACAATGTTATAATTTGATATAACGTCATAATGTTATACATATGTTATACAATGAAAGAAATATTATAAAATATTTAAAGTGTTATATAAATATGTCATAAAATGTTTGTCTATATTTCTGAGATGAGGTATCATGTATATTATTTACATTATTCCGACTATTGTCGTCATCTTTGTCGCCATATTTATTACAACGTTTCGGTCGTTGTACACTCCGGCCTTCTTCAGGTGTTTGGAATGTCGAACTGAACACTTTATTTCGCTCACTGGGGTAGACTGTTCTAGTTCCATGTGCCATGTTTAATGGATGTCAGTTATCAATTATCTCCTGTTAATTTCCCTCTGAAAGTTCTCCACTGCCTTGACTGGGTATTGAACTCACACGCCTTTATCCACTGTGCCATGCTTGCTCAAGGACACATGGCACTGTGGATAAAGGCGTTAGTTAGATCCAGTGACAGGATCCAAAGAGTGTGAGTTCAATACCTGGTTAAGGGGGTGAGGAACTTGGATAGGGAAATTAACAGGAGATAACTGATAACTGACATCCATTAAACATGGCACGTGGAACTAGAACAGTCTACTCCAGTGAGCGAAATAAAGGGTTCAGTTCGACATTCCAACCACCTGAAGAAGGCCGGAGTGTACAAAGGCCGAAACTTTGTAATAAATATGGCGACAAAGATGAGGACAATAGTCCGAATAATTATAAAATGTTATAGAAATATATGGACTATAAAAATGATATAAAATATATCTGTCTATAACTGTGAGATGAGGTATTATTATTATTTACATTATTTATATTATTCTTACTGTTATCCTCATGTTCGGTGCCGTATTCACAAAATTTCGGTCGTTGTGCGTTTCGGCCTTCTTCGGTGAGTGGAATTTCGAACCGAACTCTTGTTCTAGTTCTACGTACCACGCCTCTTCCGGATGTCTCAGTTATTTCTCTTTAACTCAACTGTCCAATTTTCTTTTTTGGTTAACCACTGTTATAGCCTGGTATTAAATTTACAACTCTTTACGTCTAGTCACTGGAGCTAACCAAAATGTTTATCCACTGAAGAAGGCCGGAGCGAACAACGGTCGAAACGTTGTAAATATAACAATGAAGATGAGGATAACAGTCCGAACAAGGTAAATAATGCAAGTAATCATAATACCTTATCTCAGAGATCTAGAGGCCGAAACGTTGTGAATGTGACAATGAAGATGAGGATAACAGTCCGAATAATGTAAATAATGCAAGTAATCATAATACCTCATGTGAGAGATATAGAGGCCGAAACGTTGTGAATATGGCAATGAAGATGAGGATAATAGTCCGAATAATGTAAATAATATAAAAATCTATACACTAAATTCAACAGTTTGAGGGGACGCCTGATATTTTTTTTAAATTTGGCCCCAAAAGTAGGGTTTTTCTTTTACTTTAAATAAGAGAAAAATATTGTACGTATTTTTAAAAAAAAGAAGTGAGATATTATTTATTAGAAATATTAAAAAGGACAAGAAGAAAAAAAGCATTTTATGATTAAATTTTGCTCTCGTCAAAATACCTCATTTACCTATGATTACTGCGACACAATTTTTAGGCATTCGTTGCAAAAGTTTCTCAAAGTATAATTTTGATAATTGATTCCATTCTTTTTTCAATGACTCTTTTCTTTTCTTTTCACTCGTCTGTCAAGTTCATCCCATAGTAATTCTGGCGTTGGCTTCAAACGTTTGATCTGTAATGTATATCTAAAAAAATACCATTTTTCAGAATATTATGTCTAAAATATCTGTAGTTGAAAGCATAAAATTATGCCCAAAATATTTTGATTTCTTCATTAAAAAACCCGCAGAGGTCGATATGCTGCCAAACAAAAACCAACCAAGCAACTGTTGTTTTATCGTTCATGGCGTTAAAATTAATTTTCACCGAGACAATTCAAAGTTAATATAGCCAGACGGAACTGAATTTAATATACAACAAAATGGACGTTTGTATTATTTGAAAAGTATTAAATCTGTGAAAAGAGCGACCCACGACTTAAGGACTTGGCATAAAATATTAGGCCACTGTAATAATTCGGATGTTAAAAGATTGCAAGAACACGTCACTGGAATGGAAATTACATCTCCAAAGGGCTTACAACATTGTGACACATGTATTAAAGGGAAAATGACGAAATATAGAAATAGGGATTAAATCCCCAAATCAACAGACATCTTTTTCAGACGTTATTGCGACTTAGCGGGTCCAATTTCACCATTGGGTATTGGCACCTATTCATATGTATTAAACTTTGTTGACGAATATTCAGGACTTATTATGATATATTTTCTGAAAATTAAATCTGATACCCTATAAGCTACAAGAATGTATTTATCTGATATTTCACCTTATGGAAAAGTGAAAATAATTAGAAAAGATAATGCTGGAGAATTACGAAAATGAAGACATTAAACATGAGAAAACCTGTCCTTATTCCCCGCACCAGAATGGAATCACTGAACGTAGTTGGCGGACACTTTTCGAAATGGCTAGATGTTTGCTAATAGAATCAAAGTTACCCAAAAATCTCTGGGTCTATGCATTAAATACAGCCGTATATATAAGAAACCGGTGCTATAATAGTAACATTAAAAAGACTCCTTGCGAGGCTTATACGGGCTACAAACCCAACGTAAGTGGTATGCATATTTTTGGTACAATTTGCTACACATATGTCAACCACAGTGCAAAACTAGATCCAAAAAATGAAAGAGGCATAATCATTGGCTATGACAAAACAAGTCCGGCCTATATGATTCATTTCCCGCAAATTAAAATAATAAGGAAGATCAGATGCGTCAGATTTACAGATTCCTTTGAGCAAGTTGAGGATCCCGAAGTAAAGAACATTAACTGCGAGGAACTGGTCCAACACGAACTAGTATGGCCTAATTATGAGATAGGGCCTTTAAATAGAAAACCCGTTCAAAATCCACAATTAAAGGAAGTTGTTATACCAGATGATATAGACGAGAAAAAATCAGACGCAAACCTTGAGTTAAAAGAAGATATAACCAAAGAGGAGGGGCAAATTCCACGTTATCCGACCAGAAATAGAAGAAAGCCAGACTATTTTGGAATGGGTCAATGTAATATCTGTGACATTGACTGTTGCTATTCGGTGCAATGTAACAAGAGCTATGGAAGTATTATGTTATTTAAAGGGAACTAAGAATCAGTGCCTAGTATTTCGACAATCAAAAAACCCCACTAGAACTGGAAGGATTTTGTGATGCTGATTGGGCAAATTCACCAGATCGTAAAAGTATCACAGGCTATTGCTTTAGATTGGCAAAAAATAATCCAATAATTGCCTGGAAATCTAAGAAACAGGGAATGATTTCACTTTCAACATGTGAGGCGGAATATGTTGCATTGTCGCAAGCAACACGAGAGGCTATTTTTCTTAAATTACTAATAAAAACAATTACAACTCTGATAATAAGTGAGCCTATAACTATTTACCGTGACAATCAGGCCAGTATTGCTTTGGCTAAAAATCCAATAATACATCAAAGATCAAAGCATATTGATATTAAATATCAATTTATTAGGGATCTGGTACAAAAGAAAACAGTACAAATTGAATATGTGCAATCGGAAAATAACGTGTCGGATTTGTTTACAAAACCGTTTACAAAATTGAAATTAGGAGCTTTCATTCCTGTCATATTTGGTACTGACCTGTAAGGTCCTTATTAGTCCTGGGTAGGACGTAAAACTGCATCCATTAGTTATTGTCTTAAGAGACGTCAGTTTTTGGTATGAATGTGAGTCCTTAGTTTCGGGGTATAAACGTAAATAGTCCTACTTTTAGCCCAATCCTCCTCTGAATGACACTCAGAATCACTCAGCCCCGGAGTTATAGTGTCTGTTTTAATGGTTCCCAGCTACAGGTAAAATAACAACTTTTTCCACTTTTTTGTTGTGATCACAACCCAAATTTATAATATTGTTATTAATGTTTATTAACCTGAAATACTTAACAGTGAACAAATTGATATAACTAATTTTTGTGGATATTAATTGTTTAAAAAAAATTAATTACAAAACAAAAAGATATATTTTATGAATACTAAAGTATTTGTTCCATATGAATATTGACTTTACGAATATTTTGAAAGAAGATTCCATAATATACCCAAAATGGGGGGTGTTGGAGTTTTTGGGCTACCCTGGTGTACTAGTGAGCCAGCAAAAATGTCCTGACTCATTTTATAGTTCACCAATAGGAGATTTTAACCAATCAGAAGATTCAAAATATTCAGTGCAACGTGTATAAAGGAGGCCATGTTTTTTCTCGAATATGCACTGCCAGCCTTTGAGAGCTGAACAGTCGAACTCTCTGCCTTCGGGCAGAGAGGAACCCGGACGAGGTTCCGCCGAGGAGTAGAGTATCTTTCGGGGAGGTAGACTGTCCCTGAATCCGTTTTTACGGGTTCCAGTAGGGAATATTTTTGGCCGAGCCTACGGGCTCGGAAAACCCACGTTAAACCCGGCCTTGTGCTACATGTAAACCTCGGTGTGTGGGGGGTGTGCTAAATATTACTGCCAGCCTTTGATATCGAAGACTGAAGAATTACGGAACAGCTGGTGGTGATATTGGCGATATAGTCAGATTCAGTAGAGTGTCTGACTCGTGAGTGTTAATCTTTAACGTTGTTTCATTGAACAGATTACGTACTGCGCTGTATTCTATATTCATAGACTATGGTGAACATGCTCAACAATATATATGGAGAAATATAGTTTTAATGTGTGCTATATTTATGGGATAAAGCGCTCAATATCAGAGATAGAGATTATGCAAATATAAACGTGAACATTGAAGTCAAGACTCATAGATGACAGGCTGTTTCATATATACCATCTTAGTACTGAAACATGAAATATAATAATAATAATAATAATAATAATAATACAGACACACACAACACACACACACACATATATATATATATATATATATATATATTGTGTATTTGGGTAGTAATATATATATATATATATAATTGTGTATTTGGGTAGTAATCCCTTTTTCATGCAAGTTTTATTAAAAACGACTGACAAGGTACTGCGGTTAACTTTTTTCATTTCATTTTTCTTGTATTCTTATAATTGTTTTTTTCTTTTCTGGACATAAATTACGTAGAAATTGTCCGTATGTTTTGTATGTTCGAGTTCTTTTTAATATACGTTTACCCATTATCAAGGATGATTTTATTTATATGGATTGTTTTATGCATGTATCTCGAGTTATAGGAACGTTTTATTTTCCAAACACGGTCAGCACATTGTGGCCGTGTTCATAGTTGATTTTTCTTTTGCTTATTTATTATTATTTTTTTATTTTGCTTATTTATTAATAATTATTTTCTTTTTTATTCACATTTATTTTTAGATGTTTTTTTTTTACATGTGGATAAGGCTATTATATTTGTATAATCAACCATTATGTTGCGAAAGAATTGTGGCAGGACTCTACTTGCCTTTAAATAAGAACTAATTCAGCTATCAGAGAGATGTAAAGTGATTCTTCTTATTTACGAATACATATATATATATATATATATATATATATATATATATATATATATATATATATATCAAGTATGTGGTGCAGTTCAATTTACATTACAATGAATCATTCATACAGAAAACAGATATAGAAGTTAATGATAAAAATGGCGCCATTTTATCATTAACTTCTATATCTGTTTTCTGTATGAATGATTCATTGTAATATATATATATATATATATATATATATATATGCAGAAATATAGTCTTAAAGTGTGCTATATTTATGGGGTAAAGTGCTCAATATCAGAGATAGAGCGTGTGTAAATATAAAAGTGGACATGGAAGTCAGCACTTAGAGGCGACAGTCTGTTTCATGCTAGTGCAATCGTCAGGCGACCTGACGATTGCACTAGCATGAAACAGACTGTCGCCTCTAAGTGCTGACTTCCATGTCCACTTTTATATTTATATATATATATATATATATATATATATATATATATATATATATATATATATATATATAAATTCACCTGAAGCATGACAATAAAGCCCCTTAGACGCAAGGGGTTACTGAATGTAAGAGAATATGAGAACAATAAAAGAATAAGGCAGTAGATAACAATTGAAATTGCATTTAAATTTTTGAAGAACACATTTTACTGGGAAGCAAGAAGCCGGTAGAGAGTTCCACAAACGAGAAATGTGAGATAAGTTAATGTTAGCATAGAACTTACTGTTACATCTTGCCAATTCAATGATAAAATGGTGAGACCTTGCCAACAATCTAGTACTGAACTTAAATTCATAAAGTGTAGGTACCATGAAGGAAAGTTCAACATAACTATTACCATGAAAGTGTTTATAGAAAAGATACAGCGATGCTACATTACGATGGTAAGAAAGTCACTGGTGCTGAGATGCCAGTGACATTGAAGATCCTTCTTTGGATTTGATCAAGAATCTAGAAATATATAGCAGTCGAATCAGGCCATATACGACAGCAGTATTCAAAACAAGGATGAATAATAGACTATATAAGATTCTGGCGAAAATCTCGTCTAGTGAACAAACGTTCTTAGCGGTAAACTCAGTTGATTCAATACCACTTTCTACTTCATGTCAGTGGAAAACGTTAATCCAAGAAAGGCACAACGGGTCACTCTCCTGAGCGTTAGCATCAGCCATGCTGACGGAAAGTAAAAAGGGTTCTGTCAGATGATTAAAAGTGAGGATTTAAAATTAACAAGCCACTCCTTGCCCCATTAAACAACAGACTGTAGGTAATTTTTTTTAGACAAGCTGCCAATTTGACATTATCAAACTGATCACACTTACTATTCATCGTCTATTTCCACCTTTCTTCCACCTTTCTTCATATAACACACGGGCAAAACGGTGATGATAATCTGTTTCTGTTTACATGGAAGATTTCCAAGCAACGATAAATTCGTGCAGACGAGACGCTGGAAGCGAAAATCGCACCGTAGCTCATGACGTCACACATGACCACGCGAGAGTGAAAACGAGAAGAATTAATATGGGAAGCCATTAGTATAAACCAATGGCTTCTGTTATCAATTATAGACATTTAAGATATGTAATTGTCATCTTTGGTAATGGCTTATGTAAGCCGAAAGCTTAGATAAGATTAAAAATATATGTATCAATATGGCGATTTTCTTTCTTCGTTTAAGGATAATACTTATCAGACGATATGAAAATAATTTATATAAAATAAACAGACAAAACTTTCTGTTATTTAATGAAACATGCATCAATGAATATATATATGTGTGTGTGTGTGTATGTGTCTATGTGTGTGTTTAAGTGTTTGTGTGTGTGCGTTTGTTTGTGTGTGCGTTCAGATATAATATATGTGGATATAATATATTTTCCGTTTAATTTTATTTAGTTTTTCATGATAGGAGAAATAGACTGAATCCGAATGTCAGTAAATTTTCGTTTTTTTTTTATTCCTGCATTATTCTTTTCTAAAAATGACTGAATCTAACGTAATCAAAATTGAGTTAAATTATTTAGTACGCACGATCCTCAAATTTAAGCTAATCGAGCTGTAGAGTAGAGAAAAAATATCAGGATACAGCGATTTCTGGAACTGAAACCATTTTTTTTTTCTTATATTGCTGATAGTCATGTGCTTTTAAGTCCAACGTTACAGTTGATAAATCAATGCGTATGTTAAGGTCGTAGAAAAAACGCCGACAGAAATATCGAATATTATCCCAAATATTTCAAGTGACGCGGAACCAATGCCATTTGATAGAGAAATACATAAAATAAACATTTTTTTTACTGGACGCATCAAACGTCGATTTCAAACATTTAGTTTTTATTTCACGTCGATACAGGTTACCGGGATTCTGGTAATTTATGCAGGAATGGTGGTTAATGGACTATTTACTCTAAAAGAGGTTTATAGCTTTTCTTCCTACCATTTGATTTTGCTTTTGCCCTTTTTATTTTTTTTCCCTCCGTTTTCTTTATTTATTTCCGGTCTCACTTTTCTTCTTCCCTTCATTTTCTGTTTGTTTCTTTCTTTCCTTTTTTTTTCTTTCTTTCTATTTCTGATTTATTTGATTGATTGTTTTAAGTCATTAGTTCCTACCTTCACTGTCTGCATTCTTTATTTCTATCTGTTTTGGCGTTTCAAATGTTTCTCCCTGATTTCTTATTTCTCGTTCTCTTTTATTTTCTTCTTTTTTCACTTTAAAAATGGTACGCGTGTTGCATAATTTTTCTAAAGAAAATATATCGAGCGGGCTGCATTAGTGGAAGTTTTCTCTTTTTGGACCGGGAATGCAATCTTTATTTTTCCTCCTGCAAAAGCAAATGTAATAGGATGTGCTTCATTTTCTTATAATTATTATTTTCTTCTTCTTCTTCTTCTTCTTCTTCTTCTTCTTCTTCTTCTTCTTCTTCTTCTTCTTCTTCTTCTCCCCTCCCCCTCCTTCTCCTCCTTCTTCTTCTCCTCCCCTCCTCCTCCTCCTTCTCCTCTTCTTCTTATTCTCCTCATCCTCCTTCTTCTTCTTCTTCTTCTTCTTCTTCTTCTGCAATCTTTATTTTTTCTCTTGCAAAAGCAAATGTAATAGGATGTGCTTAATTTTCTTATAATTATTTTCTTCTTCTTCTTCTTCTTCTTCTTCTTCTTCTTCTTCTTCTTCTTCTTCTTCTTCTTCTTCTCCCCTCCCCCTCCTCCTCCTCCTTCTTCTTCTCCTCCCCTCCTCCTCCTCCTTCTCCTCTTCTTCTTATTCTCCTCATCCTCCTTCTTCTTCTTCTTCTTCTTCTTCTTCTTCTTCTTCTGCAATCTTTATTTTTTCTCTTGCAAAAGCAAATGTAATAGGATGTGCTTAATTTTCTTATAATTATTTTCTTCTTCTTCTTCTTCTTCTCCTCCTCCTCCTCCTTCTTCTTCTTCTTCTTCTTCTTCTTCTTCTTCTTCTGCAATCTTTATTTTTCGTCTTGCAAAAGCAAATGTAATAGGATGTGCTTCATTTTCTTATAATTATTTTCTTCTTCTTCTTCTTCTTCTTCTTCTTCTTCTTCTTCTGCTTCTTCTTCTTCTTCTTCTTCAAGGTCCTTGTATTTTGACAGCTTTTCGAATATCTTCAAAGATACATTGCAGTCTGCAGGGACTGCCATATCAATAAGGAGGCATATTTTTGTTTGTGATCTTTAATAACAATGTCTGGGCGGTTGGCTTTGATTGTTCTGTCAGTGTGCATTGTGTAGTCCCATAGAATTGTAACAGGTCCTATCTCCGTAACCGAGTCTGGGTGGTGTTCGTACCAGTTTCTTTCAGTTTCCTTCCCGTAGAAGTTGCAACTTTTCCAGTGCAGATATTGGCCCACTCTGTCATGCCGGTTTTTATATTCTTTGGGTGCCAATATCGTTCAACCTGATACAAGATGATCAATGGTTTCTGGATATTTATCACAGAATCTGCATTTTGGGCTAAGACAGTATTTTAGTATATGTGGTTGATAATTCCGAGTTAACAAGCATTGGCCCTGTGTAGCAAGGATAAAACCTTCAGTTTCAGATTATTATTTTTATTATTATTATTTTTATTATATGTCTATGTAATGTTTCCTCTTTTGTATCCTGTAGAACCTGGTCCAAACTATGGTCCTTAGGCCCTATAGGAGAATTGTCATTTAATTGATAGCACTTTTCTTATATGTGATGTTCCTATTAGGGCGATCCTCTGGGTAACTTTATGTTGATTTTACCTGGGACACTATTAGTAAAATTGTCCATTCCCATTCTCACGAAGTCCAGAGTTCCGATTACTGTTGGTACAGTCTCAATCTTTATTCTCCACATCATGTTAATCTTGATCTCCAGGTATTTGGACAATTTCTCGATAATGTGCATTTTGGCCTAACACAACTTTTCATTATGTCTGCTTGGTAATTTCTAGTTAGCAAGAATTGGTCATGGGCAGCAAGAATAAAACATTCAGTTTCAGCTTTTAACCCTGCACTACGTAGCCAATGATGGGTACAGGAATTTCCAACATTATTATCCTTATAAACATGTGTGTATGTTTTCTGCAGAGCCGGGTCCAAACTATGGTCCTTAGATCCTATAGGAGAATTGTCATTTAATTGATATCACTTTTCTTAATATATGGGATGTTCCTAGTAGGGCGATATTCTGGGCAACATATATGTTGATGTTACTGGGGACACTCTTAGTAATGTTGTCCATTCCTTTTCTCACGAGGCCCAGTGCTCCGATTACTATTGGTACAGTCTCAATCTTTATTCCCCATATCCTATTAATCTCGATCTTCAGGTCCTTGTATTTGAACAATTTCACGATAGTTTTATGGAGTTGTTTATCTCAGATGGTACTTCTATGTCAATAAGCATACTCTTCCCGAATTTCTTGTCTTTTATGATAATATCAGGTATGTTGGCTTCCATTTCCTTGTCAGTTTGAATTGGCTTGCCCAGAGGATAGTTACATCGTTATTTTGGGTAACTGTGTCTGGTTGGTGCTCACACTATCTCTCAGTGGTTTCGATTTTGTGTTTCTTGTATATCTTCCACTGCACATATGTTATGTCTCTGGGTATATTCATTTTTCAGAGTTCCGGACATCTTGAGATAATATGGTCGACATTTTCATCATATTTTCTGCAGATCCTGCATTTCAGGTTAGTTCCATTTTCGATTATGTGACAGTGATAGGATCTGGTTGTGACGTTTTGGTCCTGAGCTGCAATAATTAGGCCTTCTGTTTCAGCTTTCAATCCGGTGGTCCTCAGCCACTGATGTGTTTTCTGTTGGGCAACATCTGCTTCTTTCGTTCTTTTTATGTATTTGCCATGCAACGCCTTGTCCTCACAGTGTTTTTCTTGTAATTTCATTTGGCCAAGTTGTTTTGCTTTCTGTTTTACTCATTTGGCTTAGATGGTATTCGCTTCGTTTTTTGCTGGAAGTGTTGTTATTATTATTATTATTATTATTATTATTATTATTATTATTTTGTTGTATTAATATGGTATTGGTATTAAAATTATAAGTTATTATTATTAATAATTAAACTATCATTTATTATTTTATTTCCTTTGATTTCTGGTGTGTACACATTTCTTTGCAGGTCCCACCCAGAGACCTAAGATTAGAAATGGCATCATGACCTTTTCCACTGACCAAAAAAAAGAATTTTTTTTACAAAAATAAAACCCATCGTAAAGTGTGGGCTGTACTCGTGAGAATATTTTTTCTATTTCTTTAAGGTATGGGCTTACAGGAATCCCTTCAATCCCTGGAATCTTTTCCATCCAACCCGTGGGCTCCAACTACAACAAGGATTGTCGATGCTCTCATGTGCCATATTTTTGAGATTTCGATTTGAAGGTGCTTGTAATTTGATAGCTTTTTAAGATCTTCGAAGATACATTACGGCCTGCAGAGCCTGCCATGTCAATAAGAAAGCACATTCTCTTCTTGTGGTCTTTAATCACCATGTCTTCAAAGATACATTATGCCTTCAGTGACTGTCATACCAGTAAGGAGGTCATTTTTTTGTCTGTCATTGTTATTAGAGTCTAATGACAATGTCTTGACAGTTTGCTTTGATTATTCTGTCTGTGTGTATTGCGTACATAAAATTTTAATAGGTTCTATCTCCGTAACCGGGTTTGGGTGGTGTTCGTGTGTGGTGTTATTATTATTATTATTATTATTATTATTATTATTATTATTATTATTATTATTATTATCAATAATAATAATAATAATAATAATAATAATAATAATAATAATAATTAAATAAGCAAATTTTGAATTCCAGTCAGGTTCATTAACGCCATTTACGCACAAAGAACTTTGAGAAAAATATAAATTTATCTACTCCCCAATCCGGGTAAAACAGTGGGTCATGTATCTGGAAAACTCCTTCCTATTTTAAAAATAGTAATTGTTCGTAATATGCACTCGCAAAAAAATTCTTCTAATCAAAAACATGTTTCGGCTTTAAACAACACAAATTTTTGATACGCCGTCAGAAAGAAAACAAATGAATGCATCAATGCTTTAAGAGTATAAATCCACTAAGAAGCAAGCCTGTTACTAAAAGACAATAGAAAATGAAGAATAAGGAGAATAAATAGAACCGGAATGAAAGAGACAGAACATGACAATGTTGCATCTAACTTCATGAAAATTGAACTTTCCAGATTTCCACAGGCGAGAGAATTCCATAAGCGAGAAACACCAGAGAAGTTATTGGAATAAAACCTACTGTTACATTTATCAATTCCAACATGGTTGATTTTGTTTAGCGGCATGTCAAATTCTATGGCTTATTTAATGCCGAAATCTAAATATTTCAACGCAATATTATGGCTTCAGCGACATATTGAGATTCTCCATGCGTAGCTTAGATGTGGCACAAGGCCGAAAGTAGGGGGAACCTAGTGAGGATCGAACTCATAAGCTCACTCTTAATTGTTCTATCGTGACAAGCTTGTTAACCATTATACCGCATTAAGGTGTCTCTTCAACGACATATATATTGAATGCAAATTTATGCCTTCAACTATACGTTTTATATATATATATATATTTATTTTCAGGGAAAACGTTATTTTTTTTTTTAGATATATAGTTTGTAGATGATAAAATGTGTTCGTTGTATTGATGTTTTAATGTATTGCTGTTATTTTTAACACCAAAATGTATTGTTAGGAATTTTTATAAGGTTGTATTTACTGTAATTTTGCTATGAAAAATGTATTATTGGAAATAATTTACTTTTATTATGAAATGTCTTGCTGGTAATTTCAATACAAAACGTCTTATTGGTCATCTGTTTATAAAAATGTATTGCTGGAATTTTTTCTATAAAAAATATTTTTATACTTTTCTAGAGTTCTGTTTTTGTGTGGGGGTTAATTATTTGCCCATATCTCGGACCCCTAACAGGTGCTACCACCCCGGATCAAGGTGGACCTGCGAACACCAACAATTAAGAGGTGGTTCCGTGCTTCTCAAAACCTCCAATCTCTCAATCAGTGACCTTGCTGCTGGATGTACTTTATGGTCATACGCAGGACTAGCAATTTCAATAGTAATATGTTGAGACATACCTACTAGTCTAGTACTAAGCTAAAATTCAGCCAGCTGGGGTACAATGAAGCAACGTTGGGAAAGTGACTGAAGCCGAGATGCCAGATCGAGACGGATAATATAGCTGGTGAAAAATACTCAATCTATACAATAGGCGTATCGATTGAAATAAACGTGGTAGTTTGTGTTTCTCACCTGCCCTGACTCCTGGAATATAATAATCGTGCTGGGGGGGGGGGATTATTCGAAAAAAGAATCACTGTGCCCTTCTAAACAAAAGCCGTGACAAGAATGGTGCATTGGAAGAGGATAAAGCCATTAAAAAGCAAGGGGTTACCAAAAGATGAAACATTATTGAGTAGAAATACACCCCCCCCCCACAAAAATGAGTCAAGGAGACACGATTTGATTGGTTGATTCGTTTTCTACGGCTTATCAAATCTCCGCATGGCATCCAAAGTCAGAAAATATTTTTGGATTGTAATAATTTTATTTTTTGGAGATAATAAAGATTCAATGCTACAAGTTCGACTCATCAACCTATATCTCAGGGGGAGAAGAGGTGGAATCATACCTGTCTGTAGGGTACTTACGCGAAAGTCAATATAACGAACCCAATGGGAATTGAAACTCAGTTCCACGGTTAAGAGAGCCATTATGAATTACACTACTCAGACGTCCAAGCACCTGGTATTCCCAAGCTGTTGCCCATCTAAGTACTGATCAGCCTCGATGTTGCTTAATTTCTGTGATTGTACGGGAACCAGTGTTTCCACGTGATGCACCCGTGAGCGAAGGAGACACGAGATAACGATTGACTATGTGTTGAACTTTTTGAAGTTTGCAGGAAGAGAGTTCCACAAACGGGATGGACGGGAACAGAAACTATTTGAACAGAACTATCGGTTAACGCTAGTAAATCCAACATTAATATGATAAAACCCAGCTGCCATTGGCTTACCGCATTTAAATTCGTCAAACCCTGTAATGAAGGTCGTCCTAAACGGGTTTTCCTCCAGATCCTTTCTCACGAACACTGGTGTTCTCCAAGGCTCTATCCTGGTTCCTACACCGTTTCTGATCTTTATTAACGATGTTCCAGATGTCATAGGTTCCCATGTGGTCTCGAAAAGAACATCCAATCTATGGTTGATTGGGGCAAGAAAGAGCTGGTAAACTTTAATGCCTCCAAAACGAAACTGCTCTCATTTACCCGCCACAGAGAACCCTCCCTGCCTCCCATCAGAATGGCTGATGCCCAACTCCACAAGGGCGCCTCTCTGCGGCTGCTTGATCTCACGCTGGTCGCTGAACTGAGGTGGAACAAATACATTGGATCAATAGCTTCATCGACCGCAACGAAAACTGGTTCTCTGTGTCGCGCCAGAAAGTTTTTCTCGTCTGAGTCCATCCTTCAAATCTACAAATCAAGCATTCGTCCTTTGCATGGAATACTGCTGCCATATATGGTCGGGAGCCCCCGCTGTTCGTTTCGCTGTCCCCGACAAAATCTAGAGATGGATATGCAATGTGATGGTTCCTGATCTGGCATCTCGTTTACATTCACTCTCTCACAGTTCCTTCCCTCTGTCTTTTCTACAAGTTTTTTCGCGACAACTGCTCCGACGAGAAACATTCGCTGGTTCCCAAACTGCGTGAATTTAAGCGAGGTTGGCATCTCGGTCCCACCCTTTCACTGTCGAAATGGTTAAATGTAGACGTCTCTTCTATTCAAACAGCTTCTTATGTCGCACTTCCCGACAGTGGAACTCCTTGCCTCTTACTTGTTTCCATGATATTCAAATGCAATATCAATCGGGATCTTCTGATGCCTTGGTCTAGTTCCCCGTCTTTCTCTTTATCCTTTCCTCTGTATCGTCTCTTTCGTCTTGCTCTCGGTCTCTGTAATCCCTTGCGTGCTAGTGGCACTCCCGCCTTGCTTGGGGTGAAATGCATAAGAAGAAGGCTCATCAGAACGTATTTCTCGTGAGGTAGTTTATCTAACCTTTCTCTTCGTATCTCTCTTTCTCTTTTTTGTTCATTCGTAGAAAGAGACAAAGGCAGTGGGTTACTGAGAATAATGGAAAATGACGAGAATGAACAATCAAAACAAAATTCAACGAGCCAGAAAGTGACGTTGCACTTTAACTTTTACAGGTCGTAAATGGACAGTAACGTCGGAAGGCGGAAGGGACGACTTCCGTAAGCGGGAAGTACGAAAAAAGAAACTGGCGGTATTAAATTTTGCAGATAAAATCCACATAGACACACAGGTTGTGTCTGAAGATTATTATTATAGATAAAGTGAAAATAAAGATATTTTAATCTCCATGCCTAGACATCTGCAAATATTATATATATTTCATGCGTGATTATATATATATATATATATATATATATATATATATATATATATATATATATATATTATAGATAATAGAAAATATTAATTAACTTTAAATATAAATTTTATCCCAACTTCGAAGTTTCTTGGTAAAATTTGCAGTCTTCAGATAGATAGATAGATAGATAGATAAATATAGATATATTATATAAAAAAGATTATTTAGCTTTAAATAACAATGTTATCCCGACTTCGAATTTTCTTGCTAAAACTTCCAGTCTTTAGGGGGTTCTGGTTTTAAACGTTATTCTTTAAAAATGTTATATGAATATATTTATAAAAGATAGATAAAAATATCTGATGTTTCTTAAATGTTTCATTCATATATATATATATATATATATTTTTTAATTGAACATAGTCCGACAATTTATTTAAAGTCATTTATAATATGTTTAACGTTCTTTTTATAGATACAAGTAAATAAATTTGCTTAAATACTTGTATCTATAAAAAGAACGTTAAACATATTATAAATGTCTTTAAATATATATATATATATATATATATATATATATATATATATATATATATATATATATATATATGACACATATATATATATAACTTGCTTTGTTTCAATAAACTTATAATAATTTTTTTTCTTTTCATATGATAAATTATATAAAAACTGTCCGAAGGTTTATTTTTTTGAGCGCCTTCGGCTACATATTTAGCCATTTTCAAGGATGAAATATGTTATACGATTTTCATATTGTCATTTTCCTTAATACATATTGTCTTTTTCTACAAGTTAATTCTGAGAAATTTTTACACATAGACATATACATATATATGTGTGTGTTTGTGTGCCTCTGTGAAAAGAGTGCTGATTTCTTATGTAATATCTTATCTCTCAGATGGCTGTGAATACATTCACAATTTACTCACATCTGAAGAAGAAACTTGAAAGTAAATGACTATCGATAAATGTTGAGAATACCATGAACAATGTATGTGAGAAATGTGGAAGAATATCAATTATAATCAAGAAAAATACAGCTGATTGGGAGTACATAACAAGGAAAGTAGAGAATTAAACAAAGGACAAATCGAAGATAAGCTATGACAAACAAAGCTTCACAAATATATTTTCTCTCTTTTCTACAAATATTTTCATGGCAACTGCACCGCCGAGCTACATTCACTGGTACTCCAACTGCATGAATTTAAGCGTGGTACTGGGTTGGCATCTCGGTCCCACCCTCTCAATCTCGAAACGGTTAAATGTAGCCGTCTCTTCTACTCCAACAGTTTCTTATCTCGCTCTTCCTAACAGTGGAACTCCCTTCCTCTTACTTGCGCCCCTGATAGCTATAATCTTCAAATATTCAAACGTAATGTCAATCGACATCTTCTGATGCCTTGATCCTGATTCCCGTCCTCCTCTATATCCTTTCCTCAAACACCCCTCTTTACTCTTGCTCTCACTCTCTGTAACCCCTTGTGTGCTAACAGCACTCCCGCCTTGCTTGGGATGAAATGCTTATGTAACCGCCTCTTCTACTCCAAAAGCTTCTTCTCTCGCACTTCCCGACAGTGGAACTCCCTTCCTCTTACTTGCTTCCCTGATAGCTATAATCTTCAAATATTCAAACGTAATGTCAATCGACATCTTCTGATGTCTTGATCCTGATCTTCTTTTTATCATTCCCTCAAAACCCCTCTTTACTCTTACTTTCATTCTCTTTAACCCGTTGCGTGCTATTGGCACTCCCGCCTTGCTTGGGGTGATGATATGCGTAAAAAAATAGATAAACAAACGAAAGGGCAGTCATAAAATAGAACGTATTGCTGAATGTAACAAATGTAATCTCTAGAGAGCTATGATCGTCAATTTTTTTTCCTGGAAGGACACTGTGCACACAGAGAGAACGTGGGAGAAATAATTTTAGTAGTAGTCAAAGTATTAGTATTGGTAGCTTCACGGGTTGCAGTCATAATTCTGGCATCAGTATAAGAACAACTGCCTTATTCAATAATTAAAAAGAATTCCTTCTGGACAGACCTTGGAAATATCATAATCGATATTTAATCAAAATAATGGTCTGGCTTTGTTAGGCTGAGAGTGACTGGTGTCTTGCGCGTGGCCAGATCGGTGATAGATGGAGAACTGGTTGATGAGATGACGCGATGGCCATAAACGAGTGTGTGAGAAGATGGAAGCAGACGAATTGATCAGCGTAAATATAGATACATCAGACAGCCCGGCTCGAAAAAAAAAAGCATTGTCGGCATCAGGATATTTTCCCGTTGGGATTTTACAAGTGCACGTTTAAATGAATTGTTTCGGGCTGATAATAAAACACGTAATCATTATTATATGTTGATGGACAGTCTCAAACCAAACCAACCAGATTTAACAGATGGTTAGTAAAAACGATTATTGTTCAGTGAGTGAGCTCACTTCAGGGTAAAGACCACGGGGTTTCCTGTTCAAATATATAAGTACCAATTCAGAACATCACTGAAAGCCACTGGACTTGAGTCTAAATCTTTTGAAACACGTGCACATGGCCGTATGAACTGGCGATGTTCCATCGAAATCAAAGCTTTTGAGGCCACAAGAGAGAAAGACTCGACAAAATCGAGCTCGTCCATCCACCAACATTATCATACAGTCAATTGCATCGGATCTTTCGATGCAAGAATCGTTCTACTTAGTCGTCAAAGACGTCATCGGAAACGAAGCGATCAGAAAAGTAGAAATTCTTCGGTAAGAGATAAGGCCGACGACTACGAGTAAAAACGATAGACATTCTTGTAGGTTTAACAGATGTTTAGAAAAAAGAAGCAATGTAGCTATGGATGTAGCCAATGGCGGTGGTGACCCGGCATCGTTGAACAGTAGGCTTCCTAGACTTAACTCGGCGGGTAAGCGGACGGTCCTGGACACGTACGCAGGACCAAAGGCGAGACTTTAAGTAGAAGTACATTGGCTGCGTATTGAAAAAGAAAATAATTTGAATTTGGAGGGATGAACCTTCTGCAGGTTCAACAACTTTCTAGAAAAACGGAATAGAATAGCTATCGATGTAGCCAATAGGGGTGGTGACACGGCATCGTTGAGCCGTGGGCTTCCTTGACTTAAAACAGCGGCCGAGGCTGATGTTCCTGGAAACGTGTGAGGGACTAAAGGCGAGCCTTCAAGTAGAAGTACATTCAGTAATGAATATAACTTGACATTGGAGGGATGGGTCTTCTTATAGGTTCAACAGCTTTCTAACAAAAAGGGATTGAGTAGCTATGGATGTAGCCAAATGTAGTTTTGACACGGCATCGTTGAATCGTGGTCTTCCTAGACTTAACTCGGCGGCCATGGTGGATGGTCCTGGGCACGTGTGCGGGACCAAAGGCGAACCTTCAATTAGAATCTGTGTATTGACCTGGAGAGGGCATCACCCGGTCTCCCT
Source organism: Acanthosepion esculentum (assembly GCA_964036315.1). Classification (NCBI taxonomy): domain Eukaryota; kingdom Metazoa; phylum Mollusca; class Cephalopoda; order Sepiida; family Sepiidae; genus Acanthosepion; species Acanthosepion esculentum. The sequence goes on along the minus strand of OZ038500.1, from coordinate 20,315,589 downwards.
GTCGAAGACTGGCTACGCATGAATGAATACCTCACCACCTTTCAACCATGTGGAAGGAGGTGTTCAGATGCTCATCTGCGCATCCCCCTTACGGCCACACCCAGTCACGTGTCAGATGATGTTGATGATTAAGGTAAAGAAGAAATCTGGCATAGATAGAAGCCATCAGCCGCCTCGTTTACTTCGGCACGAGTCAAAAAATTAACTTAAAATATATGAAAAGTAAGCATATAGGGGTTGCGTGTCCCCCTTCCTCTCTGTATGTCTCGAGATATCAAGTCTCGTCATTTTTAGTACTGCACCGTTATTGTACGTACTGTCAACAAAAATTACCAATTAGTCGATTAGGATAATATCATGAGACAATATATATATATATATATATATATATATATATATATATATATATATATATATATATAAGTGAACATTGAAGTCAACACTTAAAGGCGACAGGCTGTTTCATGCTAGACGCAATCGTCAGGCCACAAGTGCTGTTTTTTTTTTCTCGGCTATTTATATATACGGGTCAGTGGTGCATTGTGGGTAGTCTATTTTGGCGGTTATTTTGTCAGAAGTCGTTTATTCATTTATTTGGGTTAGATTATTTTGCTTGTTTTTATTTATTTTTTATTTTTATCTCTTATCTTATATATTTATTTTTATTTTAATCGGTGTTTTATTAACGTAGTAAAAATTTGTTTGTATCGCTTATTTAATAATTTTGTTTTGGTTTGGGAAGATAAAGCTATTTATTCAATTTTGGGGTTGATTGCTGTAGTTTATTCTAACTATTATTTTGGCGGGAGCAGTTTTCAATTTGTTTATTACTTCATTTATTTATTTGGATTGATTATCTTCACTTGATTAATTTATCGGGATCGGTTTGTTAATTTATTTATTTGGATTAATTTAGATTAATGTATTTTACTTGTTTTTTATTATATATTTATTATAATATATATTTGTATTTACTCTTTTCCGTTTTCTATTTTTAAATAACGTAGTATTTTTTTAATCGTTATATAACAGTTTTAGCTATGTTTTTTGTCCGACGTTTGGTTTGATTTTTATAGTCTAACTAATATTTTGATCATAATAGTTTGTTAATTTGTTTATTATTTACTTTATTTATTTGGTTTCATGGATCTTGTTTTTTTATTTTTTATTTATTTATTCTATTTCGTCTATTCTTTCGGGTGTGATTTGGTAATTTGTTTGGGTTGAATTATTTTGCTTATTTTATTGTCATTTTGTTTATTTATTTTATTTTATTTATTTTTCAGTTTTCGATTTTGAAGTAACGTAGTAAAAAATTGTTTTCATGTGTGCATTTTGAGATGAGCTCGGATCTTTTATTTAATAATTTATTTTGGCCTGGGAAGGTAATGCAAGTTTTTGATTGGTTTTTGTAGGCTGATGATCTTTTCCTGATTTTCCAAGATATTTTTGGTCTGATGTCCGTTTTATTTTTAATTTCCCAGATATATTTAGAAGGCTTTGTGCTGTTCGCGTATTTACAAACAGTAAATACGCGAATAGCACAATGCTTTAAATTAACTGTTAGAAAAAAAAACAAATGAAGATAACCAATCCAAGTAAATACATACATTTAAAACTGCTCCCGCCAAAATAATAGTTAGAATAAACTAAACAATCAACCCCAAAATTGAATAAATAGCTTTCATTATCTTCCGAAACCAAAACAACAATATAAACAATATTTACTACGTAGATAAAACACCTATTAAAATGAAAATAAAAAAAAATGCAAATAAAGACAAGCAAAATAATTTCCCCCAAATAAATAAATAAATGAACAAATATACTATTTCCGGCAAAATAACCTGAAAAATAGACTACCTACAATGCACTACTGACCCGTATATATAAATAGCCGAGAAAAAAAAACAGCACTCGTGGCCTGACGATTGCGTCTTACATGAAACAGCCTGTCGCCTCTAAGTGTTGACTTCAATGTTCACTTTTATATTTACACAGGCTCTAACTCGGATATTGAGCACTATCCCATAAATATAGGACATCTTAAGAGTATATTTCTTCATATATATATATATATATGTATATATATATATATATATGTGTGTGTGTGTGTGTGTGTGTGTGTGTGTGTGTGTGTGTGTGTTAATTCAATCTGCTTTTATCGACTGGGTCACGTGTCCTTAAGGAGTTGAGTTAAAGGGAGATAATAGATGCAACCGTAAAAGGCAAGGCAAGTGCAAATGGAACATTCTACCTCGGGGGCCAAATAGAGGTTTCAGTACGAAATTTCAATCACCCGAAGAAGGTCGGAGGGTGTAACGGCCGAAACGTCGTAAATATATCAATAAAGATCAGGACAACAGTCCGAACAAATTAAATAATTCCAATACTACATCTCAGACATATAGACACCTATATTACTGTGTCATACATCGTGAACCTGTGTTCAAAATAACGAAAAAATCATTAATTAGTTTTAGTTCTTGAAAAGGTTCAGCCACCAAAACGAGAATTTAGTTTTACCATATGCACAATAAGAATAAAACTCAAGATATACTTCACAAGCTTTATTTTTCAATTTGCTAAATATGTAATTTGAAGTCTGCATGTATTTTTAATGCATTTAACAGTTTATAGCTATAGTATAACATAATGGCATACAAATAATGACCTGTCAAATATTTCTGAGATGAGGTATTATGTACATTATTTACATAATTCGGACTATTGTCCTCATCTTTGTTGCCATATTTATTACAATGTTTCGGCCTTTCCGCATCTGTCTATATTTCTGAGATGAGGTATTATGTACATTATTTACATAATTCGGACTATTGTCCTCATCTTTGTCGCCCCGGCCTTCTTCAGGTGGTTGGAATGTTGAACTGAACCCTTTATTTCGCTCACTCGGATAGACTGTTCTAGTTCCACGTGCCATGTTTAATGGATGTCAGTTATCAGTTATCTCATGTTAATTCCCCTCTCCAAATTCTCCACTGTTTTACCCAGGTATTGAACTCACACGCTTTGTGTCCTGTCACTGGATCTAACCAACGCCTTTAATCACTGGGCCATGTGTCCTAATGTAAATAATGTCCCTCCTTCCGCTTTGCATGTCTCGTGATATCTCGTCTCGTTTCTTTTAAAACTGCACCGTTATTGTACGCACTATTTTCCTCCGAGGCTCAGTGAATTATACTCGATACAACCATTGAACTTACGATTACTATGTTACCAAAATTACCAGTTATCACTTAGACGATTAGGCTAATATCATGTGCCAATATATTAGGTTGGTGCAAAAATAATGTCGTTTTTTGGCGTTCAACTTCATGTGAGAAAACGACATTATTTTTGCACCAACATAATATTAGGTTGGTGCAAAAATAATGTCGTTTTCTCACATGAAGTTGAACGTCAAAAAACGACATTATTTTTGCACCAACCTAATATATATTAAAGAAAAGCCACAAATGTTTTTGATTATAATATGAATTTCTTTATAATGATTTTCCAAGCGTAGCTTAGATGTGTACCCAGTGAGGATCGAACTCACAAACTCAGTCGTAATTGTTCTAGCAAGACAAGTTTGCTCACCATTACACCGCCTCGATGTACCCGGTGAATTGCATTATAAATTATACTTTATTTTCCATATTTTTGCTAGACGGGTTTCGGGTCTTGTGACCTTTATCATGCGAAGAATTGTTTATTTCCACATATCATCCATATTTTTGACCAATCGTAATTGATTTATTACCCCTTAAGCAAAGAAATATTTTTTACGCCAGTTCAAGTAGAACTTGAATTTCTACAGCACACAAACGACAAAGGTTATACATAAGAAAACATAAGAAAAAATTCCTTTTAATAATGCGCGGAAAGACCCATTTTTCGCGTGATGAAGTTCAAAGGTCATTATGGAACAATTTCCTGAGAGACTGCTTTCTTAGTCTCTACGATTCTAGCCTCTTTGTGTCTGGAAACTTAAAGCCAGCACGTGTTGAAACACTGAAGTTAAAGAACTTCGATCTTTGTCAATACCTAGAAGTGTGATATTTTGGTTATGCGAGGTGTTGTTAACTTGGATGTGCAGGTGGTGTAACGTATACGGCACGGAATTGGAAGTGGAAGATCCTAGTTCAAATTCCTTCGGGTTCGTTATATTCATACTTTTGGGAGAGGTATGAATATACCTCTTCTCCCCCAAGCTATGGGATAATTAATAGCACTTTTATTAGTAAATTATTTTATCTCCAAAAATTCTTATAATCTAAAAAATAGTTTCTGGCTTTACATTACCTGCAAACAATCCGTAAAAATTCAACTCAATGAATCATGTCAACCGTTACCTATCCTACATATCCTCGTAAGCTGCGTTTATTACTTCTTTACATCAATCCCATTGATTAACACTCTATATTGAGTGGCTCTTACCCTTGTATTGGGTGAAATATAGTACAAAAAAACTGGATCGGATTGCTTAACACTAGAACACTAACCATCAATTAAAGTTACACCACTACTAACCATGGGTATATCATACCCGATTTTGAAAATATCAAAAAAAATATTAAATATAAATCTTTATTTGAAATATTTTACATGCAGGGATTTCAAACTTTGTACTTTGAGTTAACATTAATAGGAACTAAAAAACATTATTTAGGTAAGACAATCAGCTACTGAAAATTTTAATTAAAAATAGGAAAATTTGGGCTGGGTGCTATATACCCATGTTTAGTGTTCTAGGGTTAAAACAGTAAAAATGATGATCTCATAGATCTTAGTTATCCCAGGTCTAATCTTAGATATAATATCATGGCGACAAAATATAGAACAAGACTTTTTCTGGTCGAACCCCACGCGTTACTGACAGCAAACAGCCTGCATACGAACAGAAAATGACATCAGCAGATGCCCAAAAATAGAAAGGGTACAAGAAAATCGTGTCTCCTCAACGGGATTGTTCAACCTATATAGCGAAGCATTTCTGAGAGAATCAGATGTCTTTAACAATATATTCTCAGATAACACGGTGTTGATAACAGAAACTACAAAAAGCTCCAACAGAAGGTAGCAAAAGAAAACGAGAAGATAGGACTAAATATGAACTACAAGAAAACAGAATGCGTGGTTATCAGCAAAAAGGCGAGTCCAAAATGCAAATTACAAATCGGGGATACTAAAATCGAACAAGTGCAAAAATTTAAATATCTGGGAAGTGTTCTGACAGAAGACGTGAAAGGGTGGTACTTAGATCCGAAGACGTATTGGGATGGCCAAAAGCTAAGCAGTGTAATAAGAGAAAGAACTTCGTCAGAAACAAAGAAAACATTATTGAAATGTGCGGTTCGTATAAAGCACTCAGAGCCACATCACGTTAAAACACCGGTTCCTGTACGATCACAGAAGTTAAGCAACGTCGAGCCCGGTTTGTACCTATTTGGGTGACCTCTTGGGTATACCAGCTGCTGTAAGCTTGGGTATGCGGTTTCTATAAATTGCTTACGGCCACATCACGTTAAAACACCGGTCCCCGTACGATCACAGAAGTTAAGCAACGTCGAGCCCGGTCAGTAACTAGATCGGTGACATATTGGGTATAGCAGCTGCTGTAACCTTCGGTGAGCGGTTAGTATAACGGGCTCAGAGCCACATCAGCGGTAGATAAACAACGGTTCTCATACGATCACAGATGTTAAGCAACGTCGAATCGGGTAATTACCTAAATAGGTAACCGTTTGGGAATACCAGGTGCTGTAATCTTGGGTGTCCAGGTGGTGTAAGGGATGGCTCGGAATTGCCAATCGGAGAGAAATGGAACCTGTACCAGGATTAATTACTGGCGTCCACAATATTGACGATATAAGATATGAAGATGACACAGTGCTGATAGCAGACACGGAAAGGAGACTACAAAATCTCCTATTGAAATAGCGAAGGCAATCAAGAAGAAAGAAATATAGCCCTTTCTTTTTGAACTTCTTTCTTCTAAACTACAAGAATGCATTGTTATCAGCAAAAGGATGAGCCCAAAATGCAAGTTACAAATCGGGGCACATTATTTACATTATTCAGACTATTGTCCTCATCTTTGTCGCCATATGTCACTGGGGTAGACTGTTCTAGTTTCACGTGCCATGTTTAATGGATGTCAGTTATTAGTTATCTCCTGTTAATTTTCCTCTGACAGTTCTCCACAGCCTTAACCGGGTATTGAACTCACACTTTTTGTGTCTTGTCACTGGATCTAACTAACGCCTTTATCCACTGTGCCATGTGTCAATATAGACAGATACAAATCGGGGATACTAAAATCAAACAAGTACAAAAATTTAATTATCTGGGAAATGTTCTGACAGAGGAGTGAAAGTGCGACACTGAAATCCGAAGACGTATCGGGATAGCCAAAAGCTAAGCAGCGTATTAAGAGACAGAAAAAAACTTCGTTACAAAGAAAAGTGTACAGAACTGTACGGAATATCTATCCTATTGTATGGCAGCGAATGCTGGACAATCTTCTCAAAGAAGTTATATATATATATATATATATATATATATATATATATATATATATATATATATATATATATATATATATATATATATATATATTTCCTTGGGTATTGGTTTGTTCATTTACAAGCTAAAACATCTGAGTTTTTTCCAGACGAGTATAATTATATATATATATATATATATATATATATATATATATATATACATATATATATAAATATATATATATATAAGATATATATATATATATATACATATATATATATATATATATATATATTTACATATAAGATATATATATATATATATTTAAAGACATTTATATTATGTTTAACGTTCTTTTTATAGATACATGTATTTAAGCAAATGCTCTGTTTTATAATAAACAGTATTAAATAACATTTACCGGCCTGAATGTCCGAGAATGTTAATGTTATTAATACTGTTTATTATAAAACAGAGCATTTGCTTAAATACATGTATCTATAAAAAGAACGTTAAACATAATATAAATGTCTTTAAATAAATTGTCGGGCTATGTCCAATTCTAAAATATATATATATATATATATACATATATATGTATATATATATATATATATATATATATATATATATATATATATATATATATATATATATATATATATTTACATATAAGATATATATATTTACATATAAGATATATATATATATATATATTTACATATAAGATATATATATTTATATATAAGATATATATATTTATATATATATATATATAAGACATGTCATTCGGGAAACATTTATAAATTTTAGGTTTAGTAATATTCAAAATTCAAAACACGGTATGGCAACAGTCTTCAATGCACAGACGAATGGTAGATTTATTAATGTGCATGATGGATCTAAAATTTCCTTGCAGTAGATGCAGCTATTGATTCAATGTTGTCGTTCTACTTCAAGCCAGTTGAAAACATGGCCAATGAATCAAGCATCAGCCATGTAGATGGCGGCCAGGAAAGTTTCTCTATGGTCGTTAAAGAGCAGTTTTGTTTTGGAGGCATTAAAATTTACGAACCATTTCCTGTCCCAGTTTGGATTTACTTTTTCAAGAGCAGCGGCCAGATTAACTTTGTCAGCACTGGCGAATTTGCTATCGAGATAGTAATAACTGGTAGTATCATCAGCATAAATGCCTACTTGAGAATTGATGAATTCAGGAAGATCAAAGTGTGGTATCTGTTTTTCATCAGCTTAATCTGATTCTTTCTTTTCACTTCTATCTTCCGTTTTTTCTTTCATTTTCACTAATACCTTTGGGAAAAGTATGAATCCTCTTCTCCCCCCCCACCCCGCCTAACTATGGCTAAATAGCAGGGCAGACTGGGTTCTATAGCCTTAGGTGGCAACTAGTCTAGAAGAAGGAAAAACTCCGAATTCAAAACTGTATATAGCCCAAGCGTAACACATATTATACATCAAAAGAATGGATCGTTCGCATTGGCTCGATGATTCCGACTACGGTCAAGGGATTATAAGTATGATGATGATAGGATGATTTATTTAAATAAAAAACATACCAGATTCATGAATAGAACCCTGGAGGACATCCGGATTAATGTCGCCTTAGATAAAATATGTAAATTAAATATGAAAAACACTTCAATTGGCCCAATGTTTCATGCGTAGAATACGCGGGTAAAAGCACATTATAAGATGCAGATTGTAAGATATTTCCACGATTTTAAAATGGCTGAAATCATTTTAGCTGTACTGTGTTTTTGTTTTGTTTTGTGGCTGCTCCTAACCTAAACTTGAGTTGAAAATAATAAATTCTTATTATATATTATGCATAAGGAAAAATAAAATTTTCTTACACATATATTTCATAACAGATAGAAGAGAAAATAACGGACAGATGTTTTGGACACATGTCAATAAACAGTGTTCAATATTGAATAACTATTCCATCATTTGATATGTAGACTGTCAGACGATTGGAATAATTTAAAGTAAACTTCTTGAAAAAATTAATACCAATTCTATGACCACTTGTTTGGTTGTCACCCGAATTCTGAAGAACTTAACTGCATTCTCCCTCCCTAGTTTTCCTGCCTGTAGGATTTGGGATATAGACCGGACTAGGCTTCTTCAGATCATTTTCTCTGCCAATAAATACTCCTGATTAGATGTACGTTAGTTCATTAGTTTTTTTTCTTTCTTCTTCTATCCTTCTTTCTTTCTTTCTTTCTTTCTTTCTTCTTCTTCTTCTTCTTCTTCCTCTTTCGTTTTCTTTTTTCTTTCTTTTCTTCGTCTTCTTTTTCTTTCTTCTTCTTTCTTTTCTTCTTCTTACTTTTTTCTTTTCTTCTTCTTTTTCTTCTTCTTCTTTCTTTCTTTCTTTCTTCTTCTTCTTCTACTTCTTCTTCTTCGTCCTCTTCCTTTCTGTCTTTCTTCCTCTTTCGTCTTCTTTTTTTCTTTCTTTTCTTCGTCTTCTTTTTCTTTCTTCTACTTTCTTTTCTTCTTACTTTTTCTTTTCTTCTTCTTTTTCTTCTTCTTATTCTTTCTTTCTTTCTTTCTTTCTTTCTTCTTACCATCCATTTACTGAAGCTCATTATTCTTGTTTTCTCTTCAGGACGTAGGCGATCATGGCCTTCCATATCTTCCTGTCCTTTTCAGCTCTTGATAAGTTTTGACTTTTTGTAATTACTGATAAACCCTGTTCTACCATCTATTTATTCAAGCTCATTCTTCTTCTTCTGTGTGTCGTGTCTCTTCAGGACGTAGGCGATCATGCCCCTCCTCGTCTTCCTGCTCCTTCTGCCCTTAATAAGTTTTGTCTTTGTTATTTCTCGCAAACCCTGTTCTAACATCCATTTGCTTAAGCCCATCAAGTAAGTTATGCGCTGTTTTCCTCTGTCCCTCTTTCTCTCTGTCCTGTGAGTATTAGATTTTCTAAGCCCTCCTTCCTTATTACGTGCCAATTTCAACTACTTCTTCCTGATGTTAAGTATAAGTCTCCGTTTAGTTTCCATTCTCTCTAAAACCTCGTTGTTGCTTACATGTTTGGACCATAGTATCCTCAGCATCTTTCTGTAGAACCACATTTCTCTTGCTTCAACTCTCATCTTCATCTTCATCTTTGAGGAAATTGTCCAGCATTCGTTGCCATACAGGACAGATATCACGTAACAGGTCAATACCCTTTTCATTGTTTCCAACAACATTTTTCTGTCTCTTAATGCTCTGCTTTTGGAGTGCATCTATAGAAAAAGCCAGAACTCAACAATGAACACGGTCACAATGCCCTGACCATGTTTGGAAAATAAAGCTTTCCTGTAACTTTAGATGCATACATAAAACAATCCATACATTCTTGATAGTGGCTAAAAGAAGAGCAGTAACCGCTTGAATATATAAAACATTCGGACAGTTTTTACATAATTTATGCCCTGGAAAGAAAAAATTGAACGAACACATAAAAACATTATGTAAAAACTTAAACCCAGCACATTGTCGTCTTTTACGACGAAAATTGCATAACAGAGGGATTGCTGCCCAAATGCACAATTATATATATATATATATATATTATTGTCACCTACAGACAGAGTATTTCGCAGGTCTTAAGTGTGGCCAGACGTCCGGTTGCCTTTAGCTAGGATCGAAACACGGCTGAATTGGCGTCAGTCGGAAATTCTGCCACTAAACCATCTGCTCACGGCAGGGATGAAGGTGAAATTTTAGCGTATTTATTTTTAGATAAACACACAGTGACCGACAGGACTCAATTCGCTTTTGCCGAAGAGTAACGCTATATCAGCTTTTATAGTCTCTGTTTACAAATATATATATATATATATATATATATATATATATATATATATCCATTATCAGAAACACCACTTCTCGGATTATACATCATATTCTAAGCATAGCTCGTCTTTCTATACTTGACAACTTGTTCCTACAATTTTGGCTACAACTTGCAGCATGCGAGAAGATTTTCCCCTCCCCAACCTATAACTCTCTGTGTTATTTTGTGTACCCTAGTACTAGTGAGCAAACCCAAATGACTTGACTCACTTTATAGTTCCCCAATAGAAGATTAACCAATCAGGAGACGTGAAATATTCAATCCGTCATGTATAAAGGCGGCCATTTTGATTACTCTCTCCAAAGATGACCAGAAACAAAAGAAGAGAAGGAAGAACTACGCTCTGCTACTTTATCGGGATATCCACTGCTAACCTGAACTACGCTTCCCTACTGTCTTCGAAATATTCACTGCCAACCTCTGGATTCTATAC
>OZ038500.1:20297275-20302275 GCA_964036315.1 Acanthosepion esculentum | reverse complement strand
CTGAAATTTTTGAAGATTTTAAATCACCGATTTTTTTTTCTTGCAAAATCTGACCCGGTCATACCGAAAATCTCTTCCGAATTGAACAAAAAAACTCAATAAAATTAAGACATTGTTTAATTAGAGAAACGTTTAATTGCTCTAATGAATAATTTTGATGAGATAATTCTTGGGCAACGTTGTTATTGAGTAATCATATATAGGGTAACCCCAAAAAATGGGAATTTTTTAAGTTCGTGTCGCCAGACATAAGCAAGTGGCAACACTGCGAGACAGTGACCTTGAGCAAGTAAACATTTCGCCATTTTAGTAACGAGAATGAAATTCACAGTATCCCAGCTGAAATGTTGCAGCAGTCAATGAGGAATCTCAACAGCAGATTTCAAGAATGCATTCGTACAGGAGGACGCCAGCTACAGGACGTAATTTTAAAAAAATGAAAATTCCATCATTGTTTCTTAAATGGCATGTTTTAAGGTTTCAATTACTATGAATTAAATATTTTTCTTCCATCACTCTTGGTTTTATTGAATTGTTAAAAAGTTCCCGTTTTTTTGGGGTCACCATATATTTTAAAGCTTATTATGATCTGAAGAACTCGACTATTTTTAAAAGTATTTCGATTAGTTTTTATGTATGTATATAGATGCAGAATTTCTGAAGTATAGATGTACAAACCGAAAAATCTATTCTTAAAATGTCACGTATTTTACGTTCCCACCCCTCATGAAAAAATCACAAAGGAAATTTATCGCCTGCTAAACTATACTTAAATATGAACACGTTCAGCGTCAGTAAATCGATTAATACGTCAGAAAAACTAGATACCGTAATTAAGAAATACTTATATACAACATTTTATGTTATAAGTAATATTTGTTGCAAATCACATTAAATTAACTTTATATTTGCTAATCTTCTTCAAATAACGCTTCAGAAATATATTTTTTTGCATGGAGTATTGCTGCCATATATGGTCTGGAGCCCCTTCTGTTTGCCTCAAGGTTCTTGATAAGATCCAGAGACGGGTATGCAATGTAATTGGCCCTGATCTGGCTTCTTGTCTGCAGTCTCTCTCTCACAGACGCACCGTCGCCTCTCTCTGTCTCTTTTATAAATACTTCCATGGCAATTGCTCCGATGAGCTGCTACCGCTGGTTCTCGCACCTCACGCCTATGGAACTCCCTTCCTCATTCCTGTTTCCCTGCTGATGACTATGATCTCCAACTATTCAAGTGTAACGTCAATCGACTTCTCCAGTTGCCTTGATCTATCCTCTATCCTTCTCCACATCCTTTCCTCTAACACTCCTATTTGCTCTCGCTCCAAATCCTCTGTAACCCCTTGCGTGCTAGTGGCTTTCAGCTTTGCCTGGGGTGAAAAGCTTAAAAATAAAAAAAATAAAAAATCCTAAGAAGTTTAAATCCATCTGACAAGAAAAGAAAGAACCAATCAAAAAAAAAAGTATCCAAACCTCTATTGTAATAACCAGGGTTTCTTATGCCTATCAAATTTTTGGTTTATCGAAGGCCGTTCTTGCTAACTTTTCCTCCATACATAACAAGCAATATTTGCTACCTGCTTTATACTTATTATATTTTTATTATTTCCCATTTTAAAATGGGATCTATTTCATCTTTCTGCTTAATATTCCATAAATATGTAGATAGGCTAGTGCTGAGATTTTAATGTTCATGCTTAAAGCTACTTATGTGGTTATAGTAGCGCTGTTTAAAATTACTTCGGATGGATCCTATGTAAAAGTTAATGCTCTTATTAACATTATTAGGTTTGTTTCTATGTATTTCAACCTTGTATACTACACATTCCTGTTGGTACCTGCCCTTAAGTGGGCAGGCATCCTTATTTCTGCAGTTACATTTAGGGGTTTTGAGTGTGGTTTGTTTATGATTTTTTTTCCTGTTATATTTATTAAGTTAGCCACAAATCATTAGGATTTGTTTTAATTATTTTTGCTCTACTTAGCGTATTAAGCCCTCTAAGTTTTAGCTTAGTTACTCACTTGGTGCTCTTTTTCTTTGAACTGGAAACTTAAGGCACTGACGATTTTTTCGCTTCGTTCAGATGTCTCTAGTTCTTTATTTTTTTTCAAAATGTTCCCTCGGATATATGTTTGTTTTGATATACTTACAGGCTGCACCATTCAAGGGTTTTACCAATCGAATATAATTATATAAGTATCGTGTATATTTAGGCAGTATATTTTCATTCAGACAGGTTTGGTTAAATAATTTAGACATAGCATGTCGATTATATTTCTTGTGATCCTTCCAAGTTCGTGGAATAATTCTTTGGTACATTATAAAATTGTTGTGGTAGGATCCACCTAATTTGCATAGCGGAGTACCGACGATATAAATATGGTTGGTACCGGAAGACAGGGAGGCAAATCAAGAGATCCAACTAAAGACTATATGTAAATATTGCGTACACGTTCTTGTTTCAATACATTTTATTCTAACTACATTTTGTGTTTGCATTATTATTCCATGCATTAGTCAAGTTTCAACAAAAATTAAGTAAGAAAAAAAACATTTCTTTCGAAAAGGTTTTTATTATCCCAAGCACTTTCTCATCTAAGACGATCTTCAGGGGGTTAAGTTGTCTGTGAGTATGTTTATATGTTTCTAAGAATTTAAAACATTTCAACTGTTTGTATTGAACAGATGAGTTTTAATGTTCTTGGGAAAATAAGAATTATTCGAAAGAAAATTTTGGTATTTTTCTTACTCAATTTTCTAAGTCTACCAAAATATTTATCCGGCAACTAGAAAGGATCACAACGAAAGCTAATCGACATGATATGTCTAAATTATTTAACAAAACCTGTTTGAATATATATATATATATATATATATATATATATATATATATATATATATATATATATATATATATATATATATATATATATATATATATAACAAATGAGGTAATTTTGAATACCGTGTGTGTAATTTACTAGTGTCTGCATAATGAACCTTACGAATATTCAACATGTGTTACATTTAATTATATCTTTATATTACACATATACCGTGGTGAAATTAAAATATTGCAAAAAGTATATAATCGAAAAATTTCAGATCAAATTGTGTCCGCCCTGGGTATGACGATAAACTACATTCGCGTCCTGGGCAAGACGATAAACTACATCCAACAGCAAGGCCATTGATCAGGAGGTTTTGAGGAGCATGGAACTACCTCTTTGATGGTGTCCCCAGGTTCTCCCTGGCCCGGGATGGTAGCACCTGTCAGGGCCCCAGCTACTGGAAAATAGTTAACACCGTCCCAAAAGTGGTCAAAACACTACGAAAGTATAAAAATTGGTTTAAATACCAGAAATACCTTTTTGGAAATTATTACCAGGAATACATATTTGAAAAAGAAAAATATTAGGAGCAATATATTTTTGGAAAAAAAATATTACCAGCAATACATTTTTTTTAAAATATGTTACCAGCAATTATTTTTGGAAAAAAAAATATTACCAGCATTACATACTTGTGAAAAAGTATTGCCAGCAATACATTTTTTGAAAAAATGTTACCAGCAATTCATTTTTGGAAAAAAATAATATTACCAGCAATACATTCTTGTAAAAATATATTGCCAGCAATACATTTTTGAAAAAAAATATTACCAGCAATAAAAATTCTTATCGGCATAAAATAACCCATTGAGGTTGATATGACGTAAAACAAAACAAAGCAGACCAAATCAAATGATGTTTTTTTTAACGTTTAAACGTCGTCTTGTTATAAAAAGTTCAGATTACAACTGGTTTGAAATTTAATTAGAATAAATGATTAAAGATTTGCATTTTTAAGTGTCGAATATAAATTTGAAATCTTTTTATGAATTCGTTAGACTTATCTTACATTGAAAGGAAGCGTATTTTCAATACTTCAAGGCGAAAGATAAGTCCAATGAATATATATATATATATATATATATATATATATATATATATATATATATATATATATATATATATATATATATATATATATATATATATACATATATACACATTTCATTGAATGCGACAGGTAGGTTCTTTTATTTAGTTTTTTATACAATTTCTCATGCGATCTAACAATTTTTTTCTTTTCGGATGATAAATTATATAAAAACTGTCCGAATGTTCTTATATATATATATATATATATATATATATATATATATATATATATATATATATATATGCATATATATATATATATATATATATATATATATATATATATATATATATATATATATATATAAATCAATTATGTGGTACAGGTTCAATTTATATTACGCGAATCATTCATACGAAAAGCAGATAATGAAGTTAATGATATGGCAAGAATCACTCTCGCAAACAATTTTTAATAATAAAATACATTAACCTCGAATCCGTTAATGAATGGTATGATCCTTGTTTATAAATTCCCGTTTTATCAGGTCTTTTTTTTACTACTAGCTTTCAATTGTTTCATACAATCATCTTCAGGTAGGGAAATAGGTAAGTTTTTTACATCCAGGTAATAACAGGACATCGAAAGATAAAGTGTAAACCGAAAGAAGTGTTTTTAGAAATGGGATATTGTTACCTGTAAGAATACTTTTGGAGCGTGCAGTCACGACGCTGAGGTTGAATTTTTTTAAATTTTAAAATTGTGCGTTCTTGTACTAATATAGTAATATGAGAATTCTTTTGTAGAAGTAGTTTTTTTAGTAAAGGTGGCATAAACCAAATATTTCCCTACCTGATGATGATTGTATGAAACAATTGAAAGCTAGTAGTAAAAAAAGACCTGATAAAACGGGAATTTATAAACAAGGATCATACCATTCATTAACGGATTCGAGGTTAATGTATTTTATTATTAAAAATTGTTTGCGAGAGTGATTCTTGCCATATCATTAACTTCATTATCTGCCTTAAATATGAATGATTCCCGTAATATATATATATATATATATATAT
>OZ038500.1:20287275-20292275 GCA_964036315.1 Acanthosepion esculentum | reverse complement strand
TAAATATGGCGACAAAGATGAGGACAGTAGTCCGAATAATATAAAAAAATTGTTCTATTTGTTTTTAATATATTAACTTAGAAACTGAGGCACCTTGAAGTACCCGAGCGGGTGGCTAACACCTCGAACAGACGTATGAGTTGGCAACAGGACATAAAAGAAACCTACATCGACGTATAAACACGTCTGTAGCTGGTTTTGGGACGTTATATGTTGGACGTGTTTATTCGTCCGTGTCAGAAAAAATTTAAATTTGTCAAAAACGTATATACACGTTTTGACGCCGGTCGGGGGGATTTAACAATTAATAAATATTGGAAGATTTGTGGAATATTTAATTCTTCTTGCTTCGTTGGGAGAGTTCACCAAATTCATTTTAATGTCTCGTGGATTGAATTAATTTTATGTATGAGAAGATCATGCTCATATTCGCAGAGGAGGTGTGAGCGTGCAAACGCCTCCACAATCTGCCTGGTGTAAAAGATGACTTTCAGCGACCGATGAGCGTAGAGCTCAAAAAACATCTTCGGAAAGGAAGTCGCTTCTTTGTTCGCATATTCTCCGTGTAGCCGTCTCGAGATCATTTTATTATTGTCTCAATTATCAAACCGAATGATCTTTCTATCAGCACGAGATGCCATTTCGCTTTTAGGTTTGTTTTAGTTTTTTTAGTATTTGGCTAAAAGTGAGCTACTATTTCCTCTAATTCCATTCTTCGACTTTTATACCCTCTTTCGTTTTCCCGTTTCTCTCACGTCTAACTTTATATTTTAATCTATCTTATTTTTTCTTTCCCTATATTTTTGACTTTTCATTCTTCTCGCTAATGTTCCAAGCTTTTTTTTTTTTACATTTAACGAAGAAAAGAGCACTGAAATCTTCCTTAGTATCAGTCCTCCTATACGGCAGTGAATGTTAGACAATCTCCTCACAGATGAAGAGGAGGTCTTAAGCAGCAGAAATTCCGTTCTACAGGAGGATACTGAGGATTGAACATGTGAGCAACGACGAAGTTTTAGAGAATATAGAAATAAAATGGAAACTTATACTTAATGAAGAAAAGGGCACTGATATCTTCCTTAGTATCAGTCCTCCTATACGGCCGTGAATGTTAGACAATCTCCTCACAGATGAAGAGGAGGCCTTAAGCGGCAGAAATTGCGTTCTACAGGAGGATACCGAGAATTGAACATGTGAGCAACGACGAAGTTTTAGAGATAAGAGAAATAAAAGGAAACTTATACTTAACATCTAAGAGAGAAAGCTGAAATTTATAGGGCGCATAATGAGGAAAGAGAGATTGGAAAATATGATACTCACAGGACGGATTGAAGGCAAGAGGGACAGAAGAAAATAACGCATAAATTACATAGTGGGTTTGAGTAAATCGATGATGAAACAACGGGTAGGAGAAATAACAGAAATACATAATATATCAAGAGCTACAAAGGAGAGAAATCTGTGAAGAGTCATGATCGCCTACGTCCTGAATGGACACGACGCATAGACGAAGAACAATGAGCTTGCATAAATGGATGGCGAATCAATTTTAGGAAAGATAACAAACATACAAAATTCCAACTCCAAGGATACATGGCACAGTGGATAAAGGCGTTGGTTAGATCCAGTGACATATCCAAAGAGTGTGAGTTCAATACCCGGTTAAGGCAGTGGAGAACTTTCAGAGAGAAAATTAGCAGGAGATAACTGATAAATGACATCCATCAAACATGGCTCGTGGAACTAGAACAGTCTACCCCAGTGATCGAAATAAAGGGTTCAGTTCGAAATTCCAACCACCTGAAGAAGGCCGGAGCGTACAACGGCCGAAACGTTGTGACAAATATGGCGACAAAGATGAGGACAATAGTCCGACTAATGTAAATACTATACAAAATTTATTAAGAAAGCCCCTAATTTATGTTTCTCTTTTTTTTAATGTCCATCACTTAATCGTTATTCAATGTAATTTTGATGCATTTCTGCCACATTGATTTTATTATTTCGCCCGAAGCAATAAAGCCCCTAAGACACAAGGGTTTACTGAGTATGAAACAATCTAAGTCTTTAAAAATAACACGATTGAACATACCAAGACCAACAAGTATTTTCATCAAATCATTTAATAAACTAACAGCAGAAATAAAACCATCATGAACATAAGAACTATGGTAAAAATATTCTCTTTTTTGATTGTCTGTCATCTTCAATGTTATTTAAATCCCTTTTGATACTCCAGCAGTATCATGTACAATGGAATGGGTGCATTCAATTAGGATGTCTTTAATTGAAGTTTCTTTCCTACTGTGAAAACAAAATGCTCTCAATGTGTTTGGCTTCCTTCCGTAGTGAAGGGATAAAAGTGATGGGATAAATTTATGAATATCAAACAGAAGATTTTAGGGTTCATTTTTTTGATGACACCTTAATTATTTATTAGGTTTACTAAAGTGTATTACTGGTAAATTTTATCAGTTAATTTGAATTTTGGTGATAAAATGGAAAGCATTCGGTACTTCTATTTTTGACTCAAAAACGCTTATATTTTCATAAAAATAGTTTATTTCAAGTGGCTGACGTAAATTCCTCGGCCTACCTGAAAATTGATGGACTTCTACAATCTTTATTAACTAAGTTTTGCGTTCAGCCAAGATCGTAAATTGATCTTTTTTTCCAAAAATGAGCAATTTCAGACAGCAAAAATGATAGTTAACGATGGAAAATAAGGTCCTTTTCGGGATCAGCACCATCAAATTGGTTGAAACACGTGTTTTGTTTCTTGGCACCAAAAATCGTATTAATTTTTTACGGTTTATCAATTTCTTTTATATCTAATAAAGACGAAACTTATTTTTAAGAATTTTTAATAAATTTTATTTTATTTTTAATAATGATTTTCTGATGCAAGCGCATTAAAAATATATGTAAAGAAATTCTACTGGTCATAATTTAGGTGATCAGTTTACTATTGTTATTAAGCAATAATTTAATCCTCGGACTTAGAATGAGTACAGATTAAGACAGATTAAAAGAGTAATGTCGATTCATTAGAAAGGCGTCTTCCTGATGGCATCGGTCAGGAGTACGCGATACCAGCGCGCGGAAAGTGACTAAAACCATACCACGGGTCAACCCAAGCCTTGTGAGTGAGATTGACTAGACGGTACTCTTTGTGGGTCATCAAAGGTTGTTCTAGCACGAAGTTACATGTATTTGTGACCGAAGGTTTCAGCGTGCTAGCCTTGTTCTGATTGCTGATCACGTTAGATAACGCGCCTTTCCCCAGAAACTGTAACTAAGGTCCGCTCATTATAGTTGCAGAATACACCACAGGTGGGCTCCCTGGGTGTTGAACAAACACAAAAACACAAAGAAATAATAATCAACAATATCGTCGATAACATTATACGACATATAATTGGCTGTTAAACATTTCTCTTCTGACAATTTCTGTCCTTTCTCCTATTCATAATTCATCGTTTCCTTCTTCTCTCATTCCATATTTTTATATATTCATATAATTACAACAAATGTAAAGAAATTCCGTTTGTAATAATATAGGTAATTAGTTTACTATAGTTAAATAACCCACAAAGGGTGATATATTTGGGTTTTATTTCTTTACTATTGAAATATATTGCAAGAAAACTTTTATTACTATTAAAATTTATTACTGGAGATTTTTCCTATAAAAATGTATTTTTTATACTTTCGTAGTGTTTTGACCCCAGAATGAATGTATATGCCTACGCTTGAAACTTTTTTTTTGTACATTAAAAACAATTTTTTCTGCACCCCACAATCCTTCAGACCAGCCTTTTACAATGCAATTTGATTATATTTCGTTTCAGTCGCACACAATAAAAAAAATAATTTTGGGAAACTTAATGCGAAACTTGAAACTATTTTTACGAGTAACTTTGTTTCAATTTGTTTAAATAATGGGTAAATTTGTACGCCTCACTCGGTAGCATAGCCAGTGAAAAGTGTGAGGCACATAGTGAGGATCAAGTTCATTAGATTATGGAGATTGCTGGAGATTTTTCCTATAAAAATGTATTTTTATACTTTCGTAGTGTTTTGACCACAGAATGAAATGATATGCCTTCAACTACAAATAAAATGTATTTTTGATCATTTTGGTTAACATGTCTTCTTAGTAATTCTACTATAAAATGTACTGTTGGTCATTTGGCTTTAAAAATATATTGTTGGTAATTTTACTACAAATATGTATTATTGGTAATTTCTTTTTATATAAAAATGTATTGCTGGTAATTTTGCTATAAACGGAATTTTTGTCTATTCTTACATATTCCTCCCTCTGCCAAGCCATTTTTGGTTGGAGGCATTTGGAGCAGTTGTCGTCATTGGATCTTGTATGTCTTTAGCCGTACATAATCTTTCACACTCCTCCTTAGTGACCTGTACGAAATACCCGTCTCTTTTGCTACCTTCCACCTGTTTATTTTCGGATTTCTTATAAGCCTCTTGTTGAACCAATACAAAAACACAAAGAAATAATAATCACGAATACCGTCGATAACATTATGCGACATCTAATATGGCTGTTGATCATTTCTCTTCTGACAATGTCTATCCTTTCTCCTATTCATAATTCATCGCTTCCTTCTTCTCTCATTCCATATTTTTATATATTAATATAATTATAACTTTTCCATCTCGTGTTTTTTTGTCTAAAGGTTGCCTGTGTCGGTATTTCTACCTAAATGAGTAGAAAATCCCTTTTATTTTATCGCTTAAGCGAAACGCATTCAATGACATATGTTTGAATTTTGTTGAAGAGATACAATTCACAACACTAGCCATATTCACCACACCCCGTGCTCCATCGGTGACAAGTAAGTTCCACTCAAACAGCTTCTTCCCATGAACCGCTGATCTCTGAAACCGACTCCCAAGAAGATGTTTCATCTGTCACTACAATCTTTTCAAATCTAGGGTTAACCGTTATCTTGCTCACCTATCCGCATAAAACT
>OZ038500.1:20267275-20282275 GCA_964036315.1 Acanthosepion esculentum | reverse complement strand
AATAAACGACTACCGGTAAATGACCGCCATAATAGACTACCAACAATAAGCTATATAAACAAATTTTTATTACGTCAATAAAAAACACCGATCAAAATAAAAAATAAATAAATAAATATATATATAAAATAAAAATAAAATTAAATAAAACAAGCAAAATAATTTGACATAAATAAATAAATAAACAAACAAACGACTTCCGATAAAAGTAACCGCCAAAATAGACTACCCACAATGCACCACTGACCCTTATATATAAATAGCCGAGAAAAATAACAGTACTAGTTACCGGACGATTGCATCTAGCATGAAACAGACTGTCGCCTTTAAGTGTTGACTTCTATTTTTATATATATATATATATATATATATATATATATATATATATATATATACGCATACTATACATTTATACATATGGGTGTGTGTATTCAAACGTCATTATAGAGTCGAGAGACTATTTGAAATAAACGTAGATTCTATATTTTTAATTGTAAGAATTAATCGGGAATCCCCGATAAAAAAACTTTTGATGTTATAAAATGTCGGATTAATAATAAATCTATTATTATTATCTCTTTAGAAATATATATATATATATCTATATATATCTATATATATATATATATATATATATATATATATATATGTGTGTGTGTGTGTGTGTGTGTGTGTGTGTGTGTGTGTGCGTGCGTGTGTGTGTGAAATTTTAAACGTTATTTTTTTTGGATACCCCCATTTGAGTTGGTGCTTTTAAAAAAAAATCTTATCAGTATATTTATTTTTGTCTACCGTCTTCAATATTCAAGGAATCATATTAAAGAAAAATATATGCACTCCTGCAGGATTCGAAGTTGCGTCTTCTCAACTACAGGTATCTATTAAAATAACATGTAAAGTGACAAAATCTGTTGGATTAATAAATAAGAAATGTATTAATTCTTATATATATATATATATATATATATATATATATATATATATATATATATATATATGAAGAAATATAGTCTTAAAGTGTGCTATATTTATGGGAAAAAAAAGTGCTCAATATCAAAGATAGAGCGTGTGTAAATATAAAAGTGAACATAGAAGTCAACACTTAGAGGCGACAGTCTGTTTCATGCTAGATGCAATCGTCAGGCCACGAGTTCTGTTATTTTTCTCGGCTACTTGTATATACGGGACCCGTATGTATAAGTAGCCGAGAAAAATAAGTGTTCATTTCTATGTTCACTTTTATATATATATATATATATATATATATATATATATATATAAATGAGGGTCAGCTTAAAATTTCATGAAAGTGTTTCTTCCATCGATGTTGCTGTGCTTGGATCCCATGGATGAAGAAACTTCGATCCTGTTAGTCAAAAATGTCATCAACAGCAGATATGACGTTCTCATGACTGCGTACTGGTTCCCAGCCAAATGTTTTTTTTTTTGTTGGGGAACAGATGATAATCAGATGGGGGCCATCAGGAGAATAGGATGGGTAATAATCCAGTTCAAAGCCACAGTCACGCACATCAGCAAGACTTGTCATGATGAAAGAAAACCCATTTCGTCAATTTGTCCGGGTGTTTGGTTTTGAAAGCCTTTCACAACTTCATCAGCAAGTTGTCATAGCACACTCCATTGATGGTGTGGCCCTTTTAAATACAGCCAATAAACAATAAATTGTCCATCCTGAAAATCTGAAACCATCAACTTCACTGCAGATGAAACGACATTGGTTTATTTTGGAGAAGGTGAGGAGGGGTGTTTCCACGGATTATCTTATTGTCTTTGGCTCAAAGGGATGAACCGAGCACTCATCCTAAGTTTGAAACTTACGAGAAAACCGTTTGGCTCTGCCTGGTATAATGACGGATTTTCCCGCGATGTTATCAGCCTGGTGCGCTTTTGTTCAGGTATCAGAAGACGTGGCACCCACCGAGCAGAAATCTTCGTCATACAAAGTTCACTCTGCAGAATATTCTCAACTCTATCGCAGGACATGCTAATAGAATTGGTTATTTGATTTTTAATCGATCGTATGTCATCCATCACCATCTGTTGATCAGGATCAAAGTTTTCCTTGGTGGTGGCAATTACAGGACGAACAGACTTTGTGTTTTTTCAAGACTCTCCCTTCCCTTTCTAAATTCAGCTGCCCACTTTTGCACGGTTTATAAAGCTGGAGCATCATCTCCCAATTGAGCAACTATGTCAGAATGAATATCCTTGGATGACTAAATCCTCATTCAGCAGGTATCAATAATACAACGAAGCTAAATTTTCTCCATTGTCAAGAGAAATCTTTCCAGTTTTTACTTTTGATGTCATCTTTGGACAGGCAGATATATATATATATATGTTGGAGGTTTTGGGAACTTTGGTATACTAGTGAGCCAGCCAAAATGAGCTGACTCATTTTATAGTTCTCCAATAGAAGCGTTAATAAAATCAGAAGGCTCAAAATATTCATTAGGACGTGTATAAATGCGGCCATGTTTATTCACTGCCAGCCTTTGATATCGAAGACTGCTATTGGCGATATAGTCAGATTCAGTAGAGTGTCTGACTCGGGAGTGTTAATCTTTAACATTGTTTCATTAAACAGATTACGTACTGCGCTGGATTCTATGGTGAACATGGTCAACAATATATATATATATATATGCAAAAGAAAATGCGCAAGAGATTATGAAGACTATTTACATTGTTCGGACTGTTTTCCTCATCTTTGTTGCCATATTGACAACGTTTCAGCTGTTGTAAGCTCTGGCTTTCTTCAATGACTGGAATTTCGAACTGAAGCCCTTATTTCGTCCACCCAGATACATTGTTCTACTTCCACGTGTCATGCTTCATCTGGGTGTCTTAGTTATCTTCTTTTAACTCAACAAGTTTTTGTTCATCACTGCAGTATCCAGGCATAGAACTCCCAATTCTTTGCGTCATGACATTGGATCCACCAAAAGGTTGTATAGACCGGGCCATTCGCTGTTGAGAACATCAGTGTAAGAATTTTTGGTACTTATAAACTTAATGACATATTAGCGTTTTTTTTATCAGTGCTCATATTGCAATTTTCGTTGTTATTATAGCTTTTCTCTAGCACTCAGTATTACTGGTTCCCATATTGTTTTCATTTCTATGCTGTTCCCTTAAGTTTTCGTATTTCCCAGTGATGTTCTCTGTCTGTTATTTCAACCTCATTCCACAGGGGACGGTAATCTCCCTTTTCACTCCATATGTGGTCAGGTACGCCTGAATTCGCCCCTTTTTTACGGCTTTACGATGTTGTTGAATCTTACCTTAAGTCGGGTGATCTGTTTTTCATTTATATTTTAGTTCTTAATCAGGTTCTCCTCTATGGTTGGGGTCTTACTCGGAAGAGTTGTCTGCGAAGTGTTCAACAATTTCTGAAGGTCGTCTTGATGCTATAATGACAACAGATCTTTTGTATTTTTCCGATAATCCCTCGATATAGTGTAGGCCGACCGAGGCTTTTTTTCTGATTGTTTTTATCCTCTTGTAACCTTTTATTCCATTTCTATAGACTGTATGTTCGGTGGGAGTTGAAGTTGAGGTTTTGTCTAGTGAATGTTGGTTTGTGGTATACGGATGTCTTGAACCCATTCTCAGTTCGAGATATTAGTACATCTACGAATACAAGTTTGTTGTTTTCTTTCTCGATTTTCAACTGTATCGATGATCCAATAGTAACTGGACCTCTTCCTGGTGTGGCCAAAGTATGAAGGTGTCATCTACGTATCTCAGACATGCCATTTCTTTGAAGTATTCCATGTATATGTTTGCAATTGCTGGTGTATGTAATTGTCATACTCAGGACGCATCTTTTTTTAAATTATATATCAATTTTTTTAACAGCGAAAAAAACCCCAAAATTACCTCAAATATGGGATAGTCTATTTCAAGCCGTTCTGCACGCGGCTATTATCAGTCTCTAAGTGTCTGTCTCGGATCATTGTTTTAAATTTATTTTCAATGTCAGTCCTCTTTTGTAAACACCTTGTTAATGAGAATGGGTTTGTGTTCGCGACTTATCCCGGGGGAAGCGATCTGGGGTTGGAGTATATTCATGGCTGGAAACTTTCGTTGATTGTAGTTTAATATCAGTTCCTACTATGTGGTGTTTCTTATACGAGCCCAGAATATGTTTTTTTCTGCCATCTACCCGGGGTAGTTGTTACGTTGTAGGGTACTGCATATACTGACCATTTCTTGTTCGTATGTCTCTGGGTCGCCACTTATGATTTTTGCTCGATGTTCTAAGCAGCGTACAATCCCTTTCTTTACACTGTATGGGTGGTGGGAGTTTAGGTTGTGGTCTAGTGAATGTTGGCCTGTGGTATACGGATGTCTTGAAGTTCGAGATATTAGTACCTCCACGAATGCTAGTTTGTTGTTTTCTCTCTCGATTGTTAACTGTATCGATGGTTTTATTGAGTTCACTATTAATTAGACTTCTTCCTGGTGTGGCCAGATTATGAAGGTCTCAGCCATGTCTTTAATGATGTGGTGTCTAATGCCATTTCTTACAATTTCATGTATATTTTTGCCATTGCTG
Source organism: Acanthosepion esculentum (assembly GCA_964036315.1). Taxonomy (NCBI): domain Eukaryota; kingdom Metazoa; phylum Mollusca; class Cephalopoda; order Sepiida; family Sepiidae; genus Acanthosepion; species Acanthosepion esculentum. The sequence goes on along the minus strand of OZ038500.1, from coordinate 20,277,693 downwards.
GTGATACTGGTGAGCCCATTGCTAAGCCTTCATCCTGTTGAGATATATCTTATCCCATTCCGAAGTGTGTTGTTTGTGTCCAGAAAGACAGCATCTCCATCAGGTTATCTATTGATATAGTGGTCTGTTCTCCTGGGGAGATGTCAGTGTGTCCCTGACTACCGAAAGCGCCTCCTCCGTGTGTACCGTGGTGAACAAATTCATCATATCCAGGCACACCATCTACTTGGATTGAATGATAACATCTTTGATTATTTATAAGAAGTATACTAAGTTTCAGACGAATGAATATGTCAATTATATCTACAAGGAAGCGAATATTTTAGCGTTTCCGTCACCGGATTTCACCATACATATATATATATATATATATATATATATATATATATATATATATATATATATATATGTGTGTGTGTGTGTGTGTGTGTGTGTGTGTGTGTGTGTGTATCTGAATTCTGTTGAGGTTCTTCTTAAATATTATTATCTCAAATCCTCTTAATAAATTTTCTCACTTGTATATCCTTGCTTGAACCGGCTTCTAATGCTCTGGATGGAGCGGTTTGTGGGTAAATTCCACCACGGAATATGTGACCGAGCGGTGCTATATCGAGTCTAATTCGTTACCTCTTTGTCACCGAGACCCGTCGGTAGAGTTGGTATGACGTTTATCTTATATCGTAATGGTCCGGGTTTAGATTTTCTCGGTAGTGGATGCGCACTGCTGATGAATCCCAAATATAGGACTAAACGACCCTCCAGTGCTTTCAGAATTCTGTTAAAGTTTCTTCTAGAGTAGATGAATTACTGATTATATGTATATTCTTTTTCCTTGGGGGTACAAAATTTTATTATGGAAATAAACATGGCAAGACGTGCTTTACCATTCATGATTAAAAGGAAAATAGGAAGAAAAAAAATTGACCAGTCGATCGGTTTCGCCCTCACTCAACAGAACTGAAATCGAGGGAAAACTAAATATTGCAATATAAAATATAAAAACATGGGAAGCATGTGATAAAATAAAGGTGGAAAGATCAGATGGAAATCATGTCAAGCCCTAACAGGCATTCCCTCTGTTTACAGAGGGAGGGCTGCCTGGACTTGACATAGATCGTTTCCAATACCTTTAAGTGTTACACAGAATGAGCATGACTAAGAATGGAAAATGAATCAGTGCTGAAATTTGTGGCACAACTTGAATTGTTTATAAAGTGCTCAGCAATGGGGGAGCCGTATCTGGTACTGATATTGTTACCAGAATGGAACGTACCATTCCTAATTCTTCCGGGTACGTGCTGGTCAATCCGTGCGTCTAACTGTAATGTAGATCTACCAATGTAGATCTACCAATGTAGTCGGCTCCGCAACTACATCCAAAACGGTATATTACATTATTAATATGGTTGGGAGGTAGAACGTCCTTCCGAGCAGACATCCAAGGAGGCCTGGTAGAAAAAACAACACGCAAATTGACGGGAAAATAGCAATTTTTAATCGTTAAGTTGATTTGTTTGGCAAATTTACCACTTATTGAGCCCAACCACGGATAACGCAAATATACAGGGCATTTAGGAGCCGTACTCGGTCGGGGTTTAGAGAAATTTAAGATTTGCTTTTCCATGATGACCGAGTTGATAATATCTAAAGGGTACCTATTTTTGGTTAGAATCTTAGTAATTGTTTTCAGAGCTTCATCTAGTTTGGATGCTGAGCAGATCAATAAATCTCTATGTGTAAGGGTAGTTATAAGGTTTTTCTTTGTGTTTGGTAGGACAAAATGTATCCCATCGAATCTATAGTCCGGTAAAAGTTTTGTTTACGATAGATTGATGTAATGTAACCGGATGGTGTTTTGGTTACTAAGACATCTAAAAAAGGTATAGTGGAATTAGTTCCAATTTCCATAGTGTACCTTAATGCCGGATGCATACTATTAAGAAGTGAAAAGAAAATTTTGGCCTTCGTTATATTTTCAAAGAGGCAAAAAGTGTCATCAACATAGCGATGGCACATTAGTGATTTGGCAGTTTCAGAAAATAAACGATTTTCATAGAAACCAACAAAAATATTCGCCAATGTAGGTCCCAGGGTTGAACCCATAGAAACCCCGATCTGTCTGTAGATTATGTCATTGAAACTGAGTTCAACAGAAATCACGGCAAATTTTAGCAACTGAACAAAAATGTTTTCAGGAATGGCAGGTGGAGATATCCGGCTGCGATAAAGCAAATCTGTGCAGATATCTATCCTTTCTTAAATAGGGACACAGGTAAATAGGTTGTTGATATCGAACAAACCCATTAATTTATTAGTCGAATTACAGTTTTGAATATCTCTTGAAAAAGAATCTATACAATGACAACTGTAATATTCTAATACAGGTTGTAATAGTGTGTCAATCCATTTGGCAAACTTCTGTTGAGCTCACTCCACCATAGACAGAATTAGTCTAAGTGTGATACCTGCCTTATGGGTTTTAGGCAAACCGTATAAACGGGAACGAATTGAACCCGATGGTCTAATGTCGCTAGCTATATCAGAAGGAAGGACACCACTTTTTACACACTTGACTAATTTTCTCTGAAATTTATTTTCTACTGTCACTGTTGAATCAAAACGATCCACAGGACATAATTTGACAAATTTTGATGAATCACTCAAAATTATCATCAATTTATCAACGGAATCATATTGATTGAGTACAACAACCCCTGAACCTTTGTCAGGTCACGTGATTACTAAGGATTTATTCTGAGGCAGTGATTTCTTTACCGGGTAATGTTCTCAGCGCCATTTGAATTCAGAGTATGAAATGGGTGTTCTGGAATAACAATGGGCAAGATCATTAAGTCTGGCCTTGAGATCCCTAACTTTATGGACAGAAGATAGAGAGGGCGTTTATCCAGAACTTTTTGGACAAATTAACTCTCAATTCTGCTTATTACAAGAACCAAAAATTTACACCTTTGCAGGGAATCAGTGGACAATCTTGCATATTGTGATAAAATCCGTTTTTCACGGTATGTTGGAATTGTACACGAGCGAAGTTGTAAAAGACTGTCGACTCAGTTCCACAACCAATTGCAGTATTTAATATGCAAGACATTTGGTTGCACTTCCGTTTCTGATGTTGTTGGGAATGTTCTTAGTCTGTCTTTCTACCAGTTGTCTCCGATTGAAAATACAATAATCGGTCATGGATTGGACGTTCCTATTCCACTAGTTGGTGTCAGGTATGAAGAAATATTTTCAGAATTTGAAATTCTTAATGGCCAAATACGGAGACTTAAACCTGTTTCTGACAATTTTGAGTTCTTCTGTAGTTTATTGACGCCCATCGCATCTACACCTCCCTAGCTATTGTGATGATGGCCAAACCAAGTGCCCTCCACAGGAGCTAGCTTAAATACCGCATGATAATAAAACGTGCACTGCAATTTTGTATAAAAAAGGAGAATAAGAATTACCCCCCTTAAACGATGAAAGCAAAGATAATCGCTAGTATAATATATTAATATATATTTTTAACCTCCCGTAATCTGGCAACCCTGAGCTCAACGAAAATCGTTCCCTGCGCAAGTTAGGCGCTGGGACCGAGGGCTTTTGAATGAGTTATGAATCATTGAAATTGGACCAGTGGGAGTAAAGGAGTTGCTTGGACACATACACACACGCACAAACACACACACACACACACATACACATACACTGTACTTTATATATAAGATTCCTATTCGTTCACTATTTCTTACTTTCTGAATTTTTCTTTTTTTTTGCTCCATTATCATTACGATCGATTTTCTGTTTCAATTTCATTTAGAATTTTTACACTTCTTTCATTCACTCGTTTTTCTTCTCTCATTCTATTTCTTTCTTATTTTAGGTGTTCCTATGTTTCCATTCTGTTTCTACATTATTCACGATTTCCTCCCTTGCTTCGTTCTTTTTTTCCGTCATTTATTCTCTCATTCTTTTTATCCTTCATTTTGCATCTGTACATCTGTCATTCTCTTTCATTCACGGTTCCCTCTCTTTCATTTTTGCCTTCATTCATTCTGTCATTCTTTTTCTCCTGCATTCTATTAACTCAAAGGTTTTCTTTCATTCACGATTTCCACTTTTTTCTCCATTTATTTCCTTTACTTCATGCATTTTCTCATTCTATTTCGCCCCTCATTCTGTCATTGACGGTTCCATCATTTCTTCCTTTCCTATATTCATTCTCTCAACACCTTCATTTCTTCATTTCCTTCATCCATTCTCTAATTCTATTCTCCTGATATACCAACATCTCTACGTTTTTCTTTCATTTACGATTTCCACAATTCGTTCATTTCTTTTCTCTTCATCCATTCTCTCATTCTGTTTCTCAGGAATTCTTCGTTTTAATTTTATTTCCGATTTACTCAACACCTTCATTTCTTCATTTCCTTCACCCATTCTCTAATTCTAATTTCCGGATATACTAACATCTCTACGTTTTTCTTTCATTTACGATTTACACAATTCGTTCATTTCTTCTTTCTCTTCATCCATTCTCTCATTCTGTTTCTCAGGAATTCTTCGTTTTAATTTTATTTCCGATTTACTCAACACCTTCATTTCTTCATTTCCTTCACCCATTCTCTAATTCTAATTTCCGGATATACTAACATCTCTACGTTTTTCTTTCATTTACGATTTACACAATTCGTTCATTTCTTCTTTCTCTTCATCCATTCTCTCATTCTGTTTCTCAACGGCCTTACTATGTTTACGTTCTTCTTTCATTTTTGATTTCATTAACGATTGCCACACTTCCTCTATTTCATCTTTTCTTTCATTCGTTTACTCATTCTTTTTTCTCATTCATTTTCCATGTCTCTACGTTTAACTGAGTTTATATTCTTTTTAAAGCACTACCTGTCACAAAGAATGAACTCACGTTATGCAGCTCACGAGACTTGCTTAAATAACACGATTATTACTAAGTCGTGTGTTTGTAATGTTCAAGACAAAGACACTTTTTCGAATAAATCGGTGGATAAAAAACATAATTCTTGATCTAAAAGAATCTCTAAAAAGCTATTCCATCGTTAAGATTTAAATGACTTCTGCAGAATTGTCAGGAACATCTGTCCTGTCAGTTAAGCCAATTCCAACGCATATGTACAGATTGTTCTCATAAATATACTGAACTGTTGTTTTAATTCATATATACATATTTTATAATATTTATTATATTTTTACAATTCTCATATATATATATATATATATATATATATATATATATATATATATATATATATATATATATATATATATATTTATATATATATATATATATATATATTTATATATATATATATATATATATTATATTTTATCTGTATATATAAAACAGAGGATGTCTGTGCGTCTGTCTGTGCGATAACGTTTCACCTGAGATCCATCCAACCAATTTTGACCAAATTCAGAATATGCATTGTACAATGTAAAAGATAGGTTCTTAGCGTAAAAAAATCGATAAAGCCGATCAAATCGATAAATTCAACCTTTTTCCTCCGATTTCGTTCAAACTCTGTATGTAGGTTACTTACATCATGACTAGCTCAACGTTACCTCAATTTTATTCCTACGCAACCGCGTTTAGCGAAAAAACGCGAAAAACGAAATATCGATTTCAACAAATCGATTTCAGCACAAACTGGTTTCAACACAAATTTTAACGTAAAAACTGCCTCAGTTTTCAAGCAATGTAAATATAAACTTCACTCAATAGTAGCCAACAATAAGTTGATTGTTTAACAGTCATTTAACTTGATAATTGAGTCCACTCATAGCACGTGTAAATAGCAAGAAAATGGCGATTTTTACTAGTTTCTTTTTGATTTTTCGTTGATCTTTCAACCAATTTTCATCAAACTTAACAATTGCTTTATAAATGTATCCTCTTTTACATCACTAGTAGCACACTGACAAATTGAATTTAAAAAACTCCAAAATAATCGTGATTTGAAGTGGGTCTTCATGTTGTCTATTTTACCCCTTCATGTCTTCGGCTAACTTCGATTGAATAAATACAGACTATTTCTATTATATCAGTAACTGCATTAATTTAAAACGTTTTTAATGAAACTACTTTAATGTAATTGAAGAAAATAGACTCTGTTACATCTACACATGATGCTGTTTTTGCTCCATATTAATTGAACACTTTTTCTGATCGACCAGCTGAGTGTGGCTGCTAGCTATTAAAAATACCCGGAGATAAAGTCTTCTCAACTAAAATAAAGGCCAATGAACCGTTTAATTAATATTTTCCCTGTATATTTTTAGCCGTTCAATCGTATCTATGATTCCTTGATTTCTCCTGGTATTATATAAAACATATTCTGTACAATATTTTTGCACGTCAAAAACTTAATGTGTTCAGTATTTCATTGTAATGGAAATATTTCTGGGAAGAAAAAGTTCAAGAGAACGACAAAGACTATCCCAATACCAATTTGAAGCAAGACGATCACTTAATAGACAAAGGTATCTGTGTCCCTCACATGGAAAACTTGAACAAATGATACTGCAATCTAAGAAACATAGGAATAAAGGAACTGAATAATTTATAGGTTCATTAAATTGAAATTAAATTTGTCTAAATTCAGACAAATATTTTATTTGCTTAGATTATTAAAATGTGTGAGATAAGTAAACACACATAAATTTACTAACTTGAATTGATTTAATTTTATTACTTTTGTGATATCAACAAACACTCGTTGCCACTTTTGTGATGTCAACGAATACTCGTTGTCACTTTCGTAATGCTCGTTGTAGTGGTGATTTTGTAATCGCAGATACAACTTACAGTAACGCCGTTGAACAATACTTGTGTCAGACGCCTTTGAATAACACTCGCACTAATAGTACTTGTTCGATAATACTCACTCGAATAGTAACCATCGAGTAGTAATCAGTATAGAGAAATAGTATAGTGAATAGTTTAAAGAATAGTGAACTGTATAGTAATAGAGGACAGAGTAGAAATAGCGATCAATTAGACATGACACTACCTTTCTAACGTAAAACACCCTGCCTGTTGCAGCTATGTTTTGTCTCCCCGATGGTTCTGTCCGAAAAAGAAATCCACCCGATCTTCCCCCGGTGAACTGAAGTAACCATCACTATTCGTCACGATCCGAACAGCAGTGTATCAGTCTACTCAGAAGGGGAGGAAATGGCTGGGTATTACGCTGTAAGGAAATCACTATTCACGCAGAAAAAGTTTTGTCGTAGCCGCAAAGACATGAAAAAGAAAAAAATAAGCAACTCCTCGGCTCCTGTACAAAGAGCACTTCAAGGCCACTGTTTTTATGTCACTACCGAAGAATTTACACGAGCACAAAATGTCGTAACGAGGTTCACTCGCTTGAGGTCGGAAGTGACACAGAGAGATTAGGAAAAATTCCGCCTAAATAATTTCAGCTGATCTAAGGGAAGTAATTCGGTGATCTTCGTCGGAGCGTGTAATTATAGCATTTTGCTTTCTCAGCAAAATTAACTGGTTTCCTTCAGGGTCTATTTCTACTTCTGGGTTCGGATCGGACCTTTTTGATACGTGACAACCAACCAACCAGACCAGCAAATTCCAGCAAACCGTCTCTTCCGCGTTCTTCGATCCGATCTGATCTGGTCTGATCCCCCACTGTCTAACTCAAGCGTGGAGGCCGCTTATATAGAGAGAGGCGGAGTTAAACAAATTTTAGGCACCGCCCACGAATTTTAATATGCAAATCGCCTTGACCACCATACAAGTTTTTTCTGGTCTCCGACATTCCGCGGGAAGCCACTTCTCAAATGGTACTAAAAATGAATTCGGGCACCCTGCCGGGTTTTCCGTAGACATCATCCACTTGAGTTTTGCCAAAACCACTTATCCCATCTGGTTGAAGCCCGTGTGTTAGACCACCCAAAAGTCCAATTCGCCATTTATCATAAACTTTACTTTAACGAACCCGTCTTTTAATCACTCTGGAATTATTACATTTAATTAACTAATAACTCAACCCCAGAAACAATTATTAAGAGAAAAAAAAAACAAGAAAAAAAAAACTTATTTCTGGAATTACTCCGGAATCACTTCTACCCAAGTAATTAGCACCTTCATGCTAATTCTTCAGCAATGTTGATTACTAAATCCACCTCGTTGGCTCTCTCTACATCACACCTTACCTATATTCGTTTCCTTTATGGTTACGTGATCTACCTAATTAAATAATGGGTTCACCACTCTTTTGCTGACTGGCGATCTATACTCAAACTCAAGTGTCGGCAGCGAAAATTTATTTCTATACTTCTGAAAAATTTATTTCGGTTGAGCTCTCTGGGGAGGAAGTGTGGGTTTGTAAACAATGACTATTACAGCTAATAATGCAAGAATCTTTGGTAAATCGAATCGAGTTCTCTCAGTCACTGTGTGTTTATCTAAAAATAGATACGCTTAAATTCATCTTCATCCCTGCCGTGAGCCAACGGTTTAGTGGTAGAATCCGCGACTGACACCAATTCAGTCCGGTTTCAATCCTAGCCAGAAGCAACCGGACGTCTAGCGATAGTGATGAGCTGTGATACAGCGAAACAGTCTGTCTGTGGATGACAATAACATACACACACACACACACTCACAGGCATATATATATATATATATATATATATATATATATATATATATATATATATATATATATATATATTAAATCAAATTTCATGCGAGAACTGACCGACCACGACTACTAGTTTCATTCCCCTTCGCGCAAACATTAGGCGGTCGGTAGCTCTAGATTGTGAAAATAGGAATTCTTATACCAGCAGGCAAGATGGTAAGCCAACCAAAATTTTTTCCAGAGGCAGGAGAAACTATCCGGTCAAGATCAAAATAGCCGGAAAAAAATTCATCTGAAACTGTTTAGCGGTGCAACAAACATGTACTCAATGCCATATGTAAAAATAACTCCAGTTACAGCTTCAAGCGAAAGAGTGCAGGATAATGCCGTTACATTAAATTCGCCCATGTCAGTGCATTTATAATTAGAAATAAGAATAAGCATCTCCCAAAAGAGTCTACCTCAGATTGGAAATTATTTATTATGACATTGAGCATTCTTTTTTTTCCTGTGTGCAATCTTAGGTAGATTCTTTTGGGAGCTGCTTATTTTTATCACACACACACACACACACACACACACACACACACACACACACATACACCCCCCACATATATATATATATATATATATATATATATATATATATATATATATATATGTATGTATATATATATATATATATATATGTGCATGTTTCATTAAAAAAACGACATAGAAGGTACTATGATTAAGCTTTTAATTTTTTTGTGTTCGAACAAGTGCTTTCCTTTCTGGACAAAGAGTCCGTAAAAACTGTCCAAAAGTTTTATAGCTCCGAGCGCTTTCGGCTATACCTTTAGCCAATATCAAGGATGATTCAATTTTTCAGCTTAATTGAGTGTGTGCATTATGTGTATTTTTAGTGAGTTAAGGAGATGTTTTTAATTCCCGAATACGGTTAGCACATTCTGGCATTGTTCGTAGTTAATATTGTTAAGCGTTGGTTTTTTTCTTTTTTATTATTAAAGCTTCCATTATTTTTAATCTTTTTAAAAGGTGGATGAAGTTATTATATTTGTGTTTTCTACTAGTAAAACAGATTCCTGCCTAAATATACAACCATATATATATATATATATATATATATTTTAAAGATATTTATATATATTATGTTTAACGTTCTTTTTATAGATACAAGTATTTAAGCAAATGCTCTGTTTTATAATAAACAGTATTAAATAACATTTACCGGCCTGAATGTCCGAGAAATTTTCATAGAAAAATTTCGCTCTCCGACAGGAATCGAACCTGTATCCTATACGGAACCATCATTTCGCGTGATGTGCCTTAACCGTTCGGCCACAGAGGAGCGTCCGGTTAGCAAGGCCGATTTTACAGAGCATTTGCATAAATACTTGTATCTATAAAAAGAACGTCAATTCAAAAATATATATATATAGATATATTTATAAATTTATATATATTATTTATATATATATATATAAATTTGACTCTACATATATATAAGACATTGTTAAAAAATTTTGACCCTGCAGATGAACAATGATGTTCGAAAGTACTCGGTTATTTCAATATAATTTTCAAATAAAAATTCTCATTAGAAAATATGAGAAAATTCAAAAGAGAATATGCAGGACTATGTTTTCTTTGACATTCAACACAACATGTTTAAAATACATATATATATATATATATATATATATATATATATATATATATATATACAAGTATAGGATTGATGTAAATGGAATACATTCCAATAGCCCATAATAC
>OZ038500.1:20254775-20262275 GCA_964036315.1 Acanthosepion esculentum | reverse complement strand
GAATTTCACTCCTGTTCAGAATGCCTGGTTTAAATAATAAATAAGGAAATATATTTTAAATAATGATATTAAGTGTTTATAAGTTTGTTCGGCTCAACGATCGACTTTGGAACTTTCATTTAAGAACAATATATATATATATATATATATATATATATATATATATATATATATATATATATCAGATGCTTCGTAACAACAGTATTATGATGAGCAATGAGCGATTGGTATATTTGAACAGAGAATGCGAATTATTCAGGTATCTTTGGATCAATACACTTCCACAGCGACAGAGTAAACAGATAAAACAGGCCAAAAGCAAAAGCCAATAATAATAAAGGCAGCCAGATCAGAATATCGGTATAGAGAAGGCGGGGTGGGGCATTGGAAACAGGAGAGATCTTGGACGAGTTAGGAACCATTAATTAGACAGCAGAGGAGAACCTGTTCGAACACGCTGAGAATCAGAAACCTACATGGCGTCTGGATAAGATATTTGACTCTCAATGATGTTTACATTGCGTTGATAAGTTGATAAAGATTGAGGAAAATTATGACGGGAAGACGGGGATGAGATCTCGCGAGATGTGGCGGACGGGAAAACCGCTAAGATACGCGACAACGAAATTCAGTAAAAGACAGTATCAAGTGAATATTAAAATGCGATTTGAGATGAGAGTCGAGATAGCAAATGAGAGAGAAGGAAAAAGATGACCACGTTTTAAATAGCATAAAAGAGAGAGAGAGAAAGAGAGGGGAAAGAGAGGTATGAATAGACGAAATTGGTAGATAGATAGACAGATGTTTAAACACACTTAATATATATACAGTCAACGGGGAAATTATACGTACACCCATCCATTTTGAATATGTTTATCCATTTCTCAGAATCTAATGCCCAAATGAAGCCAGGCTTTTTGTTTGATAATAAACACAACAAAGGGATATACAACCAAATTTTCAGAACAATAGGTTATATATTTATGTAGATTAATACATGCTTAATTTCACATAATATATATATATATATATATATATATATATATATATATATATATATATATATATATATGTGTGTGTGTGTGTGTGTGTGTGTGCGTGTGTGTGCAGGTATGTAGAAAAATAGGAAAGAACACGTTAGGTAAATCATCCGGAGTTCTTTAGTATTTTTGCTTTTATTTTTAAAAAGACAGTGCTCCATACACAAGTAGAGCTTATATTATAATATTTTTTTATAAAAATATCATTCCTTCGCTACATAAGAGTTCTCATGTTTCAAAAGCGAGAGCCGAGACCCTCAATATAATTTTTGAAATTAAGTTGAATTAAGGGTTAGGGTTGACGATGAAGCGAGACCAGACACCTTAATTCAACTTAATTTCAAAAATTATATTGAGGGTCTCGGCTCTCGCTTTTGAAACATGAGAACTCTTATGTAGCGAAGGAATCATATTTTTATAAAAAAATATTATAATATATTATATATATATATATATATCAAGACTGAATATATATATATATATATATATATATATATATATATATATATATATATATATAGAGAGAGAGAGAGAGAGAGAGAGAGAGAGAGAGCTCTACTATTATCCCTCATGATAAATGGAGGTATATACATATATATATATATATATATATATATATATATATATATATATATATATATATATATTTAATATCTGTTTTTTGTATGAATGATTCATGTCATGTAAATTGAATAGAAAAAAAGACCTTATACTACTGGAATTTATAAACAGGGATCATAACATTCATTTACAGGTTCGCGGTTAATGTATTTTATTAAATTTGTTTGCGAGGATGTATTCTCGCCATTTATATCATTAACTTCAATATCTGTTTTATGCATTAATTATTCATGTTATATATATATATATATATATATATATATATGTGTGTGTGTGTGTGTGAGTGTGTGTGTGTGTGTGTGTGTGTGTTTCTGCGCGCGCGCGTGTGCGCGTGTGTGTTGATACATCCTGAAGAGTAGATGGAATGATTCCCGGAGTATCCATCTACGAAAGTCTGGAGTCGGAATGCTGAAGGTAAATGCAATAAGCTATATATTTATATATTATATATAGATTGCGAATGACATAATTTAGCTCTTGAAAATACATTTAAATTGAGCACTGTTGAGTGATAAGTTAATTCTATAAACAACAGCCACATGCGTTAATGCAAAGCTCTTCAGTAAGATGAATAGAACACTCCGGCTGATTGACATTTGTTTACATTCGTAAAAAACAATACGCTAGATTTAACTGTTTCGGTCTCTTGAATGAAGATAGCTCAGTGATAGAAGCTCTGACTGACACCAAATCGGTTGGGTGTTGATCCTGGCTTGAAGCATTCGGTTTTCTAGTCGAACTGAGGAGCTGTAATACAGCGAAACAGTACTGTCTGCGAATAACATATATATATATATATATATATATATATATATATATATATATATATATATATGAAATTAGAGAAAAATGAATTAAAATATAATGTTTTACACTTAGTTTATTGCTGTTACTTTCAGCATCCCGACTCAAAACTTTCGTAGATGGATCTTCCAGGAATGATTCCATCTACTATTCAGGGTGTATCAGCATATAATATATATATATATATATATATATATATATATATATATATATATATATATGTGTGTGTGTGTGTGTGTGTGTGTGTGTGTGTGTGTGTGTGTCATTCGATGACAGTACTATTTCTCTGTATCACAACTCTTCAGTTCGACTAGACAACCGAATGCCGCAAGCCTGGATCGAAACCAACCGATCTGGTGTCAATCAGAGCTTCTACCATTGAGCAATCTTCACTCAACACAATGAGTCAGCAAAACCTAGCGTATTGTTTTTACAAACGTAAACAAACGCCAAGCAGCCATAGTGCTCCATTCATTTTACTGAAGAGCTTCGCATTTACGCGGGTGACCGTTGTTTTTAGAACTAGCTTGACATTCACCAGTGCTTAATTGAAAATATATTTTCAAGAGCTAAATAATTCTTAATTTAACATACATAATTAAAATATAAACTATAAATCTTGTGATTCTTGACAAAATCCAAAGGATCGTAGATAAATCAAGCGATTCTGGCAATTACTTCCAGCTTCATGATGCTCCTCCCCTCTTTCGATTCTAGAAATGTTTTCATGTCGATTGTTCTGATGATCGTCGGTGCCTTCACTGCATGAATTTAAACGTACTTAAGGCAACTACATCGCAACACTTTACTTTTGCAACCGCATGTTCTATTCTAATACTTTCTTATCTCGCACATCTCGCGTGTGTAAGTCGGTTCGTGTTTCTTTTCCCCCCTGCTACCCCAAATCTTCAAATACAGCCTCATCATCACCTTTCTCATCAATAAAGTCTTGTAATTCTCTTTCACTCTCTCTTGCTTCTTCGTGGCATTATCGCCTTTCTCGAGGTGAATTTTTTAACATATATATATATATATATATATATATTTTCATCCAGAGACAGACTGGCTAGACATCCGATTGAATTGGCGTCAGTCAGAGATTCTACCCCTAAGCCGTTGGCGCACGGCAGGGATGAAAGTGAATTTAAGCGTATTTATTTTTAGAAAAACACACAATGGGTGAGAGAACACGATTCGCTTTACCGAAGAGTCTTTCATTATTAGCAGTAATAGTCACTGTTTACAAACTGACACTTCCTCTCCAGAGAGCTTAGCTGAAAGATACCGGGTGTAACAGAAAAATTGTCCAATTGGTAGATTAAGTTCTGAACCATTGTATTTTAGAAATGATTAACGATATCTTACTGGAATTCTTCGAGGTTTTTAAAACGCCATTGGACTGTACTTTCAGCAGTAAGAATGTATAATTACTCTCCAAGCTTAACAGAAGAGTCGTGATGAAATCGATCATAAACGAAAATGTTCAGTATTAATTATTCATAGCTAGGGATCGGTAGCTCATGAATGATTGAAATTAAGTTCATATATATATATATATATATATATATATATATATATATATGGTTGTATTATCTATTCCTTCATAAGAAAACAGTCTGTATTCATTGACCGAGCGACCATTGCTTCACGTGTAAAGCTATTTTTTAATCAAAGCTTATCGGTTCTTTCTGTATATGTATAATCGTAATGGTAACATTAACCACTTCCTTATGCGGAAACATTTGCTCTATATTCACTAAACAGCCAGTGCTACTTGAATTACACTTTTTATTCACTTACTGACAATCAGGCTGGGGTCAAAGTGTAGTATCTGTTCTCCTAATTTCTAATGATATTAACTGTTTCCTTTACCTTCTGTATTGGCCGACCAGCCAGTACTACTGAAGTTACGCTTTTCTTCATTTCCTGGTCCTCAGGCTGTGATCAAATTGTAGTATCTGTTCTCAGATCGCTCGCTTAATGATCGCCTTTTGGCTGAGATTCGATCAGTGATACATGTCCGGCACAGGGATCCGTCCCTGCGCTGATTGTATCGCGGCTACGTCTAGCTATGACCAGTTTTGAGCGACTCTGACCAGCTTGGACAAGCTAAGACCAGCAAAGTCCAGCGGCCCGGGTGGAAACACTCGGGTCCCCACGTTAAAAACCGACCTTGTGTCACAACCTGACTCAGTGGGGGGTCAAGTAGATTTACAAGTGTAGTATCTGTTCGCAGATCGCTCGCTTAATGATCGCCTTTTGGCTGAGATTCGATCACTAATACATGCCTGGAACAGGGATTCGTCCCTGCGCTGGTAGTATCGCGGCTACGTCTAACTATAACCAGCTTGGACCAGCTATGGTCAAGCTAAGACCAGCTATGACTAGCTTAGACCAGCACTGAACAGCTTGGACAAGCTATGACCAGCCAAGACCAGCGGTCCGGGTGAAAACACTCGGGCCCCAACGTTAAAAACCGACCTTGTGTCACACCCTGACTCAGTGTGAGGGTTAAGTAGATACCAAGCGTAGTACCTGTTCTCAGATCGCACGCTTTGTCGGCCTTTTGGCTGAGAGCGTCACTTGATACTTACCTGGTGTAGCGATTCGTCCCTGCGCTGGTAGTATCATTGCTACGACTTGCTTGGACCGGCTCCGTTCTGGACTAGCTATTACAAGCCAAGCCTAGCTTAGACCAGCTCTGACCAGCTTGGATAAGCTATGACCAGCCAAGACCAGCGGCCCGGGTGAAAACACTCGGGTCCCCACGTTAAAAACCGACCTTGTGTCACAACCTGACTCGGGGGGGGGGGGTCAAGTAAATACCAAGTGTAGTATCTATTCTCTTAATTTCTAATGGTACTTGTCGTCTCAGCCACTTCTTTATAAGTCAATATTCGCTAATCATTTATCGAGCAGGCGGTGTTAATGTCGGTTGAAATTTCTAGAATCCTACTCTTAAAATATTTTTCTCAATTCCAGTAGCTGTTATCGCTCTTTCCCCTGTTGATGTAAATTCCCTTCCTTATGTTGTTTGATGTAGTGCGGAGCATCAACACCTTTTTTAGTTATTCTGTAACCCAGTCGACGATTTTCGTAGAAGTAGAGTCCTCGCTGAATCCGACCCGCTTTATTCACTCGAAGCTGTTTTAACCATAGACCTAAGACAGCAGCAATTTGCGGTATTGGGGAAAACTACTGCTGGCGCAATCTATTCTACATTCAATTTCTATGAATCTATGTTCATAAAAAATGTATAGCCGAAATTTACAAAGTGAAGGTCGTTGCAGGCATAAGGGAAGAAAACGTCTCCTTCACCTCGGAACATGGGGTTGTTCCTTTTTCTCTTTCTCTCTCTCTCTCTCTCTCTCTCTCTCTCTTTCTTTCTCTCTCTCTCTCTCTCTCTCTTCTTGTACATTACTACCTTGCGGGTAGATAATGAAACAGGGCATTATTATATGTTTCTGCTTCCCTCCTATTGGGATTGGTGTCAGTCATAATCGGGGACAGAATTTTGGTAAATATCGTAGACGAGCTGATAATTGGTCATCTCTATTAATTCTCTCTGTTTCTCTCTCCTTGTACATTAGTATCTTGACGGTAGATGATGAAACAGGGCATTATTATATGTTTCTGCTTCCCTCCTATTAGAATAGGTGTCAGTCATAATCGGGGACAGAATTTTGGTAAATATCGTAGACGAGCTGACACCTGGTCGTATCTATTAATCTCTGTCTCTGTCTGTCTGTCTTTCTGTCAGTCTGTCTGTCTGTCTCCCTCTCTCCCTCTCTCTCTCTATCTCTCTATCTCTCTCGTTCGCTTTTCTTGTATCTTAGTACCTTGCTGGTAGATTATGAAACACGACATTGTTATATGTCTATACTTCTTTCCTTTTGTAATTGGTATCAGTAACTCTCTCTCCCCCTCTCCCTCCCTCCCCTCTCTCTCTCTCTATCTCTCTCTGTCCTATGAAAACACGTTTTTACTGACTATCGCAGTACGTTATTCTTCTTTGTATGTGATCTCTTTATTGAGAATATTTCTCTCTGAAGACTTTTTGTTACCGGAGTCAATTTTTTTTTTCATCTTCAAATAGGAAATATTAATGATAAAAGGTCATAAGACTATCAAAATCAAAAGGATTGTTTGCTCTTGAAACAACGGAAGCCCACACAATACTTTATGGTTGCCATTTTCCAAACATCTGTTTGCTTCTCACAAAGAAGTATATTATCGAAAGCATAACAAATTTTACAATCTCCTTTATCTAAACAGCAATATCACGGGTCAAATTTAATAAGCATAAAAATGTAACAGTTTCATTCATTCTGGTATATATCAGGCTGTATTATAACTAATTGACATTCTTGTGAATCAATTGCAAATGTCAAATGTTCACGCCTAACTAACGGTTGATTAAATATGTAATAACAGGTGATGAAAAGTGTATGGCATACAACAATGTCCAACGCAAAAGGCAAGGGATAATAAACAAACGTCCACACAACAGACCCAAAAATGCGGTCTCCCTTGAAAAATGTTGTGTGTGTCGTGGAACCTTCAGTTTAATAATTATTTAGAGTTGTTAAAACTACCGAAACATTAAATGCACATTTACACATCTAGCAGTTGCAACGTCTCCGTAAATATTTGGGGCTTACGGACAGATTATGTAGCGTCAACGAAATTAAGTAAAGTCAAGCCTGGTCAGTACATAGACGGGTGGCCGCTTGGGAATACGGGGTGCTGTAATATTGGATATGCGGCTAGTGTAATGTATAATGGCTGGGAATGTTTCATCTGAGAGCGGATTGACAATTCCTGTTGGTTACCTCATATTCAGTTACGAGCAAATATCCTTGGAAAAGTTATGGATTCATTTATTTCTCAACCAACTATGTGTGGCTTACGGCCACCGCATGTTGAAACTTCGGTTTCCGTACGATCTGCGAGGTTAAGCGACGACGAGTCAGTAAGTAGATGGGTGACCGCTTGCGAATACCATTTGCTGTATGTGCGGGCGGTGAAATGTATA
>OZ038500.1:20219775-20249775 GCA_964036315.1 Acanthosepion esculentum | reverse complement strand
GTTTTTCCAGTTATGAGTCCTTTTTTAAAGCTGATCGTTTTGTGTTCATTTTGTTTAGTTCTTTTTTCGTAACAGATTTAATGTTTAGTATAGAGCTTAGAAAAAGTCGCAGTGTGAGAAGTAAGGGATGTAGCAACATCAGCACGGCTAAGGGCACTCCTTTAAAGGCAAGGAATGGCCATGCTGCTAGTATATATATATATATATATATATATATATATATATAGATAGATAGATAGAGAGAGAGAGAGAGAGAGAGACGGAGAGAGAGACGGAGAGAGAGAAAGACAGACAGACATGTTTCAGTGAATAATTGAAACAAGTTTTGTTTACTTATTTTCAATTGGATCCTTTCATGTTTACAAGTAAGATTTTTGGTGTCATTATTAAACGAAGAGAGAATATTACCGTTTTGATACATATTATTTATTCCGAGTACTTTCAACATCAGCACAATAATCAGTGTGTTGCATTTTTTATGTTGGCCACACCACGACCACATTTAACGGCCGTTGAGTCTTCATTTGAATGATGCATGCAATATTTCTAAACATTTTCATCAACATACCTTTCTACATTCGCTATTCAGAAAAAGTCTTGTTGAAAATACATCTATGATATTTCATGAAATTAATACACATAAACTAAAAATTCTTGAAGCTATCTATATTAAATAACTGAAACCAAACCTTAATAAAATGAATTATGAATACTGCACAAAGGTTTTAAAATGTTTACAGTGAATAGTTTAATATGTCGAGGTTTGCATCAATAGTTTTTAATTCTTATTTTTTAAACAAAATGTTGACAACCTCTTAACTTAGCTCCCTTGAAGCGTTACTCAAGCTAATCACACAGCACTACTCACCTTTCTTCACTTCACTAGTAAAACAAATTAACTTTTAGATGATAACAGCAATTTTGTCTTTGAAAATGATGACCATAACAATATCTGTCTTCAAAATAAAACAACACTCTGATGATGACATTGTGTTAATATCAAAAGTACTCAGAATAAATAATATGTATCAACACGGTAATTTTCTCTCTTCCTTTAATAATGACACCAAAACGCTTGTCTGTGAATATAAAAGAATCCAATTGAAAATAAGTAGAGAAAACTTGTCTAAATTATTCAATGTCAGAATGAACACATTCTGCCAAAATATACGCAATATATATATATATATATATATATATATATATATATATATATATATATATATATATATATATATATATATATAGTTTTGAACAGAACAGACGTCATACCTAAGGTAACCTTTCGGCCAACAATTTTTCAAATATATTCGTTGGTACTATTAATTATAAATGAATACAAGGATACTTAATAAAGTAAATGAGGAGGGAAAGGCGGAACTCGACTAAAAGACAAATTTTAATTACATTAATTAAAATTGAACAAGGAGGATATAAATAAATAGTTCCACAAGAGTTTTAAAATAGAAAAAGGGGAAACTCACAGACCCTCCAACAGACGTAAGGAACGTAGAAAATGTTCCTTCTGTCTGCAAAGACTGGGTTGCTGACACTTAATGTGGACGGCTTCGGATACTCTAAGATGATGTATAGATCGAGCACTCTGTAAAACCGAAAACCACGTGTCTTCGTACTCAGCAGCACAGGCATTATTGGCTATTTTAAAATTGTTGTGGAACTATTTATTTACATCCCCCGTTGTTCAATTTTAATTAATATAATTAAAATTTGTCTTTTAGTCGAGTTCCGCCTTTCCCTCCTCATTTGCTTCATATAGTGTCCTTGTATTCATTCATAATTAATAGTGCCAACGAATATCTTTGAAAAAGTGTTGGCCGAATGGTTACCTTACGTATGACGTATGTTCTGTTCAAGGCTATATATTAGTTCTTTGGGTACAAATCTTTGTTTATATATATATAAATATATGTATGTGAATTTAATTTTTAAATTAACCTTGAAAATAATTTCTCATTTGTCACATTTTTCACGACGAGAATTTAAATAAATCGCCTTTATGCTGGCATATAGGCAGCGTCCTAACGTACCTACGTTCTAACCGTGGAACCCAACCCGAAAGTCTTGCGCGTCTCAAATTGCTTGCGGTTAGCTAGTAAGGCTAGTGATATTGATTTTCGAAAGAACGTTTTTTTTTTTATTTTGTTCAATGTGCATCAGGAATTTTAGGTAATCTGTACCGTTTAACCTTTCGATAAAGGTTGGATCCACTAATTCCCCAAACACGCGAACAGAGACGCTAATGCAAAACTACATACGCGTTCAAAAACATTCAAACGTATAAACATGTCCCAAACCCATAACTGCATTCATGTGGAGTTGTAAACGTACAGTACAACAAGAAAGAGTGGAAGTAGATGCAGAAAGAGGCGCGATTGATTTGGACATAGACGAACGCGTACAAGTATTAGACATTTGCAAACAGGGCATTTATGCATCTAAAGGAAAAAAAAAACGCACAAAGGCATACGCGTTAGTATGTTGTATTTATTCAATTACAGGAAATATATATATATATATATATATATATATATATATATATATATATATATATATATGTTGTGTTGAATGTCAAAGACAACATAGTCCTGCATATTCTCTTTTGAATTTTCTCATATTTTCTAATGAGACTTTTTATTTGAAAATTATATCGAAATAAATATTGTCCGTAAGATAACCGATCGTAAGATCTTTTGGCTTGTATAATAAAAAAATCTTTTTCACGCCTTCGCATGATTAAAAATCTTCGCCATGCACGTGATAACATCATCGCATCTTTTGAAATTAAAATGATTTTGTAACGTAAAAAATAAAATGTAGCAACATGATTCCGCTACAAGACAATTTGCAAATGTTTTAAAAAATTTGACTCTACATATATATATATAAGACATTGTTAAAAAATTTTGACCCTGAAGATGAACAATGATGTTCGAAAGTACTCGGTTATCTTACGGACAATATTTATTTCGATATCATTTTCAAATAAAAAGTCGCATTAGAAAATATGAGAAAATTCAAAAGAGAATATGCAGGACTATGTTGTCTTTGACATTCAACACAACATGTTTAAAAGAAAAGTTGCTGCCAAATTATACACACACACATACACACACACACACACACACACACACACACACACACACATATATATATTTATATATATATAGTGTATATTTCGGCAGCAATTTTTCATTAATGCATTTTAAGTAAGTTCCTTTCGTATTGTCTGATAACATTAATCCCATTATCGTTTTTCTCTTCCTTGGCTCGTAAACAAGAGTTTGTCGTTACTTTCAGCTTATTTAAACAGACAGCAACGGCGGGCCATTATTGTGATTTCGTATATGTGTTGTTTGATTTATTAAAATTGTCATCTTTGATAATGGCTTATGTAAGCCGAGAGCTTAGGTTGGATTCAGACATGTGTCAATATGGTGTTTTCCTTTCGTCTTTCAACGATAATATGATTAAGCTTATCAGACAATACGAAAGGAACTTACTTAAAATAAATAGACAAAACTTGTCTATATTATTTCATGAAACATGCATTAATATATATAAAGCTCTATTCTCACACACAGAGTAATCTATGTATATATCTATGTAAACCTGTTCACATACACACATAGATTTGAATAATCGTTTATAACAATACATCGAGTCTAGAAGAATACTCAACAGAATGCAGAAAGCACTGTGCGGCTGTTTCGTCCTATCTGGGACTAATCAGCGGTGAGCATCCTCTACCAAGAATCGAACCTGAACCGTTACGATACAACGGAAGCGTCATACCACTGGACCAACGGACCTAATTGGCAGAGAAGAAACTGACTAGACTCGACATTTCGGTGGTGGTACTTATCCAAGAAGAGATAACCCAAAGGGATTGTCCCCCAAAAGCATATATATATATATATATATATATATATATATATATATATATATATATATATATATATATATATATATATATATATATATATATATATATATATATATATATATATATATATATATATATATATATATATATATATGCAAGTTTCATTAAAAACGACAGACAAGGTACTACGGTTAAGTTTTTTATTTAATTTTTCTTGTGTACGAACAAGAGTTTTCTTTGCTGGACAAAGGGTGTGTAAGAACTGTCCAAATGTTGTATTTTTCCGAGCGCTTTCGGCTATATCTTTAGCCATTATCAAGGATAAATATATATATATCAGTCTGTTTATCTTTATATACCTGTCTCAGGCTATTTATATCTCCCTCAGTTTGTTCATATATATGTATGTATCTATCTATCTATACACAGACACACACACACACATATA
Source organism: Acanthosepion esculentum (assembly GCA_964036315.1). NCBI lineage: Eukaryota > Metazoa > Mollusca > Cephalopoda > Sepiida > Sepiidae > Acanthosepion > Acanthosepion esculentum. The sequence continues at coordinate 20,245,423 of OZ038500.1, read as the reverse complement.
TATATACACACACATATATATATATATATATATATATATATATATATATATATATATATATATATAGATAGATAGATAGATAGATAGATAGATCTCTGTCTCTTAATATATTCAGTCGAGAACTTTAGAAGGTAAAACGCAAATCTATAAACAGTGATAGCTATTGCTGATAATACAAAGTTCTTCTGTGAATCGAGCACTCTGAGTCACTGGCGTGTTTATTCAGAAATAAATACGTAAAACTTCACCTTCCTCTATGCCGGGAACAGAATGCTTTGGGGAAAAATCTGCCACAGATGCAAATATATATCAATCTTAATCTCTTGTTATCAATTTCTATATTTATTCTTGAAAATCGATTATGTTTAAATTTCAAGCTATATTTTTATTTGAAAAGAAAAATAACTTTAGTTAAATAAAAAATTAAGTGTGACAGACATTACCTCCGGTTAATATTAGTCTGTTGAATATTTGTTTTACGAATTTAACTATATTTTATTTAAATTAATTTTCGAAAAAATCAGGCTCACCATGGATTTTTGGTTTAATTGAAAATTATTTACTTTTTATGTTAGTTACGAACAAATTAAAACAATGAAGTTTATGTTTAAAAGTTTAAATAAAAAGTTATTTTCCATAAGATGGTCGAAAAATATTAGTAAGTCAATAACGCACACACATACATACACACACGTTAATTATTGTAGCTTTTCAGTTTTAGCCAGACATACACACGTGAATATTTGAATAAATAAATATTAAACCTTTTGTCAAATAATTGTTTTTAATATTCTTTTAAATTTACTTTTTTTGTTTTAATATTCATTTTTTAAATTGATGATTTATTTATTATAGATGTGAAAATAAATTCAAGAGAATAGAAATTTTAAGAATACAAACTTGTGGAGCGTTTAGCAGAATAAAAAAAGTAAAAACGAACGGTAATCCGATTCGCGAATAAGAATTATTATCGTTCATTTTTCCTTTTTCATTCTGAGAATTTCGAATGCATTTTAAATGCATTTTAATTTTAAAATATCTTCGTAAATACAAATCATACGAAGATATTTTTTTTACAAAAAGCTGGTTTTGGTGACAATGAGTCTGTATATAAATTTATTTTGTCACGAATTACTGTAGACACACACACACACACACACACACACACACACACACACACACACACGCACACACGGACACACACACATACGGACACACACACACACACGGACACACACACACAGGGACACACACACGGACACGGACACGGACACACACACACACACACACGCACACAGGGACACACACATGGACACACACACGGACAGACACGGACACACACATGGACAGACACACACACACACACGGACACACACGGACACACACACACACACGCACGCACATACTGATTTATATAAAAAACTAGCTTAAAAGTCGCCCTCCATTTGAAATGCCTAGATGTAACCGAAACTTCTATGCTAATAGTTTCTTCTATCGCACGGCTTGCATGGAGAACTCTTTTTCGGCTTCTTGATTTCAGCTTTGATCTTAAGCTAGCCCCAGTTGAGGGCCCGTGATTGGGCTTTCATCAAAAACAGGTTGGAAGGAATAAATGCGATCGGCAACCATAAAGTACAGATCAAAATTGATCGCTTTATTTAAGGATTGTATTAATATTTAATTTTACCTTTTAAAAATCCAATTATAATTTTTCGCCGCCACTAAATTTAAAGACGATTTTATCTACGTAGATCCTTATTTCCTGTACAAACAATTATTTTTATTTCATGGTTGATTTTCGCGGATTTCGCAATTAATTTCGATTATCCCCAAATTTATTTCCAAGTCATAAAAATTGTTATGATACAAAAAATTTCGTCGCAAAAAATCACGTAAAAATCGTCGAAAACAATGGCAGTAATGAAAACTTGGGAATCCAAAATTTCTAGATTATGGGAATGTTTTCAATTTGCTCATGGAGTCGGCCTGATTCCAAAATGGTATGATATGTTGAGATTAGGCCCCTAGAAGTAATGTTATAATTGGAGAACAGTCATTTTTTTCATTTGAACATGAGCTATTGAAATGTTAGAGAGTTGTGTCCCTTTAATTGTTTTATCAGTAGAAGCGATGATGGCGGAATCCGAAAACAATCGCAGTAATGAAAATTTAGGAATCCAAAATTTCAGGATTGCAGGTCCGGATGTAGCCCGGAATCGTTTTAATTTGCTCACGGAGTCGGCCTGATTCCAAAATGGTATGATATGTTTGGCTACGGCTTCTAGGAGTAAAGTTGAAAAAGTGTGACACAGTGACACACTGACATTTCATTTATTATATAGAAGTAGTGATAGGCTTGCTCTGCACGAGAGTTAAAAAAAGTTAACAAAGCAGCATTAAAATTTGGCCTCATTTATTTGTGAGTTTCCTCTCTTTCCGAAGATGCAGTTTTTCGTTTATTATTTAGAAAGATGATCACCTGTACAACGTTTGATAGATAGATATGGAGACACTAAAATAGATAGATAGATAGATAACCAGCAATAAAAATCTTGTCGCCATTGCATAATCCATTGAGGTTGATATGCTGTAAAACAAAACAAAGCAAACAAATGTATACTTAGATAGATAGATAGATAGATAGATATGAAGTGACTGAGATTAAGAGATAGATATGGAGACACTAAAATAGATAGATAGAAAGAAAGAAAGAAAATATTACCAGCAATAAAAATCTTGGCATTAAATAACCCATTGTGGCTGATATACCGTAAAACAAACCAAACCAAACCAAACTTATCGCATTAGTAATTGTTTGTGCTTCTTTTGGACACTCTTTGTATATAAACTTGATCTCCCTCAGTATTATAATTACTTACCACTCGTACCTAAGTTTTCAATATATCGGATATTAAATCTAATACATTAGCTAGGTTTGAATGGGAGTAAGAGAATGCGGACACACGCACGAGTCCTTCGGGAGACTTTGCCTGGAAGCGGTAACCTGACCTACACTGGTAATAGAACTGGATATTTTCTTTGCTTGTCTTCCTATAGTGGCGTCTATTTCCTTCTAGCGATGCGGTCTAACAAGCGCTCTGCATTATGTATCTTACGCGTCTTTTTTTTATTGCTTCTCGCTGTCGCTTCACTGTCTTCCAGAGAGAAAGAAGAGGCGTTTATGAGCGTAGGAACACGTCCCATCTAGCATGCGTAATGTTCTTGCGAGAATAAAATGAATAGATCGAGAACATCCAAGAAGACATTGACGTAAGACCGGGAGATGCTATGGGAATGAATAAACGAATAAGGACCCCAGCGTCATCAAAAATATAGACAGGGATAAATAAATCTATGAACGAGAGAATATATACAAAAAGAAATTGAGATAAAAAGGAAAAAGAAAAAATATAGAAAGAAATAAAAAAAAATCTCTACTTAAATTAACTGGTACACTAATAAAATGTAGTGAAGAATATTTGTTAACAGATTTTTTTAATCTGTTTATATTTCTGAGATGAAGCAATCTATTTACAGTATTTATATTGTTCGGACTGATGTCCTTATCTTCCTTGGCACATTCACGACGTTTCGGCCGTTGTACGCTCAGGCCTTCTTCAGGGCCTGTCTATATATCTGAGATGAGGTATTGTTACTATTTATATTGTTCGGACTGACGTCCTTATCTTCGTTGCCATATTCACGACGTTTCGGCCGTTGTACGCTCAGGCCTTCTTCAGAGCCTGTCTATATATCTGAGATGAGGTATTGTAACGATGTACATTGTTCGGACTGACGTCCTTATCTTCATTGGCATATTCACGACGTTTCGGCCGTTGTACGCTCAGGCCTTCTTCAGGGCCTGTCTATATATCTGAGATGAGATATTGTAACGATGTACATTGTTCGGACTGACGTCCTTATCTTCATTGGCATATTCACGACGTTTCGGCTGTTGTACGCTCAGGCCTTCTTCAGGGCCTGTCTATGTACCTGAGATGAGGTATTGTTACTATTTATATTGTTCGGACTGATTTCCTTATCTTCGTTGCCATATTCACGACGTTTCGGCCGTTGTACGCTCAGGCCTTCTTCAGGGCCTGTCTATATATCTGGGATGAGGTATTGTTACTATTTACATTGTTCGGACTGATGTCCTTATCTTCATTGCCATATTCCCGACGTTTCAGTTGTTGTACGTTCAGGCCTTCATCAGGGTCTTTCTATATATCTGAGATGAGATATTGTAACTATTTACATTGTTCGGACTGATGTCCTTATCTTCATTACCATATTCACGACGTTTCGGCCGTTGTACTCTCAGGCCTTCATCAAGGCTGTCTATATATCTGAGATGAGGTATTGTTACTATTTACATTGTTCGAACTGATATCCTCGTCATTATTATCATATTCACGATATTTTGACCGTTGTCAGCTCAGACGTTCTTCAGGGTCCGTCTGTATATCTGAGATGAGGAATTGTAACTGTTTACACTATTTTCATTGTTCGGACTGTTGTCTTCATCTTTATTGTCACATTCACGACATTTCAGCCGTTGTAATTTCCGGCCTTCTTTAGGGTCTGTCTATATATCTAAGATTAGGTATTGTAACTATTTACATTTTTTGGTATCCTCTACCAGTCACAATGATGGAGAAAGCATTACCTCGAACCATCGCCAGTGAGACACTCTGCAAGAGCCACTTCGTTTCGCGAGGCTCGACTCTTAATCGAGACGCAATCGCGCCAATCCTCTGAAGGAACGCCATCGAACGAGGGTCAATAAACCCAGAAGTCTCCACTGCCACAGGAGTAAAAAAAATCTATCAGCAAGAGAAGAATATTTAACTATTACTTTTTATCTCTGCGTCCCGGGCGACGGACCCCGGCTCAACCGCGGACCTGATCAAATTACCGGCCGAAAATATATCCCCACAGGTCGCATCCCAAATCAACTTTACAAATGTGACCTCTGAAATTGTGCCTACGTCATTGATAACTGCGGATTGTGTCTACCCCATTGATAACTGCAGACTGCGATTATGTCATTGATAACTGCGAACAGTGCTTACGTCACTGATAACTGAAAACTGTGCCTACGTCATTGATAACTGCGGAACACGTTTAGGTCACTGATAATTGCGAACAGTTTACATCATTGATAACTGCAGACTGCGCTTACGTCAATGATAACAGCGGACTGTGCTTACGTCATTCATAACTGCGAACTCTGCCTACGTCATTGATAACTGCTGACTACGATTAGGTTATTGATAATTGCGAACTGCGGACTGCGCTTATGTCATTAATGACTTCGGACTGTGCCTACGTCATTGATAACTGCGGACTGAGGTTACGTCATTGATAACTGTGCTTTAACGAAATGAGAAAAAGTACAATATCAGAAGTTATCGGCTATGTAATTCTAAAATCTGGCCTAGTCTGTTGTGTTCACTCTCGCAATAATATGATAAGGAAAACCATTCATCTCTTCTCGCACTGGAAAGGCATGAAACTATCTCTTCGTGGATAAGTACTTTCTAAACTTAAGTAAGTAGCAGCCAATTTAAGAGAAGTGCTATTTTGATTTCGAAACTATGCTTAAGGCAATGGGAAACCACTCTCCTTTCTTTTGCATGAAGCCATAACAATTCAGTTAAAGATGAGGAATATCAGTAGAAATGCAATTGTTTACGCTCTGAAGAGTCGTGGCATTAAAAAGAAGCCCCCCACCCTGATATGGGTTAAAGAACGATGTAGGCGGAAGCATTGGAGTAGATCGATTCTTATACCGTCCGGTTTAAACACCTGTCCGGTCTTTCTAACTGTAATAAAGGCTTAGCCCCTTGTTTCCTGTTTAGAATTGGATTTCCGGTTCCTTCTAAAGTCTGCTTCAGCGCTGTACTCGTTACGCTTGTCGTTTGTAATGCAATTCTTCCACAACTCCACCCAGTAACCCTCTACTTTGAGTGGCTCTTGAGCGATATATTGGGTGCACAAATAAAAGAAATCGTTTAGAAGAAAGAATATTCTGAATTTAAAAGCATGGAGAAGTCAATGCGTTTCCTAAGAAAAGGAAATTCACGTATAACAAAGAAAGGAGAGCGCTATGGTGAAAGATAAAAATCGTTACGTTTTCAATGGAAGATGGCGTTTAGAAAAATGCCCGACAGCTAACCATTTTCGTTGTCTTTTTTTTTTTCTTGTTCACGCTTCCGGTATTTTGTTTTATTTTGTTTTTAATAAAAAGTTTTCACTGTGATATCAGTGTCCAAAACGAGGACACTTGGAATGGTTTCAATATCTACCATGTTTATGAAGCCGTAGTTAAAAGGTTTATTCTCAGAGAATAAATACTCCGGAAAATCATGATGGTATACGAGACGAGAACCACATAAACAACCGAATATATTGAATCAACTGATAAATCTGAAGTTAAGAAAGTTGGTTCATTTTGCAGTGCTACAGAATTTTTCTCGCCAGAATCTATCATACATTTTTATAAGTCAACCATTTGTTATTGTTTTGAATATTACTGCAACATCAGGTCTGGTGCTTCTGTTATATATTTAGAGATTCTTGATAAAATCCAAAGAAGAATCTATATTGCATATTTATAAGTCTACTATTCATTCTTGCTTTGTATATTGCTGTCACATCTGGTTTGGTACTTCTGCTATATATTTAGAGATTCTTGATAAAATCCAAGGAAGAATCTATCTTGCATATTTATAAGTCGACCATTTGCCCTTGCTTTGAATATTGCTTCCACATCTGGTCAGGTGCTTCTGCTATATATTTAGAGATTCTTGATAAAATCCAAGGAAGAATCTATCTTGCATACTCATAAGTCTACCATTCATCCCATGCATTGAATATTGCTGCCACGTCTGGTCTGGTGCTTCTGCTAAATATTTAGAGATTCTTGATAAAATCCCAAGAAGAATCTATCTTGCATATTTATAAGTCGACCATTCGTCTTTGCTTCGAATATTACTGCCACATCTGGGCAGGTGCTTCTGCTATATATTTAGAGATTCTTGATAAAATCCAAAGAAGAATCTATCTTGCATATTTATATGTTTACGATTCGTTCTTGCTTTGAATATTGCTGCCACATCTGGTCTGTTGCTACTATTATATATTCAGAGATTCTTCCGTCCTGATCTGTCATGCCAGCGTCAGTTACTTTCCCATCTCCGTAATGTCGATTCCACGTGGCTTTTCTATAAGTACTTTCATGGTAATTGTTCTGATGTGCATTATTGTATGGCATGTAGACTTTATGAATTTAAATACAGTGCGAGATTGGCGACAATGTCTCATCTGTTTACAGTTTCAATGCCTATATGTTAACCATAACTTATATGCTAACAGTTTCTTGTCTCGCACGGCTTACTTTCGGAATTCTGTCACGGCTTCTTGATTTCAGCTTTGATTTACAAAAACTAAAATGTAATGTCAATCGTTATCTTTTCTCTTCTTAATTCTTGTTCTTTTATTGTTCTTGACTGTGTTTTTCTTATATTCCCGAGCACTCTGTAACCGCTCGCAGTTAAGTGGCTTTATCGCTTTTCTATGTGTGAAATAATTTTTTAAAAAAATGGTGTATTTGTCAATACGTCCTAAGAATCAAAGAAATATATATTAAATTACTTGCGTTATCCCCAGTGAAGCTTCGACTATTTTCTAACGGATGAAAAGACCAATTGATTGATTTGTTCCTTTTTCTTTCTTTTTTTTTCGGCTAATCAAATCTTTGAGGTTTACATAAAGCCGAAACCTATATGGGGGTTTTAAGTTAACTTTTGGGTACACTATTTACATTATTCGAACTATTGTCCTCATATTTGTCGCTATAATAATTACGTTTCACCCATTGTACGCTCCGGCCTACTTCAGGTGGTTGGAATGTCGAACTGAACCCTTTATTTCACTCACTGGGGTAGACTGTTCTAGTTCCACTTGCCATGATTAATGGATGTCAGTTATCAGTTATCTCCTGTTAATTCCCATCTGAAAGTTCTCTACTGCCTTAACCAGGTATTGAACTAACACTCCATAAGGACACATGGCACAGTGGATAAAGGCATTGGTTTGATTCACTGACAAGACCCAAAGAGTGTGAGTTCAATACCCGGTTAAGGCAGTGAACTTTCTAAGGGGAATTAACAGGAGATAACTGATAATTGACATCCATTATACATGCACGTGAAACGGGAACAGTCTACCCCAGTGAGAGAAATAAAGGGTTCAGTTCGACATTCCAACCACATGAAGAAGGCCGGAGCGTACAACGGCCGAAACGTTGTAATAAATATGGCGACAAAGATGAGAAAAATAGTCCGAATAATAAATACGGTACATAATACCTCATCTCAGAAATATAGACAGATACTGAAAGGCTGAAATGTTGTGATAAATATGGCGACAAAGATGAGGACAATAGTCCAAATAATGTAAATAGTGTACATAATACCTCATCTCAGAAATATAGACAGATACGGAAAGGCCGAAACGTTGTAATAAATATGGCGTCAAAGATGAGGACAATAGTCCGAATAATGTAAATAGGGTATATAATACCTCATCTCAGAAATATAGACAGATACATTTTTGGAATTTATTACTGCATTAACATGTTTTATTAAATTCAAAAGATTTTTCAAGAGACAAGTCCTACTATTTAACCCATAGCTGGGGGATGCCATCATACCTTTTCCAAGCGTATTTGGGGATACATTGCATATAACGAATCAGACTGAAATTTAAACTCGGCTCTGAGATGTTTTGGGATTTTTCTTTTATTCCGGATCGCTTATCTATTATACCACCCGCACATCCACAAGGTGAGGGAAAAGCTCCAAGCGGATAGGAGATGACTATAGTGATCAGTACTGAGAATAGCACGGAATCACATTAAGACCAACGAGGAACTTTAAAAGAATGGGAAATACAAGGAAACTAAAACATACAATCTGATGGAGACATAACGAAGAAAGATGGTTTGGAGAATAAAAGACACAGAAGGAAATCTGTAGGAAAGAAAACCAGCAGTTAGAAGTAAATTGTAACAATGATTAAGTGTTTGTTTCCTTTTAAAGGAATATTCAGAATTCCAGGACCTAGCAGGACTGCACTTAGGTTATTGATAACTGCAGACTGCGCTTATCCCATTGATAATTATGGACTATGATTACGTCAGTGATAAGTGTGCTTACGTTATTAATAACTGCGCACTGTGCTTACGTCATCGATAACTGCACACTGTGCTTAGGTCATTGATAACTGCGAACTCAGTTTAATCATTGATAACTACGGACTGCGCTTAAGTCATTGATAACTGCGGACTCTACTTTCGACATCGATAACTGCGGACTCTACTTTCGACATTGATAACTGCGGGCTATGCTTACGACATTGATAACTGCGGACTCTACTTACGACATTGATAACTGCGCTATAACGAATTGAGATTCAGATTTGCTGGTCACTTTTCGACGTTGTACTCTTCCTTTTTCATTCAGATATATCAAGCTGTTATGGCTGTTTCCGTTACCGAGAGGAGTTTCCTATCTAACCTTTTATTTGAAGTAGGGTGGAATTTCAAAATATTTATTACGCAATTAGTTTCTTTTCGTGTTAAATGTGATATCCATTTTTTGGTTGCTGCTTTTGAATATCCTCAAGTGATACGGTTCCTACTATTTGGCACAGTTCTTTGTTTGTAATTCTGCAACGCCAATCCACAATGTTCGAAGAAATGTGGTCTTCGAGACCTATAGTCTTCACTCGCTCAAAGACATTTTTAACCGTTGAATCGCACAAAAAAAAAACAACTACAGAAAAAGAAAAGGAACAAGATAGAAAATTCGAAGACACGAGCTAGAAATAAGCTTGCTCTATTGTTAATAAGATATATGCATATGTACCTTTCGTATTCGCAGATGCGTGGACCGGTCGATGAAGGAATGGATAGACAAATATTAACTTAGGACAAGGGATAGGCAGGGTAAATAAAACAAAACATTTTTTTTTAGACAAGGAACAACGGAATGGGTTGGAGAGACAAATTGGAACAGAATGTGATAGATCACTTGGCAAATTATTAAAATAGTCGAATCTCCTAAAATGTCATAAGCCCACTGGATATATTCAATCAATATTTCCGTTCTCGTCGCGCCTGGAGCTTTAGCTTTCCAAATACTAAACGTATGAATACCGCGAATTACAAAGTCACTGAACCAGATATTTGGTAATGGTAAATGTAATATTAACGGTAACAGTGACGGTAATATTAGCTGTAATATTAAATCGTTCGTTCTGCTCGGGACGTCATTTTGTCAAAATGCAGATAAATCTTTGATTTGTATAGATTATTAGAACAAGTAAGATAAACGATGACTTATAAATGTACTAACTTATTATGATTTGCCCTCTTCGCACTACTGATAGGAGAGGAAATATATAAACAAATACACATTGGTAATTATTAAATAGTCTGATTATAGTAACAATTCAATCTGATCTTATTTTTTATGAACGTTCGATGTTTCTTCGTGGAACTTGTATTGTTCTCCTGCGCCGTAGTTCTGTTTATTGGGTTGAGATTTAGTTCTCGTCGAAAAAAATAACTACAGAAAAAGAAAAGAAACAAGTTAAAATATTCGAAGACACGATCTAGAAATAAGCTTGCTATATTGTTGATAATATATATGCATATGTACCTTTCGTATTCGCAGATGCGTGGACCAGTCGATGAAGGGATGGATAGACAAATATTAACTTAGGACAAGGGATAGGCAGGGTAAATAAAACAAAACGTTTTTTTAGACAAGGAACAACGGAATGGGGTGGAGAGATAAATTGGAACAGAATGTGATAGATCACTTGGCAAATTATTAAAATAATTGAATAATGTCATAAGCCCACTGGATATATTCAATCAATATCTCCGTCCTATATCGCGCTAGGAGCTTCAGTTTTCCTAATACTAAACCTATGAACACTACGAATTACAAAGTAACTGAACCTGATATTTGGTAATGGCAAATGTAATATTAGCATAACGGTGATGATAATATTAGTTGTAATATTAATGGCTCTATGAGCGTTTATGACAATGTTAATATTGGAAGGTTTCCTTGACGAAAACATTTAGCCTTCATTAACTAACGATCAAGGGCTGCTGTTGGTCGAAATTCAAAAAATCATTCTCTGAAAACAATTTTAAAGGGAAGCCGTTTTCTCAAGCCCAGTAACTATTATAGATCTTTCCAGCAATGATGGGAGGTTTCCTTCCAAACTTTTTGTCTCAAGTGGTACGAACCGTCAACATCTTAAGTAGGTACTGCCACAGATTCGCGATAACTGAGTTTTAAAATTATATATATTTTAAGACATTTTTTATGTTTATACATTCTTTTTATAGATACAAATATTTAAGTAAATGCTCTGTTTTATAATAAACAGTATTAAACAACATTTACCGGCTTGAATGTCCGAGAAATTTTCATAGAAAATGTTTGTCCTCCGACAGGAATCGAACCTGTATCTTATATGGAACCGTCATAAAGCCGTACGTGCCTTAACTGTTTCGGCCACAGAGGAGCGTTCCGTTAGCAATGTCGACTTTACTGTCTTTAAACTTTAATCTTCTCTCACGTACATTCATATCTGCTCATGGCGTATCAAATGTAAACAAATGACGTCACACATTATGTAATGGACAACGTCCGACAATTATTTTAAGACATTTTTATGTTTAACATTCTTTTTATAGATACAAGTATTTAAGTAAATGCTCTGTTTTATAATAAACAGTATTAAACAACATTTACCGGCCTGAATGTCCAAGAAATTTTCATAGAAAATATAAAGACAGTAAAATCGACCTTGCTAACCGAACGCTTCTCTGTGGCCGAAACGGTTAAGGCACGTCAGACTATATGACGTTTCCGTATAGGATGCAGGTTCCAAATCCTGTCGGGGCGAATATTTTCTATGAAAATTTCTCGGATATTCAGGCCGGTAAATGTTGTTTAATACTGTTTATTATAAAACAGAGCATTTTCTTAAATATTTGTATCTATAGAAGGAATGTTAAACATAAAAATGTCTTAAAATATATATATATATATATATATATATATATATATATATATATATATATATATATATATATATATATATATATTATAATAAAAATGAAGAACAGTAAGATATATAATGCTGTGTTCTTAATGATATTTTTATTTTTACAAAACAGTGCAAAACAATGTAAATTTGCAGAGCACAAATATTATAAATTAACTGATTTAAAATATGGTTTCTTCGCTACACAGGGATTACCATGTTTCAAAAACCGAAGCTAAAATCTACCTTGCTAACCGAATGGTTAAATGCACGTCAGGCTATATGACTGTTCCGTATAGGATACAGGTTCGATTCTTGTCGGAGGACGAATATTATCTATGAAAATTTCTCGGACATTCAGGCCGGTAAATGTTGTTTAATACTGTTTATTATAAAACAGAGCATTTACTTAAATATTTGTATCTATAAAAAGAATGTAAATCCTAAAAATGACTTAAAATAATTGTCGGAGTTTGTCCATTTCATAATATATATATATATATATATATATATATATATATATATATATATATATATATATATATATATGTACTTCCAAAGAAACGCAATACCTAAGGTTTAAAAGGATTTAAAAAAATCTTTCTTTAAAAATCTTTCTTGAAGGTTTTATTTTAGTTTTAATTTCAAGCTAATAGATTAAATTTATTATTTCCAGTAAGTAAAATATTTCGCTGTATTTCAAGAATTGATTTAAATTGACTGCAAGGAGATATCTTTGCGAAAAATGTAATTTTCAAGCCATTTGTTTTCGCCTGAATTTATGGCAATGTAGTTCTACAGAAAGATGCTAAGGATATGCACCGAGCGTGTGAGCAACGATGAGATCTTACAGCGGTTGTAAACAAGAAGGAGGCTTATACTTAACATCAGGAAGTGGCAGCTGAAGTTTCTAGAACATATAATGAGGACGGAGGGCCTGGAGAATCTGATACTCCCGAGTCGAATAGAGGGAAAGAGAGACAAGGGAAAACAACGCTTACCTGGCGGGCTTAATCAAATAGATGTCAGAACGTAGTCTGGGGGAGGGGGCAGAGGGGAGGAACTACAAGGGATAGAGGGAGATGGGGAGCCATGATCGGCTACGTCCTGAAAGGACTAGCACATAAAAAGAATGAAAAATTCTCTTCGTTAAAAAAAATCTGCTAAGAATAAAATACATTATTCCGTAATTTTATTTGAGGAATATTAGCTGATTTAAAGTAAAATTAATCTGATTTGAAACAAATATTATTTAACTTAAAACATAGCAGCCAGTCATTTTTAACACCTCTGTAGCTTTTTATTTAATATGTTCATGTGTTGCCATCTTGATAACAGATTGATGTTGATTTCATGTTGGTCTACGGGGATTTTATCCATAAATAATTGAATATAACGTAAGCGCCTTTTTTATATATAACTTTTGTCTATTCTAAATTTAGAAAAATATTCTGCGTAATAATGTTGACTTTAAATTAATATTATTTCCTGATAATGTCGTGTATGAAAACAATGTGTCCAATTTTTTTTTTTTAAGCAATTCATCGGGAGTGCCACCAGCATGCAAGAGGTTACAGAGGATTGAGAACAAGAGTAAAGAGATGTGTTTGAGGAAAGGATACAGACAAGGACGGTGAACAAGCTCAGCGTGTCTGATGTCGATTGACATTACACTTGAATATTTGAAGATTATAGTCATCGGGGAAGCAAATAAGGAGAAGGGAGTTCCACAGACGGGAAGTGCGAGTGAAGAAGTTTTTTGCAGAGAGTATTTTTCCCTAAATCTCATTTATATCCAAAATTATAATTATCAATGGAATACCTTAGGGTGAGTAGACTTTTTTACTAGGTGGTCGGGAAGGGGTCTTTATATTAGTAAGATGAAAAATTATCTTATTTTGTCTTATCAAGTGATGATGTTCAACATCATCACTTGATAAGACACCGGGAATGTTCAAACAAAATGGCTATTTTTGTAGTGATTTTATAACATATTTATGTTATAATATTTAAATAAATAATTATATATATATATATATATATATATATATATATATATATATATATATATATATATATGTATATATATGTATATTATATTATATTAACCACAAATATTATATATATATATATATATATATATATATGAATATATTAATATATATATATATTTATATATATATGAATATATATATATATATACATTTATATATATATGTATATTATATTAACCACTAATATTATATATATATATATATATATATATATATATATATATATATATATATATATATATATATATATATATATATATATATAACTGTTCTATCTCACTGTGTAAAATTTCTAGATATATGCATTTAAGAAATAAACGTCAACACACCATGCTGAATGGCACTTTCACGTTTTATGCGCCCGTGGGACAATATTTTTCAATCTAAATCAAAAAACTATTTCTTCTTGCTGAGAAATAGAGAGCAGGCTAGACATCGCCTCGCAAGTATTATGCTTTGAAAGTACCAGGCACCATGTAGTGCTGTCCGCTGTGTCCAGACTTTTGGCAATTTTGTCTGTTGGTCCTTCCAACGGTTTTGTTTTTTCTTTTACACGCACACACTTACACTCATATATATATATATATTTTTATATATATATATATATATATGTGTGTGTGTGTGTGTGTGTGTGTGTGTGTGTGTGTGTGTGTGTGCAGGATATCCATAAATTTCGTGTGCACATTAAAAAAATTATAACTTTATTTGTATTTGCAATAGAAATAATCTATAAAAAATGTTATAAAGTTTAATGTACCTAGTTTTAAGTATAGCTAAAATAACTAATGTGATTTCAGGCATTACTGTAAATCAGTTGGCAAATGATTTCCGTGAACAGCAAAATCGTATTTCCCTTTTTATTGCTAATGTTGTGGAAAGTTAAATAAAATTTCAATAAAACCTTAAAAAATATAGATTTACTTCTTTCTAATCGTTTTTACATATTATTTCTATTGCAAATACAAATAAAGTTATTAATTTTTTTTAAGTGCACACGATCTTTATGGATACCCTTTATATATATATGTGTGTGTGTGTTTGTGTGTATGTATTTCTGGAGCAATCCTTAATTTATACATGTTTCACAAAAGACGACGGACAATGTACTGCGATTAAGGTTTTTATTTAATTTTTCTTGTGTTCGAACAAGTGTTTTCTACTTTGGACACAGAGTGGGAAGAAACTATCCGAATGTTCTGTAATTATGAACGATTTCGGCTATCCATTAAGCCATTATCAAGGATGATTTTATTTTTGCGTTTTAACTGGATGCATGGGTGGTGTGTAATTTTCTTGAGTGATAGTGATGTTTTATTTTACAAACACAGTCAGCACACTGTGGCCGTGTTCGTAGTTAATACTGTTAGGTGTTGGCTTTTCAATTTTTTATTATTAAGACTTTCATTATTTTTAATCTTGTTTTCCTTAAGGGGAATGTGAACTCGTAAATAATATTGGTTCATTGTAGTTATGCTTTTGCAGGTGTGTTTTTATTTTTCAGAACTTTATTCCTGATCAAACCAAACTCATAAATAATAACATCAGTTACACGACTGCATGCCTATCCAGACGTCTTACGTTACACCTGTCCGACCACAGCTCAATTAGAACCATTTAAACACAGAAACAAACTTACCAGACTCCATCCGAAACATGCTACTAGAAAATACAGGCATAATAATCTAATCCATATGTAAAAAAATATTGAAAATTATATATATATATATATATATATATATATATATATATATATATATATATATATATATATATATATACAGTGTTCATAAATTTCGTGTGCACTTTAAAAAAATTATAACTTTATTTGTATTTGCGATAGAAATAATCTGTAAAAAATGTTATAAAGTTTAATGTACCTAGTTTTAAGTATAGCTAAAATAACTAATGTGATTTCAGGCATTACTGTAAATCAGTTGGCAAATGTTTTCCGTGAACTGCAAAATCGTCTTACCCTTTGTATTGCTAATGATGGCGGACATGTGGAAAATTAAATACAATTTTAATAAAACCTTAAAAAACATAGATTTACTTCTTTCTAATCCTTTTTACAAATTATTTCTATCGCAAATACAATAAAGTTATAAATTTTTTAATGTGCACACGAACTTTATGGACACCCTGTATGTATATATATATATATATATATATATATATATATATATATACATACATATATATATATATATATACATACATATATATATATATATATAGAGAGAGAGAGAGAGAGAGAGAGTGAGACAGATAGATATTAGGACTTTGAAAATGTTTCCGCTGATTTTTCATCAAAAGTAATGTTTTCTTTACAAAAATTAGTAAGAATCATGTTAATGAAAGTATTGTCCATCGCTAGCCATTACGTTTTTCCATCTTCCTAGCATCATTCCATGTTGGAAAAACGACACGTCTTTTGAGGCTAACCACGAATCGACCAATTTTGTGGCATCTTCATAACAATGAAAGTACTGCTCAACCAGGACATTTGCCATCGATCGGAACACGTGATAATCGGATGGGGCAATGTCTGGTGAATACGGCGTGTGGGGTAGAACTTCCCATTTAATCGTTTCCAAGAAGATTTTCACCCGTTTTTTTATCATGTGGCTTAGCGTTGTCATGTTGCAAAATCACTGTCGTGTCTCTGTTAATATAGAGGTCAATTGTAGTCGATAGCGATCTCCCGTGATGGTTTCGGTCGGTTTGAGCATCTCATAATAAACTACACCCAACTGATCCCACCTAATGCAGAGCAGAAATTTCTAACCATTCATATTCGTCTTTGCCTCCATTGTTGATGCAGGGCCGGGGTTACTCGATGATCGTCTACGCTTTGATTTATCGTAGAGTATCCACATTTCATCGCTGGTCACGATACAAGGAAGAAACCTTTCCTTTTCTACCATTCAAGCAACTGTTCACATGTAAAAAGACGTCGTTCGACGTCTCTCGGCTTCAACTCGTACGGCACCAATGTCCTTGCTTCCGGATAATTCCTAATGTTTTCAAACGTTTCGAAATTGTTGTGTGATCATCTCCTAATGATTCTGCAACTTCATCTTGCGCCTGACATGAGTATTCATAAAGTAACACCTCCAATTTTTCGTATCAAACTTTTTCGGTGTGACAAAGCGTTCTTTATCTTCATTATTTTTGAAGCGTCTTAACCAATCTCTGCATGTTGTTTGCGATAGAGCTTGCTTATATTACTTCCTTATAGATGCATTATCATCTGAAACTACACGCACGAAGTTCTGGGAAAGTCATCTGTTGTACAACAGCGAGAACTTCTAGGTCTCTCTCTCTCTCTCTCTCTCTCTCTCTCTCTATCTCTCTCTCTCTCTCTCTCTCTACATATATATATATATATATATATATATATATATATATATATATATATATATAATCTGGAGAAAACAGCTGAAATATATATATATATATTTGATATTTCAGATCTGCCCCGATCTTTCATCAGAAATAAATGTATTCAGAAGTTTGTTTACAAGTAGCGTCCATCCCGAGACGCGGACGTCACGTGATGTGGAATGTAACTTTGTTTGAATATTTCTAACGTAAATCTAACGATAATAATATTTTAGATGTTGTTTAAAAAGGGTTTTTTAACTATATCTAAAAAAAAATAATTTAACTATTGAAATATTTATACAGATTTAAAATTCCCAAGTCTTTGTTTAACCCTAGTTTATATGTGTTTAATTTTAAAATCCAGTATTTTTCTTTTTTTCTGCGTGTGTTTTGTGGAACTAAAATCGGAATCTATCAATACACATTTACAGTTTTCTAATTAGTGTCCTGGTTGATTAAAATGTTCAGCTATGGGGGAATAAGGATTGTTTTGACGTATGGTTAGTTTATGATTGTTGAAGCGAAATCTAAAATTATTTCCAGATTCACCAATATATCCACAATTGGGACATATTGTGCAGAATAAATAGTAGATTATGTTATGACTATCACCGGTGAGGCGAGGTGGGTGTATCTTGATATTGGTGTTGGGTACAAAAAATACACTATCGGTTATTAAATGTTTGCAAACTAAACAACGAGTTTTGTTACATTTGTAATTTCCTGATTGGTTTGTATTGTTTAGATATTTGGTAGAGGTGAAGATAGCTGATAGGGTAGGTGATTGTTTATTTGCATTAATGGGTGGTTTAGCGAAAATGTCTTTGATCTTTTTGTTTAACTGGACGTTCTTGTAATCCTTTTTTTAAATTGTGAATAAGTGTGTGGGAATATTGATTGTGGTTAAAAACCATGGGAATCCGATTGTTGTTTTTACTTTTCTTGTATGTGAGAAGTGTGTTACGATTTATATGGATAGTTTTATTTAGTGCTTCTTTTATTATATTTATTGGGAATTTACATTTTAGGAATTGTTTTGTTAAGTTATTAATGTTGTATAGAAAATCTAGATGGTCTGAGCATATGCGTTTGATTCTTAGAAATGAGCTGTATACGATAGATTTTTTTAATTTAATTTTTTTTTAAATTTTTTTCATTATGCTATATATATATATATATATATATATATATATATATATATATATATATATTATTAATACCTGAAAGATCCGATAGGGGAAATCTTGATAGGTAGGTTCTGGCTCACTAGGTTTGTATATGTATATATATATGTTGGGGGGTGCTCATTAAACTGCAGGGAAATTTCCTTGTTGATATATCCGAAAAATTTTAAAAAAAGAAATTTGTTTCGTTGCCTTTTAATCAAACGTCCACAAATAAAAGATTCCTACCCAGATCCACTCAATATATATATTTCGAATTTACCAATGGTAGTCCTTGTCTATGATCTCAAACTGATTCCACAGAGGGCGGTGATCTCCCTTCTCTCTCCATATGTGTTCAGCCACGCCTGATTTTTCCACTTCCCCTCGGGTTACAGATTTCTGTTTTTTTTTAATGCTTACCTTAAGGGGGCGACCTGTCTCCCCGTTATATTTCTTTCTGTAGCTGCACGAGATAGCGTAAAAACAGTCTTTTGTCATGTTCTCCTGTATGGGTGGAGGTCTTACTCGGGAGAGATATCTGCGAAGTGTCGTCCAGCTTTTGAAGATTGTCCTGATGTTATATGGACCGCAGATCCTTTTTTATTTTCTCTGATAACCCCTTCACATAAGGTAGGCGGACTGTTTTCTGAGTGTTGTTGTCCTCCTCTTGTACCCGCCTATCCCAGTTTTTGGGGACTGCTGCCATGTACTAAAAAGAAATAGTCTGTCTTGATGAGATCTTCCTCGTATTTGTCCAAGAATGCCAGCTTTAAAATGACGGTACTGTATACGTAAATGGAACAGATCATTTGCATTAGGAAGGACGCCACCAGAACAATCCAAGACCATCCCGAATCAGCAGTGTTACCTTCTAGTACCATTTCTCTTTTACTGTGGGTCAATCACCGGCTTAAAAAATGAAAAAGAAAAAGTGAAGGAATTTCATGAAAACACAGAAAGGATAAAAAAGTATTGCTGGCATTTTTACTATAAAAATGTATTTTTATACTTTCATAGTATTTTGGGGGGGGGTCTATTTAACCGTAACTGGGACCCTAAAAAATGCTACCACACAGGGTCAGGGTGGAGCTGAGAACAACAGCAATCAAGAGGTAGTTACACGCTCCTCAAAACCTCCCGATCAGAGCTTAGTTGTTGGATGTAGTTTATCGTCTTTCTCGAGACTCATTTTTTATAAAGCTTACCTGACACACGGTTCAAGAGCTACTCATGGTGTACAGTTACTGAATGATGCGTGTGTTATAAAGAAAACAGGAACGAAAAGAAAGTGAAAATCATGAGAATAAGGAGGATAGATAACAATTGACACGTGACAAAGAGTTTAAAATTGTACTCCGCTGGGAAACATCCAAGCCTGAGTATGTTCCACAAAGCTGAAGATATTGGCAGTTTCTCCAACTGGAATATGGAGGAAATGTGGAGAAATCGACTCCAAGGACGAAGCATAGCGATTCTCGTGTGCATTTGACATAGAAATTGTGACTTAATATTACTTGATTTGCGTCTGCGTGAATGACGATGTAGTGGAAAAGGCCTCCTCTCAAAAAAGATACTGAAAACGATTTTGAACTCTTCCAAGGCACGAAAAAGGCGGATCGAACATCTCCAGACCAAACATGACAGCAATATTTCATATTTAGTCAAAGCTGACGCCCTTGGTTTGATTTGGTTTGTTGTGTTTTATGGCATATCAACCTCAATGGGATATTTAATGCCGACAACTATTTTTTTTTCTGGTAATATTTTGTTTTGTCAAAAATCTATTTCTGGTAATATTTTTTGCTTCAAAAATGTATAGCTGGTAATATTATTTTAAAACATGTATTCCTGGAAATATTTTTTCTCAAAAATATATTGCCGGTAATGTTTTTTTTTCAAAAATATATTGCTGGTAATTTTTTTTTTTCAAAAATATATTGCTGGTAATGTTTTTTTTTTAATATATTACTAGTAATGTTTTTTTTTTCAAAAATAGTAACTGGTAATAGTTTTTTTTTCTTCAAAATTTATTTCTGGTAATAATTTTTTACAAATTATTTCTGGTATTAAAACCTATTTTTACACTTTTATAATGCTTTTTACCTCAGTTTCAGGGTTAGCTATTTGCCCATAGCTGGGACCCTAACAGGGCTACCACCCCGGATCAGGGTAGACCTGGGAACACCAGCAATTAAGAGGTGGTTTAACGCTCCTCAAAACCTCCTGATCAGAGGCCTTGCTGTTGGACGTAGTTTATCATCTTACCCAGGATGCGGATGCAGTTTATCATCATACCCAGGCCGGTTGACGCCCTTGAAACTAAAGCATGACAGAAAGAATCTGCTACTTCCAGGATCTATAGAATCATCAAACAATTTTCTAGTACCGATTTTCGCTGCTTATAAGACGCCACGATGCAGTATATGCCCAATTTTGTAAGAAGAAATTGAAAAAAAATCTTTTCCTGTACTTTATAGAGCTCCCGACGTTCGGCGTAGCACATTTGTCGTCGCTGATTCGACGTCGCTCATTCGGCGCCAGAAAAATAATCGAATTATTCGGCTAGCCGGTTTGGCGTCAGATTGTTTTGATGTCACTGCCTTTGACCGGAGGCAACCCACCCAATAAAAGGGTAAAAGCATTGAAAACACCGAATCTTCAATATGACTTTTTATTCATTTAGGGAATTAAAACACTATTGAAATAATGTAAATGAAAAACTTAAATTATAAATATTCCATTTAAAAAAATAAATACTTAGTAAAGTTATTTAATCTGAGAAATTATTTCTTCATTTCGTAATTATGAGTATCAGTTTGTTTCTTCCATGTTTTGATAAAATATTTGCTACCATTTGGAATAAAAGGTCTTTGACAACTGAAAAATATGAAGCTGTAGAGAAGGAAATATAATATAAAAATACGTTCAACTACTCTTTTTCTTAAATATAAAAATGCTTCCAACTACCCTTTTTCTTAAATTGACTATTCCATCAAATTTGAGCATAACGACGTTTGACTATTAAAAGAGAGAGAGAGAGAGAGAGAGAGAGAGAGAGAGAGAGAGCACAAAATTGACTATAACGACGAAATAATAATCTGATGCCTAATCTTCCCTCTGCCGAAAAATTCCTATGTCGGAACGTCCCATTCCCTCTCAACTTTACCGACTGGATATAACATTTCAGCATGAATACCTGTCTGTCATGGCAAATTCATTCAGACTGAGTACAAAATACACAGTATGTGCGTATTATACATTAGTATTATTCTTAAAGTGTCTGCTGAAAAATTCGTAGGCTGACGATGGAGGAGTGACGCTAAAGTGTTGAAACCCTCGCCGATTTTGGGTTAAGCAACGCTGAAGGAAACCAGCTGGATCTGCCTCAAACTATGTCAGATTTCGCCGTCATGTGATCAGTCTGTCCGCTTTTGATCCAGTGTCAGAAGACATGAGGCCCTCCCCTAGCAGAAACTTTCGTCCTGCTGAGTTCTTTGCGTAGAATATTCTCAAACTCTCTAACGGGCTATGCTAATAGCATTGGCTTTTTGATTTATAGACATTCACCTGTTTTCCCTCGGCATGTGGTGAGCACGATTAATATTTTCACGGTGGTGGTAGTTGCAGGAGGTCCCCTCCTAAATTCAGCTGCCCAATTTTACACTGTCGATAAAACTGGAGCGTCATCCACTAATATAACCGCCATGTTAGCATGAATGTTCTTGGGGGATAAACCCTTTTTCTGAAGTTATTTGATAACACCACGATGCCAAATCTAGTCCATTTTCAAGAGAAATCGTTACTTCTGAAGTCTTCTTTGAATGGTCAGATATCAGTTTACCTGGAGAGAAATAATGCAGTTAGTAATAAATGAAGAGTTGAAATTAATACATGAAAGTTTTCACATCTCTAGCACCATTCCATTCATAGTCAATCTATAAATTTTTCAGCCCACCCTCGTAAATGATGTTAATTTGTGACGTGTAGTTTAGGAAAGGACTGAAGTATGGAGAGATAATGACGAGGAGGAAACACACGTGTTATATCTAACGAAACGAGATAAGGAATTTATTTAAGTATTTCAATATAATTCAATTTATTTAAGTTTACACATTTCAAGTTGTCAGTAGCTTGTTTCAGGAAAAGGAATCAAATATTTAAAGATCGTAGTTTCGATGGAATGCCAAGAAGAAAAAATGTTCATATTAAATCATCGGGCACAAAGTAATATTCCAAAATGTTTTTAAAAAATTGAGAGAGTTCGTTTTTCACATGAAAGTTATAAAGTTGTATTCAACATGAATGAAAAGATATATTTTAATGTACTTATCTCTTGAGTTGAATAGAGTTCTTTGAAATTGTTCTGTTCTCATTACAGGCTGATAATGTATCAGCGTGTAATTTGACACTGGCGTTATTCAGACACGTGGAACTCGGCTCCATTCTGCTCTCTTTCTTTCTTTCTTTCTTTCTTTCTTTCTTTCTTTCTCTCTCTCTCTCTCTCTCTGTCTGTCTGTCTCTCTCTATCTATCTATCTATTCAACATTTTCTGCCTATTTATATCAAAAAGCGATTTGACATCGGCTGTCTATATTTCCGAGATGAGGTATTATGTACACTATTTATATTATTCGGACTATTGTCCTCATCTTTGTAGCCGTATTCTTTACATTGTTTCGGCCTTCAGTATCTGTCTATATTTCCGAGATGAGGTATTATGTTCATTATTTACATTATTCGGACTATTGTCCTCATCTTTGTCGCCGGATTTATTGCAACGTTTCGGCCGTTGTACGCTCTGGCCTTCTTCAGGTGGTTGGAATGTTGAACTGAACCCTTTATTCTTCTCACTGGGGTAGACTATTCTAGTTCCACGTGCCATGTTTAATGGATGTTAGTTATCAGTTATCTCCTGTTAATTTCCCTCTGAAAGTTCTCAATTCCCTTAACCGGGTATTGAACTCACACTCTTTGGGTCCTGTCACTGGATTTAACCAACGTCCTCAAGGACACATGGTACAGTGAATAAAGGCGTTGCTTAGATCCAGTGACAGGACCCAAAGAGTATGAGTTCAATACTCGGTTAAATATTCGTCCTCCGACAGGTTTCGAACAATATGTCCTAATAGTGGATATATTGTGTATCTGGAAATAATTTTAGATTTCGCTTCAACAATCATAAACTAACCATACGTCAAAACAATCCTTATTCGCCCATAGCTGAACATTTTAATCAACCAGGACACTCATTAGAAAACTGTAAATGTGTATTGATAGATTCTGATTTCAGTTCCACATACACACGCAGAAAAAAAGAAAAATACTGGATTTTAAAAGTAAATACATATAAACTAGGGTTAAATAAAGACTTGGGTATTTTAAATCTTTATAAATATTTCAATAGTTAAACAAATTTTTTTTTAGATATAGTTAAAACATATTTTTAAACAACATCTAAAATATTATTACAGTTAGATTTACGTTAAAAATATTCTAACACAATTGCATTCCATATCACGTCACGTCCGCATCTCGCGACGAAAGCTACTTGTAAACAAACCTCTAAAAACAGTTATTTCTGAAGAAAGATGGGGGTTGATCTGAAATATCAAATATATATTTTAAAAAATCTAAATAAATACTTTCACAAAAAAAACAATCATTT
The DNA here is from genome assembly GCA_964036315.1 of Acanthosepion esculentum. Lineage (NCBI taxonomy): Eukaryota > Metazoa > Mollusca > Cephalopoda > Sepiida > Sepiidae > Acanthosepion > Acanthosepion esculentum. The sequence goes on along the minus strand of OZ038500.1, from coordinate 20,221,016 downwards.
TTTTATTTGAAACTTTTTAGTTGTTTTATATATATATATATATATATATATATATATATATATATATATATATATATATATATATATATATATGAAAATTTCTCAAAGTTAACTTTTAGAGAAGACAATATTTATAAATAAATGACAATAAGAAAACAGTAACTGCTGACGCATTTCGTCCAATGCGGACTTTTTCAAAGCAATAAACGAAATGAATTTAATTAAACAAAGAAAATTAATAAAAACAAAAAACAGAGTGTTCTTAGCAACTGGAATGTAGGAAACGCTATTTTCATATTGTTAACTGAAAATAACGTCAGTTAATGTCACGCGTGGAGAATATTTCATTAATCTGTGTTGATGGATTCAACCATTTTCTTTTGATTTTAATATGTTTTTGTGTACATTTGTTTGTTTGAGCAGTAATTTTGTTAGAAAAGGTGAAATAGGGAAAAGGCCTGGGCGTAGATTAATAAAAGAAAATAACTCACTCAGAAGGAAAATTCTAGAGAGTGCTGCCATCGAACAATACCCAAATATTAATCTACATATTAAAATTTCATCTCTTCCATGTACAACTTTGCGAAATATTCCATATTTCTGTCTTCGAGCAGTTCTTTGTCAAGATAAGCCCCTCCCGAGGAAGAGATAGAAATCTGGCCAAATTGTCTTCTTATCTTATACGCATTTGTTTCTTCTTGTTCTTCTTTTATAGATTGTATTGATTATACAGCCATATCAGTAATAATCATATCTATAATAAACATATACATCTCTCAAATGTTCAAACTGTTTGCTCCCCGTCTCCCACGCACAAAACTGTCACGAGAAATCATCATCATCATCATACTTAGTCTCATGAGTGGGTGAAGTTGTCAGATACCCCCCACGTAGTCATTCAAGCATAGCGTCTTTTGAGCAAGTAGACCTCGTGGAGCCCATTCCTCGCCAGATCAAAGTACAGCAGCATGTCCTCCAACTTAAACATTCTTTAAATTAATGTAATGTAATTTTGTTCAATAAAACTTAATAAATAAAAAGGGCTTCACGTTTTGCGCTCTCTCATTCTCTCTGCCTCTCTCTCTTTCTCTTTCTCTCTCTCTTTCTCTCTCTCATTCTATATATACATATATATATATATATATATATATATATATATATATATGTGTGTGTGTGTGTGTATGCACGCACCCACCCATGTGTACACGCGGGCACATGCATACACACCCCGTGAGCGCTTC
>OZ038500.1:20147275-20214775 GCA_964036315.1 Acanthosepion esculentum | reverse complement strand
TACCAATAATTTTGTCTTTTCCTATTTTGCATAATTCACCTGTCAAATTATTGTATTTAATTGTATTTAACCTATTGCTCTTAAAATTGAATTTTATATTCCTTTTTTCTGCTTAGACTCTGAGAAGTGGATAAAAATATTCAAAATTGATGGGTGTACGAATAAATTCGTCGTTAGCTGCACTTGCTTAATAAATCCAGCACGTGAAACTACGAGATATTAATAAAAATTAGAAAAGAGGCTATTTTTTATACACCATAATCTCATACTCAATGGCGTAAGATGTAGACTACAGCTTTTGTTGGCATAGAACTGGTTCTTAACCTTTTTTCAATAACGGACGCCTTAAATTACTGACCCCCACAAGCACCCTAGATAGATAAACAGAGAAGCAGATACCCACAGTCCGATTGTTTTTTCAAAACACTTGTAAGTGCATTTCTGCATACAGCATCCTCGTGCACACTACACACACATCACTTTTCAGTTAGCCACAGTTGAAAGGAATTGTGGTCAATTAATCCTCAGCAGTATATGAGAAAGCTGTGATAAACCGAGAATGATCAATTGCTCTTATGGAAGTAATAAAAGATGGCGGTCGTACAGATAATGATGACACACGTTTAAATGGCAAACATGGAACCAACAGTAAGTGAAGAGATGCCTAGCATTCGGCACTGTATGTAGTGGCTGGATGCGTTTTCTTTCGAACAGTGACAGTATACATTTTCTATTATTTCTTTCAATAGGAAACCGTTGATTAGGACAAGGGCTGTATAGTGAATATAAATTTTAATTTTATCTGATCCTCACGGACCTGCTGAAGCCCATCCATAGACCCACTAGGGAACCATGGACTGCAGTTTTAATAAGCCCTCGGATATAATGTTCGTCAAGAGATCTTATTTCACTCAGTTCATTAAATATTGTCGGACATTTTATGAACTGTTGCGACTAACTCTTGGAGATATTTTCAAAGGAATGATCCGACTCGCCATTGACTGATTCGTTTATCAACCCTTTGCACGGTTAAACCCCAGAAAATATTTTACATTGTAAGAATTTTTCTTTAGATAATAATGGTTTAATGAAAAAGTCCATACAACTAACCGACAGCAGGGTGCGGAAGAGGTTATTTCAGGTATTTCCCAAGGGCATTTGCGCGCAAGTGAAATATACTGGAACTGGAACTTGAACCGGGATCTTTGATTAAAAAGTTCGAGTCATTGCACTCGACTGGCACATCCAACTTTACAACTCCCGGTATGCCCAATTAGTGACCCATCTAGGTACTAGACAGGATGTACGTTGCTTAACTTTGTGTTGATCGTAGGGGAACCGTTGTTTCAATGTTTTGCCCCTGTATCCTAGTAATATAAAATATTATAACTGATCCACAAAAAAGAGCTCAATGTATTTATTATTACAGAGCAAATAAATAGTAATAGAACACAAAATCCAAAATTACCTCATATGACGTAACTGAATAGGTCTATAGCACATATGTAGGAAATTTTAGATGATTTACGACTATATATATATATATATATATATATATATATATATATATTTTATTTATTTATTATAACTTTATCATATAGACAAAACTATTTTGTCAGTGAGTAAAATTTTTGTCTATATGATAAAGTTATGTTAAATAAATGAATAATATATATATATATATATATACATATATATATATATAATTAATTTATTTATTATAACTTTATCATATACACAAAACTATTTTGTCAGTGAGTAAACTTTTTGTCTATATGATAAAGTTATGTTAAATAAATGAATAATATATATATATATATATATATATACATATATTTATATATAATTAATTTATTTATTATAACTTTATCATATAGACAAACTATTTTGTCAGTGAGTAAAATAGTTTTGTCTATATGATAAAGTTATATAAAATAAATGAATAATATATATATATATATATATATACATACATATTTATATATAATTAATTTATTTATTATAACTTTATCATATAGACAAAAACTATTTTGTCAGTGAGTAAAATAGTTTTGTCTATATGATAAAGTTATATATATATATATATATATATTATTTATTTATTATAACTTTATCATAGAGACAAAACTATTTTGTCAGTGAGTAAAATGGTTTTGTCTATATGATAAAGTTATAATAAATAAATAATTATCGCTCTACTATCGGTATCGGCCCCTCTTTTTGGACTAATGCTTGAACGTTAGAATTTATGTATTATTTTCGTTCTCATTGCATCGGAGATATATATATATATATATATATATATATATATATATATATATATATATATATATTAAGGTTATGACTTTTTGTAAAATAATTCATTTCCTGTATCATAATTCATTGAACGTTTTTAACGGTTTAAATCAGTCTATTTAAGAAAATGTCACCTTCAAAACGAAATGCCTCAAATTGTATATAAGTATAGTTGTACTATGACATTCTGGATCCTTCTATACCTTTCTGAAACGTCCTGGAGCATTTTAGAATTTTATACAACCTTCTAGAACTTGTTTTTGTTTAAGGTATTATGTTATGCTATAGCTATAAACTGTTAAATGCGTTAAAATACATAAGTACTACCCAATTATATCATTAGCAAATCGGAGATTTCTCACATCGGTTTACTAAGAGTTTCGTTGAATATTCTGTGGAGTTTAATTTTTGTTTGCCATCGTCTGTCGTATCTATTGTCTGTATTGCCTACATTCCGCTTTTTGTTTAAATTGCTTGAATTGTGTGCGGTGATGAGTGTACGCCAACATCATGCCGTAGCCCAAATACCCCAATGCCTAACCTATTGAAGTAACCCCTTCGGAATGAACAATGGATAGGCCCCCACAAAAGGGCCAGAGTATTATAAAAAAAACTCAATGACAAATTTTAATCATGGTGCCTTCTCTGTTGGAAGCAGTACAAACTAGTACTATTTCTTTATTAACAATGGAACCCAAAACTTGGAAACTAATTACTGTGAATAGAGACTTGTTGGAGGAGGCCCTTAAAAGACTTCAAATATCGACGAAAAATCTTGGCCATAAGGTGTAAGGCAATATGGGAAATTTTGTTACTTACTGAAGTTAAGATTTCCAACCTTCTCAGTTTGATTTTGGCCTCCTTTTCAGCTCGACGGGTTCAGTCTTTGATTTCACCACCCCCACATTTATTTTACCCTACCCATTCCCTTAGAGAGTTAGCTTCTTGATTCTGTTTGAGGACAGAATACAGCGGAAACTTTTATTTTTGTTGGGTGGAGGGGTCCTACTAACATTTGTGACTTTCTGTTTTACGTTTGTGTTATATTTTGTTTGCAATTGGGATTTACACATCTTCCCCTCATTTCATATGATCTTCAGATTTTCTTATATTTTATGAACATATGCACACAAGACATTTTTAAATCATGGGGTTTATTTTGTAGGTTCCATTTGTGTATGCGGTATTGTGGTATATGCAGGAGTAAAAGGCGAAGGGTGTCTTCTTTTGGTATATGTGTTATTTGTATTGAATTAATGGGTCGTGAATCGGACTAGCTAGGTATCGGATAGTTAATGATAACCAACCTTACGCCACTCCCTACTTTTTTGGCCATGCGCCACAATTCTGGTATTTCACAATAATAAATATTTACATCATTAGAAAATTGAAAAATAAAGCTTCCGAAATATATTGATTTTTATTTTTCACGTTTATTGCGTATATGGTAAAATCAATTTTTCGTTCGGTGTATCCTTTTTCAAGAAGTAAAATTAATGTCTTTTTCATTACTTTTGAACAAACGCTCATCAATTTATGATACAAGAACATAGGGTTACAAAAATGTCATAACCCTAATATATATATATATATATATATATATATATATATATATATATATATATATATATATATATATATGTATATGTCTTAAAATGGATACGCCACATGAGAGTATATGTCTTGAAGATGAACCGAACGCTCCTCTGTGGTCCAATCGGTAAAAGGCACGTCGTGTGTGTGTGTGTGTGTGTGTGTGTGTGTGTGTGTGTTTTGGGTAGTTAGGTATATACATATATATATGTTATTGCATTATATCGCTAAGTATACGTGTGAGCGCATGCTGTTCTGTTAATATCAGTGTTTTTTTTTTAATTATATTTACCCGATACGCGCCTATCAAATATCCGCCACATGCAATATGATTGCATATTGCCGTCATCATGGCAGAATTATTTGAACTTCGCTCACGAAGGGAAATCATGTAATATGTGCTTACACCAGCAGGAGCCGTTGTGATGCCATACACGAAGAAAGGTATTATTTTTTTTAGAACCCTCACTGCGGAATCAGTATTGTACACGTGAATATGAAAGAAATTGTAATTTACCTAATGTACGTTTCGATTGGTCTTCAACATGCCGGTGCGCATGCGCAGTTATATATCAATATTAAATCAATATTACTATTTTAGAACTCCCTTTATTATAGTTGATTTTATACGCTTAACTGGAAGACGTCTTGCCCTCGATTCACATAAGACTATTTACATTATTCGGATTATTATCATGTGTGTTGCCATATTTATCACAACGTTTCGGCATTTGTACGCTCCGGCCTTCTTTATGTGTTTGGAATGTCGAACTGAACCCTAACTGGGGTTTACTGTTCTAGTTCCACGTGCCATATCTAATGGATATCAGTTATCAGTTATCTCCTGTTAATTACCCTCTCCAAATTCTCCACCGCCTTAAGCAGGTATTAAGCTCACACGCTTTGGGTCCTGTTATCGGATCTAACTAACGCCTTCATCCACTGTGCCATGTGTCCTTCAGGACATCTGTGTATGAATTTCTGGCTATTATAAACATAATGTCTTCAGCAACCATTTTTTACACACAAAGAGTGTGAGTTCAATACCTGGTCAAGGCGATGGAGAAACCTGAAGAAGGCTGGAGCGTACAACGGCTGAAACGTTGTGATAAATACGGTAACAAATATGAAGGCAATAATGTAAATAGTGTACACAATACCTCATCTCAGAAATATAGACAGATACTGAAGGACATAGGAAAATATGAAGTTGAAACTCCGGTTTCCGTACGAACCCGCGAAGTTAAGCAACGTCGAACCTGGACATTATATAGAAAGGAGTGCGTTTAGGAATACCAGATGCTGTAAATTTGGATGTGCATAAAGGGCTTAAGGCCATATCACGTTAAAACACCGGTTCTCGTAATATCACTGATGTTAAGCAATGTCGAGCGTGGTCAGTACATATATGGGTAACCGCTTGGGAATACCAGCTGCTGTAAGCTTAGATGTCCGGTTGGTATAAAAGGCTTACGACTACATCCTGTTGAATCAACGATCCTCTTACGATCAGCGAAGTTAAGCAACGTCGAGCCTGGTCAGTACCTAGATGGGTGACCAAAACCAAATGCTGTAATGCGGCTTGGAGTTTAACACCGGAGAGCTGTGTTTCAATTCCAGTTGCGTTCGTTATATTCACTTACACTCAAATACATTTGGGAAAGGCATGAATCCACCTATCCCCGGTTATGGGTTAATTGCTAGTATTTTTTGTCAGTAAAATCATTAGTAAAAGAGTAAGTAAATAGCGCAGCCACTTGACTCCGAGGATGCCGGTCTTAGTTACAATTTCTGGAAGAGAACGCGTTATCTAGCGTGATCAACAGTCTAAACAAGTATCTGTCGATATTTCTGAGATGAGGTATTATGTACACTATTTACATTATTCAGACTATTGTCCACATCTCTGTCGCCATATTTATCACAAAGTTTCGGCCGTTGTCCGCTCCGGCCTTCTTCAGGTTTTTGGAATGTCGAACTGAGGTAGACTGTTCTAGTTCCACTTGCCATGTTTAATGGATGTCAGTTATCAGTTATCTCCTGTTAATTTATCCCTCTGAATGTTCTCCACTGCCTTAGCCAGGTATTGAACTCACACACTGTTATGGGAACTTACTCATAATAATAATGGACTATTCCGGACATCATAAATACTGCTCCTCAAGAGGAAGGGCAGACAGAGATAGAGTCGCGTCAGACGATTACTGTAAGACATTGGAATAGTGATACTTGTCGAGACAACATAGTTCACTCTAACCAAATCTGATAGTCATTACTAATACTTCTACTTCTTTGTATATATTTCTGTTTGTAATATATCTGTGTTATACCATACCTGTGTTCGAGTTATTCTTCATTGGTTCTACCTTGGACCATCACCGTGGTACAAGGAACTTGGACCATAACACACTCTTTGGGTCCTGTCACTGGATCTAACCTCTTCCTAGCAAATTGACCACCGGGTCTCTTGGTCTGAAATCGAACGTTCTAACCAGACAGCCACGTGACCATTTCTGGCTTTAAATAAACTGCAAAGGGTTGATATGCTGTAAAAAGCATTCAATCAATCAAATAATCAATCCATTTACTACCTACGTTACCCGCTGTTTTCATCAAACCCTACTTCCAGAGTGTTTCTCCTAGAAACTTCCAAGACATGGGTGATCACGGCTCTCCACAACTTCTTCGTTTTTCCTTTTAGTAATTTTAGAATCTTTGCGATATCGCTGTCTTTTTTCTTCCATCGATTCACACAAATGTAGCTTCCCTCTGCCTTTTCTATAAATACTTTCATGGTAATTGTTCTAATGAACTTTCCGCTCTGATACCTAGACTAAGCTTAACCGTTTCTTCTGTCACACTTTTCGTCTGTTGACCACGCCTCCGATTTCCTGCTTTTCAGTCAATTCTGATCTTAAAATCTTTATTTTCATCTTCATTCCCGTTCGTTTATCATTCTCTTTCCTTTCCCGTGTACTGAGTCTTCGTCGACTTTCAGAAAGCTTCATCTGGAGACGGATGTAGCACTACGGCTTTCCATAAATGTTCGCCACCATCATCCAGTAGCTGTATGAAGGTACCATTTGACAAGTCATCTATGACGGGGAGCTGACGGAACTATTCTTCCTGTTGGTGGTCGACTGGATAATGCGGCAGGCAACGGAAGGCAACGGTAGGCAGGAGAACTGCTTAAAATTGGATCTGGACTAGGCAGACGACATCAGCCTTCTCACCCACAAACAACAAGATGCACAAGAGAAGCTGAGTAGTGATGCACAAAAAGCGGAGAAGACTGGCCTCCAAATCAACATCGGGAAGACGGAAGTCATGACGGTAAACAACAGGCAACAAGACTCAGTGTGACGACTACACCAAGAAGATAAGTTTGTTTACCTGGGGAGCGTAGTCAGTAAAGAACAGGGGGACAGATGAAGACATGAAGTACTACGACTTTCTATCAAACTTTGTCACCATCATCCAGTAGCTGTATGAAGATGCCACCTATCAAGCCATCCATGACGGGTAGCTGACGGAACCATTCTCCGTGCAAACTGTCGTTCGTCAGGGATGTCTGTTGTCGCCGACGATCTTCCTGTTGGTGGTCGACTGGATAATGCGGCAGGCCACGGTAGGTAGGAGAACTCGTTTCCAGTGGACCTTCGTGAAGCAGCTGGAGGAACTGGACTTCGCAGACGACATCAGCCTTCTCACCCACAAACAACAAGAGGAGCAGGAGAAGCTGAGTCGTGTTGCAGAAAAAACGGAGAAGACTGGCCTCCAAACCAACATCGGGAAGACCCAGTGCGACTATGTCAAGAAGGAAGTAGATAAGTTTGTCTATCTGGGGCGTCAGTAAAGATTGGAGGACAGATGAAGACATCAAGTGCCGAATCAATAAAGTCCGACTCGCTTTCCGCACTCTACGGTCAATCTGGAGACTAACACCCCTCTCACTTTACAACAAGATCTGTATCTTCAACACCAGCGTCAAGTCGGTCCTACTTTTCGGCTCAGAAACATGGCGGGTAACCAAAACCAACATCCACAGACTTCAGACATTTACTAACCGATGTCTCAGGAAACATCAGGTTACCTGAAGTAGTCTCCAACGACCAACTGTGGGACAGGACCAGACAACCCCCCATCGAGACTGACATCGAGAAACCGAAATGGGGATGGATCGGCCACTCACACCGAAAGCCTGCTTCTAGTGTCACCAGACAAGCCCTTGACTGGAATCCACAAGGGAAGCGAAATGTGGGTCGACCAAAACAGACTTGTCGCAGAAGTGTTGACGCAGAGGTGAAGGCAGCTGGCACGACATGGGCCGAGCTGAAGAGGATCTCCCGGAACCGCGTCCGTTGGAGGGGGTGTTGTTGTGGCGCTATGTTCCCCGATGAATCAAGAGGCATAACTTTCCATAACAATATATTTTCTCATATTCTCTCAGACTTAGTAACCCTCTTGCATTTTAATGGTTTTATTGCCTCGCTTTGTGGGAAATAACTTCATCATATTTAAATATACAGTGTAACCCGGATATAAGAGAGTTGTCGGGACCGGAGAAGAAGTATCTTATATCCGGGTTTGTCTTATATCCGGGTTTGGTCTATTTTGTTTTATTAACACAGGCTCTAATTTGGGACCAGAGAAAATATCTCTTATATCCGAGTTTCTCTTATATCCGGGTCTCTTATATCCGGGTTACACTACATGTTTCGTTTAATTAATTGTATGTGAAAAACGGTTTCACAGAGTGACAACACCAGATGACGAACACATAGTTAAATATCAGTTATTAATAATTAATAATTTTTCTTTCCCTTCATATTCTTCCATATTCAGTAACTCTTGACGCTTGAGGGGCTTTATTGTTATGACTGAAGCCAAATTATTTGTAAAAAGTGTTCTTTTTGCCTTAAGACTTCTTTCTGGCTTACCTGCACTCTCCAAGGAAAATCTCAGCCTTAGGATCATAGAATTTACAAAATATGTTCTCCAGAAACAAAGCCAGGTCGTAAAACCTAAGAAAACTTCGGGAGATAATGATAAAAGTGGGCGGAAATGTTATGCGATCTTCAATCAGATGTTTAGAAGTGTTTAGAGGTGTTTAATAGTTGTGCAATCTTCTCCCAGGTGTAGAAAGACTTTAAGCGATGGTAATATGATTCTGCCGACGAAAGCTTAACATATTACCAGAGATAAAAGATGTGGCCATCAATGAAGTTTTAAAGAAAACAGGATCTGCAAGTAAATTTATACTTATAATCAAAACGAGACAGGTTTCTTTTAAGGCTCATAAAACCGGGACTCGTGACTGTAACGTTAGATAGACAGAAAGAAGGAAGAAACTCAATGGGAAATAAGATACATTTTTATAATCTTTTTACCAAACCAAGACAATAAAGCCGCTAAGACACAAGGGGTCACTGAATATTTTTTCAGATAACAATATTTTTTACAGAGACAAGTCCAACTATTTAACCCATTGCTGAGGAGAGAGAGGGTGGATTCATTTTTTTTCTGAAGGCTTTTTGTGCGTTATTGTATATAACGAAGGCGACTGGAATTCGAACACAGCTCTCCAATTTCTTATTCCGAGACGCAATCAGTTACACCACCCGCATATTCATGTTTTTAAAAAAAGGCAGAGTGCAGATTAGCTGCGATAGTGAGAGTGGTTGAAATCTAGGCGCCATGTCAAAACCTATAATATTGCAGATTCTTCTTTGGATTTTGTCGAGTGTCTCAAGATACATAACAGATGTACCAGATCAAATGTGGCTACAACGTAGCAATGGAATCTTTCACATATCTTTATGAGGTAATATATTTTTCTTTTTCCTTTTAAATTAATTTAATGACCAGGGTTTCTTCGGAAACTTGTTTCCAGCACATCTTTGAGTCAATTTAACGAGCAGAATTTTTCCGGAATCCTGTATCCATCCCTCTTCTGAATTGGCAAACATAACATTTTGTTAGTGATTGTAGATAAAAGTAGAGTCCTTTGAAAAATGACCTTCCAAAAGCTTCATGTGCGATCCCCTTTCTCGGAACACAAGCGGGCGGATAGGGTCGGTGCGTCCTCCAGCTAGTATCCATATAATTAATGTCGAGTGAAGCAGTCAGTCAGTAAGGAAAGTCCGCAGTTAGTGAGACGATCAGGCAATGAGTGTAAGGGTCCTTTTTTTGTGAGAGGAAGGTGATAAGATAGCAGGATTTCATCTTCATGAAGCCGAAGGAAGACATTGCCGATTAAATGATGAATCGCATTTTTTACTATTTCCCAATCAGTGTCTTGAAAAGCATTTGTCATTATTCTTTGCTGAATTCGATCACCGCTACTGAGACAAACCTGTGAATATAGCCACCCCGGTGTATACGCATATACAGCCAACTTTAGATATAATCATCACAGCTTACATAGAAACGTGCAGAATGACAGCAGTATTCAACTCATTTCTTTACGAATTTTTTTGGATATGTACGTCATTACCATGGCTTGACTTCACGAAGAAAGGCGTAGTATTTTGTGATCGCCCGCACTGATAGCAAGAAACCCGAAATAGACCAAGCTTATGAAATTTTAAGCTGAAGATCACCTACACATTCTCAATCACATCATTTAAACAAGCTGTTCAACAAAATTACCTCGCAAGCCATTTTTTTTCATTTATTTCTGTAAGACTTTTATTCTTACTTGCATTATTTTCATTACATCTTCATTGCCATATTCACAACCATTCGGCCGTTGTACGGCCTTTTTCAGGTGATTGGAATTTCGAACCGAAACCTTAATTGTTCTATTTCCACATGCCCTGCCTCCTCTGGGTGTTATTTCCCTTTAACTCAACTCTCCAAGTGGCCTGGTAGTGAACTCACAATTCTTTGGGTCTAGTCACTTGACCTACCCAGCGTCTTTATCCTCTGGGTCATGAATATACTGTCAAGGTCTGCCACCCATTCCAATAGATACTCAAATAGTATCTGTCACTCAGAAATCCCATATTTAACAAGATTATTCTCAGCGGTCGTGATTGACAAGTCCAGGAAGAACATCCCAGCTCATCTAACAAATATTCTTCTTCTTTTATATGCCGTGTCCTTTCAGTGCGTAGGCGATCATGGCTCTCCACCTCTTCTTGTTCCTTGAACCACTTAGTAAGGTTTGTCTTGTTGTTATTTCTCCCACACCCTATTCTGCCATTCACTTGCTTAAGCCCGTTGCGTCACGCGTTGCTTTCCCTCTTTCTCTCTATCCGCCCTGTGAGTATCAGATTTTCCAAGCCTTCCTTTCTCATTATGTGTCCCAGAAATTTCAGCTTCCTGTTTCTGATAATAAGTATTAGTTTCTTCTTGTTTGCATCTTCTCCAAAACCTCATCGTTGCTCACATGTTCCGTCCATGGTATCCTGAGCATCCTTCGGTAGAACCACATCCGTGTTGTCTCGAGTGTGTTCTTCATCCCTAAGGAGACCGTCCAACATTCGCTAACGTTACTAATTCAATATGAGTGATAAGAATTTTTTTATTAAAAAGATTTTCAGTTTGTTTACGTTATGGGTATAGGTGTGCATAGGTACGTATCAGTTTGTTAAGGTTTGGTTTTGTTTATTTTGTTTTACGGCATATCAACCTCAATGGGTTATTTAATGCCGATAAAATTTTTATTGCTGGTAATATTTTAATTTCTCAAAAATCTATTTCTGGTAATATTTTTCCGTCAAAAATGTATTGCTATTAATAGTTTTTTTTTTCTTCAAAAATTTATTCCTGGTAATAATTTTTTTACAAAGTTTTTCTGGTATTAAAAAACTATTTTTACACTTTCATAGTGTTTTTACCCCAGTTTAGGAATTAACTATTTGCCCATAACTGGGACCCTAACAGGTGCTACCACACCGGGTAAAGGTGGATATGGGAACATCAGCAATTAAGAGGTGGTTCCACGCCGCTCAAAACCTCCTGATCAGAAGCCTTGCTGCTGGACGTAGTTTATCATCTTACCCAGAAGGCTGATGTAGTTTATCGTTATACCCATGACGAAGGTTTGTTAAGATTGGCGTGAATTTTTACTGTTTGTGCGTGTTTGAGAGAGTATGCATTCATGGGTAAGTGCAGGACTCTGTGTGTGTGTGTGTGTGTGTGTGTGTGTGTGTGTGTGTGTGTGTGTGTGTGTGTGTGTGTGTGTGTGTGTGTGTGTGTGTGTGTGCGAGCGCGCGTGTGCATTAGCGACTGACGGATCTGTCCGGCTCATAAAAGTCGAGTGTCAGGAACAAAGTTATTTCATTGAGAAGGACAATTACCAAAAAAAAAAAAAAATCGATGTGGCCTTTTTTTCAATATCCGACGCACTCGGCAGGCACAAAAGATTATTGTCTATTCATTGATTTACAAAGATTTCGCTCTCTCTATTCAAAGCAAACTTACCTTCATTTTTTCTTCTTTTTTCATTTATTTATGCTTTACGTAAATATATTTCCACTCTGTCTCTCTTCATGGTCTGTCGGATTTCGTTCATGTTGCTTTTTTCTCTCTCATTCCCTCATTCTATTTAACTTTCTTTACTTTTTCTTTTTTCTTTTTCTTTTATCTTTCTTTCTTTTTTTATTGAATCTTTAAGTAAATTTATTTACACTCCCTCTCTCTCTTCCTCATTGTCGTATCTTGTTCATTTAGCTTTTTATTTCTGATTCTATCTCTGCTTTTCATTCTTTCTTTCTTTCTTTCTTTCTTTCTTTCTTTCTTTCTTTACCTTTTACGAAAATTTGTTGTCTCTTTCATGCTTTCCTTCTTTGTTTGTTTGTTTCTTTCTTTCTTTCTTTACCTTTTACGGAAATTTGTTATTTGTCTCTTTCATGCTTTCCTTCTTTCTTTCTTTCTTTCTTTACCTTTTACGGAAATTTGTTATTTGTCTCTTTCATGCTTTCCTTCTTTCTTTCTTTCTTTCTTTCGTTCTTTCTTTCTTTCATTCGTTCATTCTTTTCTTCTTTCTTTCTTTCTTTCGTTCATTCTTTCCTCCTTTCTTTCTTTCGTTCATTCTGTCCTTTCTTTCGTTTGTTCATTCTTTCCTTCTTTCTTTCTTTCTTTCTTTCTTTCGTTCATTCTTTCCTTCTTTCTTTCTTTTGTCATTCTTTCTTTCTTTCTTTCTTCCTTCCTTCCTTTCGTTCATTTTGTCTTTCTTTCTTTCTTTCTTTCTTACTTTACCGTTTACGTAAATTTGTTACTTGTCTCTTTCACACTTTCCTTCTTTCTTTCTTTCGTTCATTTTGTCTTTCTTTCTTTCGTTCGTTCTTTCTTTCTTTCTTTCTTTCTTTCTTTCTTTCTTTGATGCAATTCTATGTTCTTTTTTTCTTCTTAATCTTCCTTCTCGTTCTTTTTATTTCTCTCTCTTCCATTTTCTTATTCTTCATTTTGCCTTTGTTCCATGATTCACACCTCCACTATTACTTTCCTGTTTTTACTTCATTTTTTCATTCTCCAGATGTACACTAGTGTCATCGCCTTTGGGTAATGGGTAACGAGCTAGCTAAGCAGACGCTTTCTGCTCGCTAGTTTGATTTACCCGTTTTCGAAATTTTTCCTAACTTTCGTAAATACGTTTATAGATATTTGCAAAGCTTTGGTATAGTGTGGCACAAGGGCAAACGTAAGAGGAAATCAAAATTATAATGATATGCTAAGTAAGTAGTGGCAGGATTTTACTTGGATCCGTATATTAACGAGAGAATATTCAGTTACCTTAGCCACAAGGCAACCCTCTCATATAGAAATATTAGGTTTTCCGGTAATGTCCGATTTTAGAATAAACCTTTTGTTTTCTAATATATTATCATAATAAATACACAAAACTATATTATTCATTCCTAATTATTAAAGTGTCTTGTTTGTTAATTTTATATCAAGCTCTTTCAGAATTTTGTTCTCAGATATGTGATGCACCCTGTGTATACCATGGAAAATAGAATTAGGTCGTTCGGAAAATAATGTCCGATATCAGAATAAACCCTTTGTTTTCTAATATATTATTATAACAGTTGCACACAAATATTAATCATTCCTAATTATTAAATTTTCCTCTTTCTTAATTTTAATGTCTTGAAGATGACAAAATAAACGTGTTTAATCTACAAAGTTGGTTAATTTCACATTTCAAAGAAAAAACTGGTTTGTCGGTAAAACACTACTAGATTACTTTTCTATATCAAATGGATTTACATTTAAGAGCAAACTGCCCAATTTTAACGTCATTTAAATGAGATATAAGGCTATGATTTTAAACCTTTTAAATCTTACATGTATTAATTTCAAATCTACTTATTAATAACTGCATTGTTTCTTTCCAGGTAGACTGACATTTGACAGCTCAAAGAAGACAATTAGTAAAAAATGTCATCAGCAGCAGATATGATGTTATCATTTATCAGGTATCAGATGTGGCATCCACTGAATACAATTCTTCGTCATGCAAATTTAATTTTGCAGAATATTGCTCTGACTGGATATACTAATAGCATTAGTTATTTCATTTGTAGTCAATCGCTTGTCATACCTATGTGTCGAGAATAAGATCAATGTTTTCCTCAGGAGTAGCAGTTGCAGTACGTCCACACACTGCGCCATATCCAACACTCTCCCTTCTCCTCCTAATATTCAACTGCCTATTTTAGCACTGTTGAGGAATGAGTCTCGACATCTTTGAATGTAAAAACCATATCAGCATGAACGTCTTTGTGGGTAAAAACCCTTTTTTCTGCAGGTACTTAATAACACTGTAACGACAAATTTTGTCCATTTTCAAGAAAAGCCGCCACAAATTACATTTGATGTCTTCTTTGAGCAGTCAGATATCGGTCTACCTGGACATAAACAATGAAGTTATTGAGGTAAAGATTGGAAGTGAATGCATGCAAGATTTCACAGCTATATCATTACTTGATCATCATCAACCTCTGGACTTTTCAGACACTCACCTTTATATATATATATATATATATATATATATATATATATATATATATATATATATATATATATATATATATATGTATATATATATATATATATATATATATATTGAAGAGAAGTCGCTACTAGTTACTTTTGATGTTTTCTCTCAACAGTCAGATGTCGGTTTACCAGACATAAATGTATATATATATATATATATATATATATATATATATATATATATATATATATATATATATATTTCTGCTATGAAATTTATGCAGCTTTATATATATATATATATATATATATATATATATATATATATATATATATATATATATATATATATTGAGAAGTCGCTACTAGTTAATTTTGATGTTTTCTCTCAACAGTTAGGTGGCGGTTTACCAGACATAAATGTGTATATATATATATATATATATATATATATATATATATATATATATATATATATATATATATATATATATATATATATATATTTATTTATTTATTTCTGCTATGAAATTTACGCAGCTTTATAAACATATTCATTCGTAAATTTCGCTTGAAGATGAAACAGCTTGATACTTTAATTCAATTTAATTTTTATAATTAAATTAAATTTTTGGGCTCTTGTTTTTGAAAGATGAGAACTCTTATGTAAAGCTGGAATCATATATTAAAAAAATAATTATATATATATATATATATATATATATATATACATATATACATACATATATATATATATACATATATACATACATATATATATATATATATATATATATATATATATATATATACTATATATATATATATATATATATATATATATATATATATATATATATATATATATATATATATGTATATACCGGGTGTAACAGCAAAATTGCCCAAATCCTGTAACACCAAAATTGTCCAATTGTTAGATTAAGATTTGAACCAGTGTATCTTAGAAATGATTAATGATATCTTACTGGAATACAGCGATGTTTTATAAAACACTGCTGGACTCTACTTTGATCAATACGAATGTATATATATCTATAGAGAGAGGGAGAGAGAGGGAGTGAAATAGAGAGAGGACGACAGAGAAACAGTGAGAGCGAGATAGAGAGGAAGAGAAACAGAGAGAGAGAGTCTACCAAAAATATTTGTATACATACTTCAGGAAAGGAAACACTTTTGTTACTTTATCAAATTGCGATAATACTGTTTACTGTAGCACGATATTTTCCCGACGGGTGGCATTTCCCGCATGGCTGTAGCATCAACAAGTCCCAAACGATGTTGTGTGTCGCAGAGAGCAGACAACATTGGCGATTCTTCGACAAGAATTTGAAAATGCATGCGAAGCAGTCCCACGTTGCCCAAACAGTAGTTCTCCGTACACCGTATGTAAATGTCTGGAAACTAAAAGGCAGCATTTTGAGCGTCTCTTGTGATTGTAAAGTCCAAAGATATCTTGTATTAATCTCCTGATGTCTCAATTTCTGCATTAATTAAGTAGTGCAATATCTCTACAAGTTTTTCCTTTCTTGTAGTTTGTGTGCACTCTGTATATATGTATCCAGTGGAACATCAAAATTATCCAAATCGTGTAACAGCAAAATTGTCCAATTGTTAGATTAAGATTTGAACCAGTGTATCTTAGAAATGATTAACGATATCTTACTGGAATTCTGCGATGTTTTTAAAACACTGTTGGACTCTACTTTGATCAATAAGAATGTATAATTACTCTCCAAGCTTAACAGAAGAAGCGTGATGAAATCGATTGTTGTGGTAGGATCCACCTAATCTGCATAGGTGACGACCGACTATATAAATAATGGTTGGTACCGGAAGACGGGGGAGCGAATACAGAGATCCAGCTAGAGACTCTGCCCGACTGCGACTTAGTCAACACATTCTCCAGGAACGTCTTCCCAGAAATATACAGAAATACTATATGTACATATTGTGTACATTTTCTTGTTATAATACATTCTTGTTCTAAGTACATTTTGTGTTGCATTATTATTCCATGCATTAGTCGAGACTCAACAATGAGTCAAGACTCAACATCGATCATTGACGAAAATGACATGTTCATCATTAATTCCTCATAGCTAACGATCAGATGTTCATGAAGTATTGAAATAATGTTCAAATATATATACAAAGACATTTTTATGTTTAACATTCTTTTTATAGATAAAAGTATTTAAGTAAATGCTCTGTTTATAATAAACAGTATTAAATAACATTTATCGGCCTGAATGTCCGAGAAATCTTCATAGAAAATATTCGTCCTTCGATAGAATTCGAACCTGTACCTTATAAGGAACCGTCATATAACCAGACGTGCCTTACCACTCGGCCACAAAGGATCGTACTGCGTGCAATCTCGAATTTAATGCTTATAAACTTCAATCTTCCATGACGTTTCCGTATAGGATACAGCTTCGAATCCTTTGGAAAGACAGTGGTGGTGACAAAACCATTTTACCCTGTTCTCTTTCCAGCTGAATAACTCAGATGGTTTTTCAATGATTCTTGCGAAAAATAATATTTTTGCTTTTACGCCCAGTATATATATTTCCTTCCTCTGGGTCGCTGCGTCATAGGTTATGGGACGACAGGGGAATAAAGCTTTGCACAGAGCTGTCGTTTTGTCAACTCTTTTGTATGACTCTGAAACTTGGACACCTTAATATACAGGCTGCGGCAGAAATACCTCCCAAATAATCGTAAAACATTAGCGGTATATGTGGCTGTTGTTTCGACAGTACCCTCTATTAAATGCAACTAATATTCCTCCTCGGCTATACGCCAACTAGAATGCCCTTTCTCTCCTGTTTCATACATTAACTATCTATATTTTTTAGATGATTTATTTTGATTGTTTACGTCATTTATATTGTTTGGGCTGCTGTCCTCATCTTTATTGATATATTCACGACGTTTCAGCCGTTGTACGACCCGGCCTTCTTCAGGTGAGTGGAAATTCGAATTGAAATGATGGACGAAATAAAAGGTTTAGTTCGAAATTCCAAACACCGGAAGAAGGCCGCGGCGTACAACGGTCGAAACGTCGTGAATATGACAATAAAGGTGAGGCCAACAGTCGGAACAATGTAATTATTGTAAATAGATTCGTCTCTTTCCAAAAACCGTTGGTTCAAAATTGTACGCAAGCGATAAGGCCAACGTTTGAACTCGGCTCCGTGTATTTAGCTTGCACGCCGCTAAGCGTTACCTTACCGTCATATCCACCGTGTCGTCGGAAATAGTCTTTCTATAAAAGCATTTTATTTTTAAAATCTGCTTTACTCACGCTCTCTAATCCTTTGTTGACGTCACGGATTTTATTTGTAAACGAGGTACCCGCAAAGAATATTACGATACAAGCAAAATTAAAAATGGCGGCTCAGAGTAAACCATCACCGATTGAAATGAGATAACCTATAGTCATATTTTAAATCTCTCTCTCTCTCTCTCTCTCTCTCTCTCTCTCTCTCTCTCTCTCTCTCTCACCCTAACCATCATCTGCTCATTATCGTATCACTTGTCGCATCTTTCCGCTGTCAATGAAATGGCAAGCATTAGGGTCAGATAATCGTTCTCGAATAATTAATGTCTCTCTTTAATATCTTGGGGTAAAGTCGCGCTAAACGATAATAATCATTAGTCATGGTGAATTGGTTGAGTCGATGTTGCATCGCTTTTTAATCAAATCTTACCTTGAACTCATAGGGAATATTGAAGGCAAGAGAACAGGGGGAAAAACAGCAAAGTAATAAAGAAATTTCCGATATATTAGGGAAATTTAAACCATCAACACACAGATGAAGAAGACATGAATCGACAGAGATGTGGTTCTACTGCCGAGTGCCCTTAGAAACAAAGAAAAGGGTGTTGGACGGCTATGCAAGATCTAATCTCGTATATGGCAGTGAATGCTGGACAATCTCCTTACAGATGAAGAAGAGACTTGAAGTGACACAGATGTGGTTCTACTGACGAGTGTCCTTAGAAACAAAGAAAAGAGTGTTGGACGGCTATGTAATATCTAATCTCCTATATGGCAGTGAATGCTGGGCAATCTCCTCACAGATGAAGAAGAGACTTGAAGCGACAGAGATGTGGTTCTACTGACGAGTGTCCTTAGAAACAAAGAAAAGAGTGTTGGACGGCTATGTAATATCTAATCTCCTATATGGCAGTGAATGCTGGGCAATCTCCTCACAGATGAAGAAGAGACTTGAAGCGATAGAGATGTGGTTCTACTGACGAGTGTCCTTAGAAACAAAGAAAAGAGTGTTGGACGGCTATGTAATATCTAATGTCCTATATGGCAGTGAATGCTGGGCAATCTCCTCACAGATGAAGAAGAGACTTGAAGCGACAGAGATGTGGTTCTACTGACGAGTGTCCTTAGAAACAAAGAAAAGAGTGTTGGACGGCTATGTAATATCTAATCTCCTATCAGCCAGTGAATGCTGGACCTTCCCCTTATAGAGGAAGAAGAGGCTTGAAGCGACGGAGATGTGGTTCTACTGAGGAGCGTCCTTAGAAACAAGGAAACTAATAACTAATCTTCTATATTGTAGTGAATGCTGGACTTTTTCACAGATAAATAAAGGCTTCTTGGAGATATAATTATACCCAAAATATAATGGGATTGTCATACGTAGAACACATGGGCAATATTGAGTCGAAACAAGGAATTCTTTATGCAAAAAGGGTAAGTTAATATTTCTGGTAAACAATACGTAAAGCGTACCTAGAAAATACATTGAGAGTAAGAGAAAGAGTGACTGTATGAATGAATGTTAGAACAAGATGAAATTAGGTTCAAAGCTTGTTAAGACCAACAAAATACAGAACGATCTGGTGTTCTCTGATAGCCTATTTTCTGATAAACAAACGACTGTAAAAGAACCTGAACTAATTGGATTCGTGATAAATTTGGAACGTGAACAAAACTTTTTGGACTGAAATTTTTGTTCCCCGAACAAGAAACCGAGACTTACTCAAAATGTCCGATGTTCATTTTCCGGACCAGATGATTGGATGTGACCAAAATTTCTAATCTCTGCCCCTTGCGATAAGATTTAACCAACATTTTCTTTTCACCCCAGAAAGTGGGACAAGATTAAAATTTCCTTATTCCGACTAAAATAATAGGGACTTGATAAACATTTACAATTTCCGAACCAGGCGATGGGACTTGTCTAAAATTTCGCTTTTCGCACCCAGAATGCAAGACATGACCAAAATTTTCGATTTCCAGCCCAAACAACTGGAATTGAGCAGGAATTCGAATTACCGTTTCTGAATATGGGACTTGATCAACATTTCTAATTCCCTGTCCAAAAGATTGAACCTCACCAAAATTGCTTATTTCAGGCTAGGACGATCAAATTTGACCAAATTTTCTTTTTCAGCCGAGAAGGTGGAACAAGACCAAACTTTTCAATTTCCGGTTCAGACAATGGGACATGATCAAAAAATTTCATTTTTCTTGTCCAGAAGATGAGACGACCAAAATGTCGAACTTCTAGACTAGAAGATGTAGTTGACCAAAATTCCCATTTTCATCTTCTGAATCTTGAGATTTGAACAAAATTCTTCATTTTTGACGCAAACAATGAACTTGATCAAAATACCAGATTTTCACTCCCGACCAAAGGAAATGTCAAAAGTTTCCGTTTTCCGGCGAAGAAGGTAAAACTTGACCAAAGTTTCCGATTCCTTGCTAAGAGGATTGGCATTCTTCAAAATTTCCGTTGCAAGCTTTTAACAGTAAGAAAACAGCAGATATGGTCGTCAGCAAGAGGCAGTCCAAGGCTACACGGTGAGACAGATCAGAATGAAACAAGTACAGAAATGTAACATTTTGTGTAGTGTAATAACAGACCATGGAGAATGAGACACTGGATTGGTTTGGTTTAGTTTGGTTTATTTTGTTTTACCGCATATCAACCTCAATTTAATACCGACAAAATTTTTATTGCTGGTTATATTTTCTATCTATCTATCTATCTATCTATCTATCTATCTATCTATCTCAGTATATATTGATTTGGTTTGTTTTACGGTATATCAACCTCAATGGTTTATTTAATACCGACAAGATTTTTCTTGCGGGTAATTATATTCTATCTATCTATCTATCTATCTATCTATCTATCTATCTATCACAGTATATATTGGTTTGGTTGGTTTTGTTTTACAGCATATCAACCTCACTGGGTTATTTAATGCCGACAAAATTTTTATTGCTGGTTATATTTTTTTTCAAAAAAAGGATTTCTTGTATCTTGTAATTTTCTTTTTCAAAAATGTATTGCACGTAATAATTTTTTCTTCAAAAATTCATTGCGGATAATAATTTTTACAAAATATATTGCTGGTATTAAAACTTATTTTTACACTTTCGTAGTATTTTGACCCCAGTTTAGGGGTGGGGGTGGGGGCTTAACTATTAAACACCAGCAATCAAGAGGTGGTTCCACGCTTCTCAAATCCTTCCGATCAGAGGCCTTGCTGTAGGATGTAGTTTATCGTCATACCCATGGACTCGGATGTAGTTTATCGTCATACCCAGGACGCGGATGTAGTTTATCGTCTTACCCAGGACGCAGCTATAGTTTATCATCTTGCCCAGGACGCGGATGTAGTATATCGTCTTAACAAGGACGCGGATGTAGTTTATCATCTTAACCAGGACGCGGATGTAGTTTATCGTCTTACCCAGGACGCGGAAGTAGTTTATCATCATAACCAGGACGCCCCATTGTTAAGGTTTTACTCCTCGGTAGATGAGCAGTTGACGTCTTCTACAGCTCCAGCCGATAGGGCGGTGTGACACTGGATTCCAAATGAACATTTCTATAGCGAAAGATGCCTTACAGAAAGCAAACTATCTAATATGAATCAAAATTAAAGAAAATCACTGCCTTGCCATACCTACGTCTTTATATGACTTTGAACGACGGACACGGATGAAATGTAGTTTTGAATCATCAGGGATTATGTTTCTAAAGGCAGATGCTGAGAATACGATGTACAGACCATGTAAACAAGGTGAAAATTCGAAAAATATGTGAAGACTAACATACTTTATTCTTTTTTTTCTTCACTGTAAAGTGAAGAAAAAAAAGATGAGGAAGAATTGGAGTGAAAAAGAAAAAGAAAAGGAGGAGTTTGAGTAAAAATGAAGTAAGATGAGAAGGAGCTTGAGTGAAGGAGAAAGATGAGTAGGTCTTTGAGTGAAGAAGGAAAAAGATGAGGAGGAGTTTGAGTAAAAATGAAAAAAGATGAAGTGGGAGCTTGAATGAAGGAAAAAGATGACTAGGTCTTTGAGTGAAGAAGGAAAAAGATGTGGAGGAGTTTGAGTAAAAATGAAAAAGATCATGTGGGAGCTTGAGTGAAGGAAAAAAATGAGTAGGTCTTTGAGTGAAGAAGGAAAAAGTTGAGGAGGAGTTCGAGCAAAAATGAAAAAAGATGAAGTGGGAGCCTGAGTGAAGGAAAAAGATGAGTAGGTCTTTGAGTGAAGAAGGAAAAAGATGAGGAGGAGTTTGAGTAAAAATGAAAAAGATCATGTGGGAGCTTCAGTGAAGGAAAATGATGAGTAGGTCTTTGAGTGAAGAAGGAAAAAGATGATGCGGAGTTTGAGTAAAAATGATGAAAGATGAGGAGGTATTGGAGTGAATAAGGAAAAACGATTAGTAGCTGAATTGAAAAAGAAAGTTTAGGGCGAGTTGGAGCGGTGAAGAAACATGAGTAGGAGTCGAGGGAAAGAAGAAGAAGAAAAATGCTGTGGTTGATGGTTGATGGAGAAAACAATGAATTGAAAGAACCACGAGGAGGCGGAGGAAGAGGCAGAAGAGGAGGAACAGGAAGATGTGAGAGGAAGAAGGAAAAAATGCGTTGATTTCTTGCGCTAAGCCTTCTGGAATATCCGTTGGAGTTAATGTTCTCCCTTTTCCGCGCTCACCTCAAATCATTTCTAATCTGTTCAGCTTCAACGCATTTGGTTCCCTTCAACGCTAATCGATTCACGTTTTACACTCTGAATATTTTCCATCAACGAACTTTAAAGTTTGACTGAATTCCATTAATGGAAGCCCGCTGTCTTCTACTCGATGAGCAGGATCACTTGACCATGACCCACGGGTCATTAGTTAAATTCCTAGTACGATACCATGTTGAAAAGTCCTCAGCCCAAATAATGCCTATGAAATATGAGCAAATAACCAAACAACGTATTCTCTTTTATTTTTTCTTTGGTGGCGATGGAAGTGGATCTTGGGCGGGTTGATAGTTTTCATCAGATTCGCAAAATTAATTAAGTTAAATTAAGGAAAACGAACTTACAACTAAATATGTATGTATAGATAGATAGATAGATAGATAGATAGATAGATAGATAGATAGATAGATAGTCAGTCTCTGATAGATAAATACATAGTCTGTGATAAATAGATATATAGATAGATAGAATACATGAACAGACTGTGATATATATATAGAGAGAGAAAAAAAACATAGATAGATAGAGAGAGAGATTGTGATATGAACATATAGAGATATAGATATATCGACATGAACAGATACTGATATATAGCATACATGAATAGACTGCATATATATATATATATATATATATATATATATAGATAGATAGATAGATAGATAGATAGATAGATATGAACAGTGTGATAGATATAGATATATAGATATATCTACATGAACAAACTCTGATAGATAGATAGATAGATAGATAGATAGATAGATAGATAGATAGATAGATAGATAGATATGAACACTGTGATATTTATAGATATAGATATATGGATATATCTACATGAACAAACTCTGATAGATAGATAGATAGATAGATATAATACATGAATAGACTGTCTACATACATACATATATATATATATATATATATATATATGTGTGTGTGTATATATATGTATATATATATATATATATATATATATATATATATAGATAGATAGATAGATAGATAGATAGATATACTTGAACAGGCCAGAGTGCTTACACAATTATTCAGGCGTAAAAGTACAAATGGTCTCTCAATGGAATACAAAGCCGTCATATTTGTTCGAAAATTCCCTTGTGATTCCGAGTAGGTGACATTATTACTCCAAAATGCGTTCACGAATCTATCATCCAAATCAGAATGAACGCCAGCAACGTATAAAACTATTGCTACTTCATTGGTGAAGGTATGCATTAATTCCATTCGGCTTACGCTATATCTATTTTCTTCCTTATTTTCAAATCCCATCGTGCAGACTGAGAGCTGAGGCTTATTCAAGCAAATTATGAGTTAAGAAGACTGAAAAACAACAAAATTATATTTGCTTGTGTTATGATTGTTTTCTTTTGAGTCATATATATTTTGTTTTCTTTTGAAAAAGTTCAGCTTTGGTTTTGTTAATTTTGTTTTACGGCATATCAACACTTCAATGGGTTATTTAATGCCGACAAGTTTTTTTCAGATAGGTTCGTATGAACAGAATATGTATTCATTGTAAGAAATCAGTTTGTAGATCAGGATTCATTGACGTATTTTTGTAAAGAGGATTTTGTCTAGAAGTTGGTTTATTTAGTTATAAGGCATATCAACCTCAATGTGTTATTAAACGAAGAAAAGATTTTCAGGATATCTTCGTATGAATAGAATATGGATTCTTTGTAAGAGATCAGTTTGTAGATCAGGATTCATTGACGTATTTTGTAAAGAGGGTTTTTGTCGTGAGTTATGGTTGGTTTATTTTGTTTTACGGCACATCAAACTCAGTGGGTTATATGACAACGACAAGATTTTTAGGATAGGTTCATATGAACAGAATATGTATTCTTTGTAAGACTCCGTTTGTAGATCAAGCTTCGAGGACGTATTTTTGTAAAGAGTTTTTTTTTGTCTTGGTTTAGTTTGGTTTGTTTTACGGCATGTCAACCTCAATGCGTTATTAAACAAAGACACAATTTTCAGGATATGTCTGTATGAATAAAATATATATTGTTTGTAAGAAATCAGATTGTAGATCAGGTTCCTTGACCTATTTTGGTAAGGAGGGTTTTTGTCGAGAGTCATATATATTGCTAGTAATATTTTCTTTCACAAACATCTATTGCTGGTATTTTTACTATAAAAATCTATTTCTATACTTTCATTGTGTTTCGACCTGTTTGTTTGTTAACTATTTGCCCATAGATGGGGCTAACAGGTGCTACTACCTCGAGTCTGGTGGACCTGGGAACAACAGCAATAAAGAGGTGGTTCTACGCCTCTGAAAATCTCCAGTCTATCATCACACCCAGGACTCTTCATTTCTTGAACGGCGAAAGTTATTGCTAAGAAAATGAGGGGCAACGATAAGCTTTAAAATTTTTCATATAACACTCCGGACTTACAAAAATGACACTCAAGATGTTTCAATATATTTTTAGAAATATTCAGAGGCAATGAATTTTATTAGGCTTTTCCATTTATGTTTAATAAATATAGTTTTTACTTAAGAACAATATCACGTGGGATAGCATTATATCATTTTAAAACATTATAAATTATTTTACTTGAAATTTTTAAAAATGAAAACAATTCTTGTAAAATTTATTATTCATCGATTTTTTCCCTAAGACAGTAGTGTCCTTAATGTATCTCATTCATAAAAAACATCAAAAGCTTTTATAATTAAATAATGTTATAGTTTTATTCCTCTTTGTATTTTATGATTCAGAGCTGATTTTCTGTAACTGGGCGTCCTTCTTGGCAAAACGAAATTCTTATTTAAATTCTCCAATGAGTTATGCTTTTAACTAATATAAATTTAATGACAAGAATTCATTGGAGAATATAAGTCATCAAAATTGCAAAATTCAATTTCTCGAAATTCCATAAACTTAAAGAAGAAATAAGTAAGTGATGAATAAAATATGTAAAAAGACGTTATTTAGATCAAGATTTTCTCAAAAAAATATTTCTAATAATATTTCATTCATTTGTAATTAAGTCATTATTTTGACAAAGATTTTCCCAAAAAAAATTTTCTCTCAAAATATTTCATTCATTTGTAATTAAGTTTTGAAGGTTTCATTATAATTCGACAATTATTTGATTTTTGCAAGAATTTCCAAATCAGTATCTTTCACTGCAAAAAAATATGCCAATTTTTTTGTGCTAATTTTTAGTTCGCTCGTTGATGCAAGAAAAACAAGATATTCATCCAAAATTTCGAGCCGTGTAAAAAAGTTTAAAAGCTATAATTAGATAATAAAAATATTTTGGTCTTTCTTCTGTTTTATATGACGGTTGGTGAATTTTTTATTATGGTATTGTCTTTTTTAGGGAATGAATGGAGGTTCCTACTCTCTCCCTATCTCTCTTTCTTTCTCTCTCTCTATATATATATACACACACACACACACACATACACACACGCATATATATATATATATATATATATATATATATATATATATATATATATATATATATATATATATATATATATGCAAGTTTCATTAAAAACGACGGACAATGTACTACGGTTAAGTTTTTTATTTAATTTTTCTTGTGTACGAACAAGAGCTTTCTTTGCTGGACAAAGGGTGTGTAAGAACTGTCCAAATGTTTTATTTTTCCGAGCGCTTTCGGCTATATCTTTAGCCATTATCAAGGATGATTTGATTTTTCAGCTTAATTGAGTGTGTGCATTATGTGTATGTCTTAGTGTGTAGTAGTGGTGTTTTAATTTCCAAATACGGTTAGCACGTTGTGGCTTTGTTAGTAGTTAATATTGTTAAGGGTAGGCTTTTTCTTTTTTATTATTAAAGCCTCCATTATTTTTAACCTTTTTTTACAGGTGGAAGCAATTAATATATTTGTATTTTCTACTAGTATATTTATAATGGAGTCTGGTAAATTTTTGTGTGTGTTTAAATGGGTTCTAATGGAGCTGTGATCGGATAGGTGTAACGTAAGGCGTCTAGATAAGCATGTGGTTGTGTAACCGATGTAATTATTTATGAGTCCGGTTTCGTTAGGAACGCAGTTCCTCAAGGGGCATTTGAAACGTAAATAGTGTTTGTTCTTTGCAATTATGACTTATCAGGCGTGTTGTTATTTTTTAGGATGAGGTTAGCTGTCTTAAATTTTTTATAATAGATAATTAATTTGATTTTTTTATTTGGGTCGATTGGGGTTGTGTATTTCTTTATAATATGTCTTAGTGAGCATTCATCTTGTTTGTAATTCAAGTGTATATATATATTGAACTGTTGTATCTTAGAAATGATTAAAGATATCTAACTGGAATTCTCCAAGGTTGTTATGACACTATTGAACTCTACTTTGAGCAATAAGAATGCATAATTACTCTCCAAGCTTAACAGAAGAAACGTGATGAAATCGATCATTGACGAAAATGACATGTTCAACATTAATTAATCATAGCTAACGATCAGATGTTCATGACGTATTGAAATAATGTTCATATATATATATATATATATATATATATATATATATATATATATATTCCAGGTTCATTCTCCAACTTATTAAAGATGATCCTCGCCTTCCCTAACCTTCTAACTGTCTATCCTAGAGTAACAAGTTACCTCGCATGTTTCAGGCACGTTTTCATTTTCATGTCTCTTTTTCACTGCTTTTGTTCTTGACTGTCATACGTGAAACTGGTATCTCACGTCCACAACATTTTATGAATTCAGTTGGATCTTTCCTAATTGATTTCTTTAGCTTTAAGTTGCAACGATGATCCCTCTTCCTCTTGTCACCCACTGATCTAATTTTCCTCTCTACTGTTCCTTCTTTTTTAAACGTATTCACCGTTCTCATAATGGTTATTCAATGGCCTTTGAAGATACAAGCCAGAGTATGAATATTGATACATATTACTTAAGGCCTGAATGATCTTTTTTTTCTCTCGCCATTACTCAACTTGATGCGTCTTAGCGATTTCTTCAATGTTTGGGCGTATATTTGATCGGCAAACTCTCATTTCCTCCTCAATACATTGAAGAGTTCCGCTCTTTTTGAACTTAATTGTGCTGAGAGCAGAAAAGCCTAATCCACATAAATATGAATGAGACGAGTATCGCAATATAATAAAGTATATTTATAAAATATATTTATTTCTTATATCTTGACACATATTTCTCTGGAATGCCAAGGCGCACCTAGGCATCTTCCAGGGCGCACCTAGACATCTTCCAGAGCGCAATAGTGCGCCCAGGCGTACCATTTGAGAACCACTGCGTTAAACACTTCTACCTTCCCTTCTTCTTTCTTTCTTTCTTTCTTTCTTGATGGTTATTCAATGGCCTTTGAAGATACAAGCCAGAGTATGAATGTTGATACATATTACTAGCTCACAAAATGATTTTGATCTCCTCTCATTCTAGCTGAATATGCTCAAACGTTTCTTCAGTGATTTTTATGACAAATGATATCAAGATGGCTAATTTATCTGAACACCTGGAAAAAAGAAACTCAGTTTACTGGGGTTTTTTATATTAAAAATGTTTTGGGATGGACAAATATTCTGTTACACCCGGTAGAAAGTACTGTTTCACAGCTCCTCAGTGCATCTAGACATCCAAATGCCTTATGCCAGGATCGAAAGCCAAACGATTTGGTGTCAGTCAGTACTTCTACCACTGAGCTATCTTCCCTCGGCAGAGTTACGCAGCTAAATCTAACGTACTGACGCCAATCAGCCAAAGTGATCCATTCATTACACTGAAGAGCTTTGCATTAGCTCAGGTGGCTGTTGTTTACAAAATTACCTTATCACACAACAATTGAAATATATTTTCAAGATCTTAATTATGTCATTCGCAGACAGTACTGTTTCGCTGTATCAAAGCTCATCAGTGCGACTAGGGATCGGAATGCCCCAAACCAGGATCGAAACCCGAATATATATAAAATGGTGGTTTCCCAATAAACAGTTTTTCGGGAAGATATCAAGAGAGGGCGAGAAAAAGAGAGAGCGAGTGAGCAGTAATATTAATAGATATGAATATTAATTCATCTTCACTTCTCAGAGTTTCGTAATGATTGCCCCCGCTCTTCAGTACACTCAATTGAAAAGTCTGAATATTCGAGAGATGTTATTAAAGAAACATATTCGCTCTCTGCCAGAATTCGGACCTGCGTCCCTCTGGGCAGGAGAAACTGTCGTTATATCTGACGTGCATTAGAGCTGTCCGCCTCGATTTCTATCTAGGACGATGTCTTATTTTGGAGGTATTGAATGTTACAAGACTATTTTCTTGTATCATAGTGCACGGTTTTAGCACCCACTGAATATAAAACTCAGCATGACAGAGTGGGCCAATAACTACACTGGAAAATATGCCACTTTTACGGGAAGGAACTGCAAAATACTGGTATGAACATCACCCAGACCCGTTTACAGAGATAGGACCTCTAACAAATTCATGGGACTTTACAATGCACAAAGCCTGAACAATCAAAGAGAATCGCCCAGACAACGTGATCAAAGGCCACAAAAACAGAATGTGATTTTTTTTATTGACATGGCACTCCCGGCATTATTGTAATGTATATTTTCAAAAAACTATCAAATTACAAGAATCTGGAAGTGGAAATCTAAAGAATGTGACACATGAGGACATCAATAATTCCAGTTGTAGTTGGAGCACCCGGATTGATTGGAAAAGTTTCCGATAGAATCATTGAAGGGATTCCTGCCAGTTCATCCCCTAAAGAAATACACACAAAAAAACTACACACAAGTACAGCACACACATTAGGTAGTGCGTTATCTATGTATAATCTGTTTGACGTCAGTTTTATTTTATTTTT
Organism: Acanthosepion esculentum; assembly: GCA_964036315.1. Taxonomy (NCBI): domain Eukaryota; kingdom Metazoa; phylum Mollusca; class Cephalopoda; order Sepiida; family Sepiidae; genus Acanthosepion; species Acanthosepion esculentum. The sequence goes on along the minus strand of OZ038500.1, from coordinate 20,185,041 downwards.
GTTTATTACAAAAATGACCAGTAGAAAATGTCATGAAGGCATTTTTTCACCTTAGGTCTGTGTGTAGGACCCGAAGGGAAATGTGTATACAAGGGGAATCAAAAGAAATAATAATAATAATAATAATAATAATAATAATAATAATAATAATAATAATAATAATAATATTAATAATAATAATAATAATAATAACACTGCAGATTGCAATGCATCTTCGAAGATATTCGAAAAGCTGTCAAAATACAAGGACCTTGAAATAGAAATCTCAAAAATGTGGCACATGGGAACATCAGCAATCCCTGTTGTAGTTGGAGCCCTCGGACTGGTTGGAAAAGATTCCCGTAGGCTGATTGAAGGGATCCCTGGAAGTCCATGCCTCAAAGAGATACATAAAAATTGTTCTGACAAGTACAGCCCACACCTTACGAAGGGCTTTATCTATGTAATAATTTTGTTTTTTTCAGTGAAAAGTGTCATGATACCATTTCTAACCTTAGGTCCCTGGGTGGGAGCCGGAAATAAATGTGTAAACGCCAGATATCAAAGAAAATAATAATAATAATAATAATAATAATAATAATAATAAAAATTGGTATGAACACCACCCAGACCCGGTTACGGAGATAGGACCTGTTACAATTTTATGGAACTACACAATACACACAGATAGAACAATCAAAGCTAACCGCCCAGACACTGTTACTAGAGACCGGAAACAAAAAAGTGCCTACTTATTTATATGGCAGTCCCTGCAGAGTGCAAGGTATCTTTGAAGATCTCCCAAAAGCTATCAAAATACAAGGGCCTTGAAATCGAAATCTCAGAATGTGGCACCTGCGAACATCAAAAATCCCCGTTGTAGTTAGAGCCCTCGAATTGTTTGGAAAAGATTCCAGTAGAATAATGGAAGGGATTCCTAGAAGTCCATGTCTTAAAGAAATACACAAAATATTTCTCACTAGTACAACCCACACCTTACAAATATATCCTTATATCTGCAATTCTTTTTTTGTTTTTTTGTTTTTTGTCAGTGGAAAATATCATGATGCCATTTCTAAACTGAGGTCTCTGGGCGGGACCCGAAATGAAATGAGTACAAACCAGAAATCAAAGGAAATGAAATAATAATAATAATAATAATAATAATAATAATAATAATAATGTTCAATCTGAAATGTAGTATTAATTACAGAAGTGAAACAAATTGCTCAAAAGAAACGTTGAATTTTAAGATCTAAAATTCTTAATACACCATCGTCGCGTACTTTATCGATTTTGACCGGTGGAGAAGAACTTCAGCTTCGTTTCAACAGTATCTACCACCCATACGACCCAAAGGCGTAAGAAATGACAGATTTTTAATGATATTTTAACGAGGAATAGGCGTTAAGCTCTTTCGGCCTAAGTTTGTTGAGGTGATAATGAAATCCACTCATTTTTATCAGCCATTATGTACGGCTTCGTTATTATTTGCTAACTGGCTTCTTCATAATTGGCTCCGCTAATTATTAAAGTTTTTGACAAGAAGTCACAAGACTAACACACACGTAAACCCACACCCTTCTTATAAAAGACGGTGCTGAAAGGTTCTCGGCTTGAATCACTTTACAAAATCAACAAGTATTATATATATATATATATATATATATATATATATATATATATATATATATATATATATATATATATATATATATATATATATATATATATATATATATAAAGACATTTATTATATGTTTAACGTTCTTTTTATGGATACAAGTATTTAAGCAAATGCTCTGTTTTATAATAAACAGTATTAAATAACATTTACCGGCCTGAATGTCCGAGAAATGTTCATAGAAAATTTTCGTTCTCCGACAGGAATCGAACCTGTATCCTATACGGAACCATCATTTCGCGTGATGTGCCATAACCGTTTGGTTTGGTTCCGTATAGGATACAGGTTCGATTCCTGTCGGAGAACGACAATTTTCTATGAAAATTTCTCGGACATTCAGGCCGGTAAATGTTATTTAATACTGTTTATTATAAAACAGAGCATTTGCTTAAATACTTGTATCTATAAAAAGAACGTTAAACATATAATAAATGTCTTTAAATAAATTGTCGGACTATGTCCAATTCAATATATATATATATATATATATATATATATATATATATATATATATATATATATATATATATATATATATATATATATATATATATATATATATATATTAAAGAAAAACAGACCACTTTAAGGCTCCATTTTTTCTTTAAATTATTAGCTCTGAATTTACATTGAGCTTTCAGGATTTCATCCTCCTTGGGACTACCTATACGGATTACCAAATTTTTCGTAACTTAAATATATATATACATATATATATATAGATACACACACACACACACACACACACACGCACACACACACACACACACACACACATATATCTATATATATCTATATATATATGTATATATGCAAGCTTCACTAAATATGAGAGAACAAGTGTTTTGTTTAAGTTATTCAGGTAATTTCTCATATGATTTAATGATTTTTTTCTCATCAGTTGATAAATTATACGAAATGTTATATTTTTCCGAGTGCTTTCGGCTATACATGTAGCCACTTTCAAGAATGAAATATATTAACTGTAAACTGGAAATAGATTGTTGTATGTATGTATTTAATATTATGGAATGTTTTATTTTCAAGACGCAGTTAACATTTATATTTCATTCTTAAAAATGGCTAAATGTATAGCCGAAACCGCTCAGAAAAAATATAATATTTGGACAGAAAGATCATACAAGAATTATATAAAAAAAATAGTCAAAACACATTTTCTGTCATATTAATGAAGCTTGCATGAAAGAATTTTCTAAATACTGTTTGTTGATATATAAAATTATATCATCATATATATATATATATATATATATATATATGTATATATATATATATATGAAGAAATATAGTTTTAATGTGTGATATATTTATGGGATAAAGTGCTCAATATCAGTGATAGAGCGTTTGTAAATATAAATATGAAAGTGAACATTGAAGTCAGCACTCAGACGCGACAGGCGGCCTGACGATTGCGTCTAGCATGAAACAGCCTGTCGCCTTTGAGTGTTGACTTCAATGTTCACTTTAAATTAATACATATATATATATATATATATATATATGTGTGTGTGTGTGTGTGTGTGTCTGTGTCTGTGTATGTGTGTGTGTACGTATGTATATTTTAATCGAATTCACCACAAGCAAAGCTATTAAGACACAAGAGGTTACTGAGTTTGAAAAAATTAGAAAACAAAAACATTAATAAAGACCTAGAACAATGAAAGAATAGTCAGCAGGACAGCAGATTGCGTCTAGCATGAAACAGCCTTTCGCCTCTGAGTGTTGACTTCAATGTTTATTTTTATATTTATATTTATACATGCATATATACATATATATATATGTGTGTGTGTGTGTGTGTGTGTGTGTACGTATGTATATTTCTGTTTGCAGAGGAGAAAAGTGGGAGTGATTCTAGTTTATTTAGAATCAATTCTTTAATGATAATTATAATTGTTATAATTATTGTATTATAATTGTTTGTGACACTATAATTAACTTAACGAAATAACAGTATCATTGTTTTCATTTATACATGTTTTATGGACACGACAGATGATAAAAATATAATTATTTTAATCGAAGAGAATAAAGTTTAGTCACACGTTTTATTAATAAGATGGCCATGTGTCGTAAAAAGAAACTTCGATATTATCGAATATTAATCCTGATAAATTATTACGCATCCAGATTTTTGCCTTCGATCGACTTTGCACTGTACATGATAATGGCATAATTACAGCAGTGATCCTTCATTTTTCTTCCTTATTCGCACCACTTTCAAACCAACAACCAGTTCTCACATCCGTTTCAAACCACCAACCAGTTCTCGCACCCCGTTCAAACTATCAACCAGTTCTCACATACGTTTCAAACCACCAACCAGTTGTCACATCCCTTTCAAACCACCAACCAGTTCTCACATCCCTTTCAAACCACCAACGAGTTCTCACATCCCTTTCAAAGCACCAACCAATTCTCACATCCCTTTCAAATCAACAACCAGTTCTCACATCCCTTTCAAATCAACCAACCACAAGTTCTCATATCCCTTTCAAAACACCAACCAATTCTCACAACACTTTCAAACCAAAAACCAGTTCTCACATCCTTTTAAAACCACCAACCTGTTCTCGCACCCCTTTCAAACCACCAACCAGTTCTTGAATCCTGTTCAAACCAATAACCAGTTCTCACATCCCTTTCAAACCAACAGCCAGTTCTCACATCCCTTTCAAACCAACAACCATTTCTCACATCCCTTTAAAACCACCAACCAGTTCTCGCACACCTTTCAAACTATCAACCAGTTCTTGAATCCTTTTCAAACCAATAACCAATTCTCACATCCCTTTCAAACCAACAACCAGTTCTCACATCCCTTTCAAACCACCAACCAGTTCTTGAATCCTTTTTTAAGTTCTCGCACCCCTTTCAAACCACCAATTAGTTCTCACATCCCTTTCAAACCACCAACCAGTTCGCACATCCCTTTCAAACCACCAACCAGTTCTCACATCCCTTTCAAACCACCAACCAGTTCTCACATCCCTTTCAAACCAACAACCAGTTCTCGCATCCCTTTCAAACCAACAACCAGTTCTCACATCCCTTTCAGACCAACAACCCGTTCTCACATCCCTTTCAAACCACCAACCAGTTCTCACATCCCTTTCAAACCACCAACCAGTTCTCACATCCCTTTCAAACCACCAACCAGTTCTCACATCCTTTTCAAACCACCAAACAGTTCTCACATCCCTTTCAAACCAACACCCAGTTCTCGCATCCCTTTCAAACCAACAACCAGTTCTCACATCCCTTTCAAACCACCAACCAGTTCTCACATCCCTTTCAAACCACCAACCAATTCTCACATCCCTTTCAAACCAACAACCAGTTCTCACATCCCTTTCAAACCACCAACGAGTTCTGACATCCCTTTCAAACCAACAACCAGTTCTCACATCCCTTTAAAACCACCAACCTGTTCTCGCACCCCATTAAAACCACCAACCAGTTCTTGAATCCTTTTTAAAGTTCTCGCACCCCTTTCAAACCGCCAATTAGTTCTCACATCCCTTTCAAACCACCAACCAGTTCTCACATCCCTTTCAAACCAAAACCAGTTCTCACATCCCTTTCAAACCACCAACCAGTTCTCACATCCCTTTCAAACCAAAACAAGTTCTCACATCCCTTTCAAACCACCAACCAGTTCTCACATCCATTTCAAACCAAAACCAGTTCTCACATCCCTTTCAAACCAACAACCAGTTCTCACATCCCTTTCAAACCAACAACCAGTTCTCACATCCCTTTCAAACCACCAACCAGTTCTCACATCCCTTTCAAACCAACAACCAGTTCTCGCATCCCTTTCAAAACAACAACCAGTTCTCACATCACTTTCAAACCAACAACCAGTTCTCACATCCCTTTCAAACAAACAACCAGTTCTCATATCCCTTTCAAACCACCAACCAGTTCTTACATCCCTTTCAAACCAACAACCAGTTCTCACATCCCTTTAAAACCACCAACCTATTCTCGCACCCCTTTCAAACCAACAACCAGTTCTCACATCCCTTTCAAACAAACAACCAGTTCTCATATCCCTTTCAAACCACCAACCAGTTCTTACATCCCTTTCAAACCAACAACCAGTTCTCACATCCCTTTCAAACCAAAAGCAGTTCTCACATCCTTTTCAAACCACCAACCAGTTCTGACATCTCTTTCAAACCAACAACCAGTTCTCACATCCCTTTAACACCACCAACCTGTTCTCGCATCCCTTTAAAACCACCAACCAGTTCTTGAAACCTTTTTAAAGTTCTCGCACCCCTTTCAAACCACCAATTAGTTCTCACATCCCTTTCAAACCACCAACCAGTTCTCACATCCCTTTCAAACCAAAACCAGTTCTCACATCCCTTTCAAACCACCAACCAGTTCTCACATCCCTTTCAAACCAAAACCAGTTCTCACATCCCTTTCAAACCAACAACCAGTTCTCACATCCCTTTCAAACCAAAACCAGTTCTCACATCCCTTTCAAACCACCAACCAGTTCTTACATCCCTTTCAAACCAACAACCAGTTCTCACATCCCTTTAAAACCACCAACCTATTCTCGCACCCCTTTCAAACCAACAACCAGTTCTCACATCCCTTTCAAACAAACAACCAGTTCTCATATCCCTTTCAAACCACCAACAAGTTCTTACATCCCTTTCAAACCAACAACCAGTTCTCACATCCCTTTCAAACCAAAAGCAGTTCTCACATCCTTTTCAAACCACCAACCAGTTCTGACATCTCTTTCAAACCAACAACCAGTTCTCACATCCCTTTAACACCACCAACCTGTTCTCGCATCCCTTTAAAACCACCAACCAGTTCTTGAATCCTTTTTAAAGTTCTCGCACCCCTTTCAAACCACCAATTAGTTCTCACATCCCTTTCAAACCACCAACCAGTTCTCACATCCCTTTCAAACCAAAACCAGTTCTCACATCCCTTTCAAACCACCAACCAGTTCTCACATCCCTTTCAAACCAAAACCAGTTCTCACATCCATTTCAAACCAACAACCAGTTCTCACATCCCTTTCAAACCAAAACCAGTTCTCACATCCCTTTCAAACCAACAACCAGTTCTCGCATCCCTATCAAACCAACAACCAGTTCTCACATACCTTTCAAACCAACAACCAGTTCTCACATCCCTTTCAAACCACCAACCAGTTCTCACATCCCTTTCAAACCAACAACCAGTTCTCACATCCCTTTAAAACCAACAACCTGTTCTCGCACCACTTTTAAACCACCAACCAGTCCTTGAATCCTTTTTAAAGTTCTCGCACCCCTTTCAAACCACCAATTAGTTCTCACATCCCTTTCAAACCACCAACCAGTTCTCACATCCCTTTCAAACCAACAACAAGTTCTCGCATCCCTTTCAAACCAACAACCAGTTCTCACATCCCTTTCAAGCCAAAACCAGTTCTCACATCCCTTTCAAACCACCAACCAGTTCTCACATCCCTTTCAAACCACCAACCAGTTCTCACATCCCTTTCAAACCACCAACCAGTTCTCAAATCCCTTTCAAAACAACAACCAGTTCTCACATCCCTTTTAAACCACCAATCAGTTCTCACATACCTTTCAAACCAACAATCAGTTCTCACATCCCTTTAAAACCACCAACCAGTTCTGACATCCCTTTCAAACCAACAACCAGTTCTTTCATCACTTTAAAACCAATAACCTGTTCTCGCACCCCTTTAAAACCACGAACGAGTTCTTGAATCCTTTTTAAATTTCTCGCACCCCTTTCAAACCACCAATTAGTTCTCACATCCCTTTCAAACCAACAACCAGTTCTCACATCCCTTTCAAACTAAAACCAGTTCTCACATCCCTTTCAAACCACCAACCAGTTCTCACATCCCTTTCAAACCAAAACCAGTTCTCACATCACTTTCAAACCACCAACCAGTTCTCACATCCCTTTCAAACCAACAACCAGTTCTCGCATCCCTTTCAAACCAACAACCAGTTCTCACATCCCTTTCAAACCAACAAACAGTTCTCACATCCCTTTCAAACCAACAACCAGTTCTCACATCCCTTTCAAACCACCAACCAGTTCTCACATCCCTTTCAAACCAACAACCAGTTCTAACATCCCTTTAAAACCACCAACACGTTCTCGCACCCCTTTCAAACCACCAACCAGTTCTTGAATCCTTTTTAAAGTTCTCGCACCCCTTTCAAACCACCAATTAGTTCACACATCCCTTTCAAACCACCAACTAGTTTTCACATCCCTTTCAAACAAACAACCAGTTCTCGCATCCCTTTCAAACCAACAACCAGTTCTCACATCCCTTTCAAACCAAAACCAGTTCTCACATCCCCTTCAAACCACCAACCAGTTCTCACATCCCTTTCAAACCACCTACCAGTTCTCACATCCCTTTCAAACCAACAACCAGTTCTCACATCCCTTTCAAACCAGCAACCAGTTCTCACATCCCTTTCAAACCACCAACCAGTTCTCAAATCCCTTTCAAACCAACAACCAGTTCTCACATCCCTTTCAAACCACCAACCAGTTCTCACATCCCTTTCAAACCAATAACCAGTTCTCACATCCCTTTAAAACCACCAACCAGTTCTGACATCCCTTTCAAACCAACAACCAGTTCTCACATACCTTTAAAACCACCAACCTGTTCTCGCACACCTTTAAAACCACCAACCAGTTCTTGAATCCTTTTTAAAGTTCTCGCACCTCTTTCAAACCACCAATTAGTCCTCACATCCCTTTCAAACCACCAACCAGTTCTCACATCCCTTTCAAACCAACAACCAGTTCTCACATCCCTTTCAAACCACCAACCTGTTCTCACATCCCTTTCAAACCAACAACCAATTCTCACATCCCTTTCAAACCAACAACCAGTTCTCACATCCCTTTCAAACAAACAACCAGTTCTCATATCCCTTTCAAACCACCAACCAGTTCTTACATCCCTTTCAAACCAACAACCAGTTCTCACATCCCTTTAAAACCACCAACCTATTCTCGCACCCCTTTCAAACCAACAACCAGTTCTCACATCCCTTTCAAACAAACAACCAGTTCTCATATCCCTTTCAAACCACCAACCAGTTCTTACATCCCTTTCAAACCAACAACCAGTTCTCACATCCCTTTCAAACCAAAAGCAGTTCTCACATCCTTTTCAAACCACCAACCAGTTCTGACATCTCTTTCAAACCAACAACCAGTTCTCACATCCCTTTAACACCACCAACCTGTTCTCGCATCCCTTTAAAACCACCAACCAGTTCTTGAAACCTTTTTAAAGTTCTCGCACCCCTTTCAAACCACCAATTAGTTCTCACATCCCTTTCAAACCACCAACCAGTTCTCACATCCCTTTCAAACCAAAACCAGTTCTCACATCCCTTTCAAACCACCAACCAGTTCTCACATCCCTTTCAAACCAAAACCAGTTCTCACATCCCTTTCAAACCAACAACCAGTTCTCACATCCCTTTCAAACCAAAACCAGTTCTCACATCCCTTTCAAACCACCAACCAGTTCTTACATCCCTTTCAAACCAACAACCAGTTCTCACATCCCTTTAAAACCACCAACCTATTCTCGCACCCCTTTCAAACCAACAACCAGTTCTCACATCCCTTTCAAACAAACAACCAGTTCTCATATCCCTTTCAAACCACCAACAAGTTCTTACATCCCTTTCAAACCAACAACCAGTTCTCACATCCCTTTCAAACCAAAAGCAGTTCTCACATCCTTTTCAAACCACCAACCAGTTCTGACATCTCTTTCAAACCAACAACCAGTTCTCACATCCCTTTAACACCACCAACCTGTTCTCGCATCCCTTTAAAACCACCAACCAGTTCTTGAATCCTTTTTAAAGTTCTCGCACCCCTTTCAAACCACCAATTAGTTCTCACATCCCTTTCAAACCACCAACCAGTTCTCACATCCCTTTCAAACCAAAACCAGTTCTCACATCCCTTTCAAACCACCAACCAGTTCTCACATCCCTTTCAAACCAAAACCAGTTCTCACATCCATTTCAAACCAACAACCAGTTCTCACATCCCTTTCAAACCAAAACCAGTTCTCACATCCCTTTCAAACCAACAACCAGTTCTCGCATCCCTATCAAACCAACAACCAGTTCTCACATACCTTTCAAACCAACAACCAGTTCTCACATCCCTTTCAAACCACCAACCAGTTCTCACATCCCTTTCAAACCAACAACCAGTTCTCACATCCCTTTAAAACCAACAACCTGTTCTCGCACCACTTTTAAACCACCAACCAGTCCTTGAATCCTTTTTAAAGTTCTCGCACCCCTTTCAAACCACCAATTAGTTCTCACATCCCTTTCAAACCACCAACCAGTTCTCACATCCCTTTCAAACCAACAACAAGTTCTCGCATCCCTTTCAAACCAACAACCAGTTCTCACATCCCTTTCAAGCCAAAACCAGTTCTCACATCCCTTTCAAACAACCAACCAGTTCTCACATCCCTTTCAAACCACCAACCAGTTCTCACATCCCTTTCAAACCACCAACCAGTTCTCAAATCCCTTTCAAAACAACAACCAGTTCTCACATCCCTTTTAAACCACCAATCAGTTCTCACATACCTTTCAAACCAACAATCAGTTCTCACATCCCTTTAAAACCACCAACCAGTTCTGACATCCCTTTCAAACCAACAACCAGTTCTTTCATCACTTTAAAACCAATAACCTGTTCTCGCACCCCTTTAAAACCACGAACGAGTTCTTGAATCCTTTTTAAATTTCTCGCACCCCTTTCAAACCACCAATTAGTTCTCACATCCCTTTCAAACCAACAACCAGTTCTCACATCCCTTTCAAACTAAAACCAGTTCTCACATCCCTTTCAAACCACCAACCAGTTCTCACATCCCTTTCAAACCAAAACCAGTTCTCACATCACTTTCAAACCACCAACCAGTTCTCACATCCCTTTCAAACCAACAACCAGTTCTCGCATCCCTTTCAAACCAACAACCAGTTCTCACATCCCTTTCAAACCAACAAACAGTTCTCACATCCCTTTCAAACCAACAACCAGTTCTCACATCCCTTTCAAACCACCAACCAGTTCTCACATCCCTTTCAAACCAACAACCAGTTCTAACATCCCTTTAAAACCACCAACACGTTCTCGCACCCCTTTCAAACCACCAACCAGTTCTTGAATCCTTTTTAAAGTTCTCGCACCCCTTTCAAACCACCAATTAGTTCACACATCCCTTTCAAACCACCAACTAGTTTTCACATCCCTTTCAAACAAACAACCAGTTCTCGCATCCCTTTCAAACCAACAACCAGTTCTCACATCCCTTTCAAACCAAAACCAGTTCTCACATCCCCTTCAAACCACCAACCAGTTCTCACATCCCTTTCAAACCACCTACCAGTTCTCACATCCCTTTCAAACCAACAACCAGTTCTCACATCCCTTTCAAACCAGCAACCAGTTCTCACATCCCTTTCAAACCACCAACCAGTTCTCAAATCCCTTTCAAACCAACAACCAGTTCTCACATCCCTTTCAAACCACCAACCAGTTCTCACATCCCTTTCAAACCAATAACCAGTTCTCACATCCCTTTAAAACCACCAACCAGTTCTGACATCCCTTTCAAACCAACAACCAGTTCTCACATACCTTTAAAACCACCAACCTGTTCTCGCACACCTTTAAAACCACCAACCAGTTCTTGAATCCTTTTTAAAGTTCTCGCACCTCTTTCAAACCACCAATTAGTCCTCACATCCCTTTCAAACCACCAACCAGTTCTCACATCCCTTTCAAACCAACAACCAGTTCTCACATCCCTTTCAAACCACCAACCTGTTCTCACATCCCTTTCAAACCAACAACCAATTCTCACATCCCTTTCAAACCAACAACCAGTTCTCACATCCCTTTCAAACCAACAACCAGTTCTCACATCCCTTTCAAACCACCAACCTGTTCTCGCACCCCTTTCAAACCACCAACCAGTTCTCACATCCCTTTCAAACCAAAAGCAGTTCTCACATCCCTTTCAAACCACCAACCAGTTCTCACATCCCATTCAAACCACCAACCAGTTCTCACATCCCTTTCAAACCACCAACCAGTTCTCACATCCCTTTCAAACCACCAACCAGTTCCCACATCCCTTTCAAACCACCAACCAGTTCTCAAATCCCTTTCAAACCAACAACCAGTTCTCTCATCCCTTTCAAACCACCAACCAGTTCTCACATCCCTTTCAAACCAATAACCAGTTCTCACATCCCTTTAAAACCACCAACCAGTTCTGACATCCCTTTCAAACCAATAACCAGTTCTCACATCCCTTTAAAACCACCAACCAGTTCCCACATCCCTTTCAAACCACCAACCAGTTCTCACATCCCTTTCAAACCAACAACCAGTTCTCACATCCCTTTCAAACCACCAACCAGTTCTCACATCCCTTTCAAACCAAAACCAGTTCTCACATCCCTTTCAAACCAACAACCAGTTCTCACATCCCTTTCAAACCAAAACCAGTTCTCACATCCCTTTCAAACCAACAACCAGTTGTCACATCCCTTTCAAACCAAAACCAGTTCTCACATCCCTTTCAAACCAACAACCAGTTCTCACATCCCTTTCAAACCACCAACCAGTTCTCACATCCCTTTCAAACCAAAACCAGTTCTCATATCCCATTCAAACCACCAACCAGTTCTCGCATCCCTTTCAAACCAACAACCAGTTCTCACATCCCTTTCAAACCACCAACCAGTTCTCACATCCCTTTAAAACCACCAACATGTTCTCGCACCCCTTTCAAACCACCAACCAGTTCTTGAATCCTTTTTAAAGTTCTCGCACCCCTTTCAAACCACCAATTAGTTCACACATCCCTTTCAAACCACCAACTAGTTTTCACATCCCTTTCAAACAAACAACCAGTTCTCGCATCCCTTTCAAACCAACAACCAGTTCTCACATCCCTTTCAAACCAAAACCAGTTCTCACATCCCTTTCAAACCAACAACCAGTTCTCACATCCCTTTCAAACCACCAACCTGTTCTCGCACCCCTTTCAAACCACCAACCAGTTCTTGAATCCTTTCTAAAGTTCTCGCACCCCTTTCAAACCACCAATTAGTTCTCACATCCCTTTCAAACCACCAACCAGTTCTCACATCCCATTCAAACCACCAACCAGTTCTCGCATCCCTTTCAAACCAATAACCAGTTCTCACATCTCTTTAAAACCACCAACCAGTTCTGACATCCCTTTCAAACCAACAACCAGTTCTCACATCCCTTTAAAACCACCAACCTGTTCTCGCACCCCTTTAAAACCACCAACCAGTTCTTGAATCCTTTTTAAAGTTCTCGCACCTCGTTCAAATCACCAATTAGTCCTCACATCCCTTTCAAACCACCAACCAGTTCTCGCATCCCTTTCAAACCAACAACCAGTTCTCACATCCCTTTCAAACCAAAACCAGTTCTCACATCCCTTTCAAACCACCAACCAGTTCTCACATCCCTTTCAAACCAACAACCAGTTCTCGCATCCCTTTCAAACCAACAACCAGTTCTCACATCCCTTTCAAACCAACAAACAGTTCTCACATCCCTTTCAAACCAACAACCAGTTCTCACATCCCTTTCAAACCACCAACCAGTTCTCACATCCCTTTCAAACCAACAACCAGTTCTAACATCCCTTTAAAACCACCAACACGTTCTCGCACCCCTTTCAAACCACCAACCAGTTCTTGAATCCTTTTTAAAGTTCTCGCACCCCTTTCAAACCACCAATTAGTTCACACATCCCTTTCAAACCACCAACTAGTTTTCACATCCCTTTCAAACAAACAACCAGTTCTCGCATCCCTTTCAAACCAACAACCAGTTCTCACATCCCTTTCAAACCAAAACCAGTTCTCACATCCCCTTCAAACCACCAACCAGTTCTCACATCCCTTTCAAACCACCTACCAGTTCTCACATCCCTTTCAAACCAACAACCAGTTCTCACATCCCTTTCAAACCAGCAACCAGTTCTCACATCCCTTTCAAACCACCAACCAGTTCTCAAATCCCTTTCAAACCAACAACCAGTTCTCACATCCCTTTCAAACCACCAACCAGTTCTCACATCCCTTTCAAACCAATAACCAGTTCTCACATCCCTTTAAAACCACCAACCAGTTCTGACATCCCTTTCAAACCAACAACCAGTTCTCACATCCCTTTAAAACCACCAACCTGTTCTCGCACACCTTTCAAACCACCAACCAGTTCTTGAATCCTTTTTAAAGTTCTCGCACCACTTTCAAACCACCAATTAGTTCTCACATCCCTTTCAAACCACCAACCAGTTCTCACATCCCTTTCAAACCACCAACCAGTTCTCACATCCCTTTCAAACCACCAACCATTTCTGACATCCCTTTCAAACCAACAACCAGTTCTCACATCCCTTTCAAACCCCCAACCAGTTCTCACACCACTTTCAAACCAACAACCAGTTCTCACATCCCTTTCAAACCAACAACCAGTTCTCACATCCCTTTAAGACCACCAACCAGTTCTGACATCCCTTTCAAACCAACAACCAGTTCTCACATCCCTTTAAAACCACCAACCTGTTCTCGCACACCTTTCAAACCACCAACCAGTCCTGAATCCTTTTTAAAGTTCTCGCACCCCTTTCAAACCACCAATTAGTTCTCACATCCCTTTCAAACCACCAACCAGTTCTCACATCCCTTTCAAACCACCAACCAGTTCTCACATCCCTTTCAAACCACCAACCATTTCTGACATCCCTTTCAAACCAACAACCAGTTCTCACATCCCTTTCAAACCCCCAACCAGTTCTCACACCACTTTCAAACCAACAACCAGTTCTCACATCCCTTTCAAACCAACAACCAGTTCTCACATCCCTTTAAGACCACCAACCTGTTCTCGCACCCCTTTCAAACCACCAACCAGTTCTTGAATCCTTTTTAAAGTTCTCGCACCCCTTTCAAACCACCAATTAGTTCACACATCCCTTTCAAACCACCAACTAGTTTTCACATCCCTTTCAAACAAACAACCAGTTCTCGCATCCCTTTCAAACCAACAACCAGTTGTGACATCCCTTTCAAACCAAAACCAGTTCTCACATCCCTTTCAAACCAACAACCAGTTCTCACATCCCTTTCAAACCACCAACCTGTTCTCGCACCCCTTTCAAACCACCAACCAGTTCTTGAATCCTTTTTAAAGTTCTCGCACCCCTTTCAAACCACCAATTAGTTCTCACATCCCTTTCAAACCACCAACCAGTTCTCACATCCCATTCAAACCACCAACCAGTTCTCGCATCCCTTTCAAACCAACAACCAGTTCTCACATCCCTTTCAAACCACCAACCAGTTCTCACATCCCTTTCAAACCACCAACCAGTTCTCACATCCCTTTCAAACCACCAACCAGTTCTCACATCCCTTTCAAACCAACAACCAGTTCTCACATCCCTTTCAAACCACCAACCAGTTCCCACTTCCCTTTCAAACCACCAACCAGTTCTCAAATCCCTTTCAAACCAACAACCAGTTCTCACATCCCTTTTAAACCACCAACCAGTTCTCACATCCCTTTCAAACCAATAACCAGTTCTCACATCTCTTTAAAACCACCAACCAGTTCTGACATCCCTTTCAAACCAACAACCAGTTCTCACATCCCTTTAAAACCACCAACCTGTTCTCGCACCCATTTAAAACCACCAACCAGTTCTTGAATCCTTTTTAAAGTTCTCGCACCTCTTTCAAACCACCAATTAGTCCTCACATCCCTTTCAAACCACCAACCAGTTCTCGCATCCCTTTCAAACCAACAACCAGTTCTTGAATCCTTTTTAAAGTTCTCGCACCCCTTTCAAACCACCAATTAGTTCTCACATCCCTTTCAAACCACCAACCAGTTCTCACATCCCTTTCAATCCACCAACCAGTTCTCACATCCCTTTCAAACCACCAACCAGTTCTGACATCCCTTTCAAACCAACAACCAGTTCTCACATCCCTTTCAAACCCCCAGCCAGTTCTCACACCACTTTCAAACCAACAACCAGTTCTCACATCCCTTTCAAACCAACAACCAGTTCTCACATCCCTTTAAGACCACCAACCTGTTCTCGCACCCCTTTAAAACCACCAACCAGTTCTTGAATACTTTTTAAAGTTCTCGCACCCCTTTCAAACCACCAATTAGTTCTCACATCCCTTTCAAACCACCAACCAGTTCTCACATCCCTTTCAAACCACCAACCTGTTCTCGCACCCCTTTCAAACCACCAACCAGTTCTTGAATCCTTTCTAAAGTTCTCGCACCCCTTTCAAACCACCAATTAGTTCTCACATCCCTTTCAAACCACCAACCAGTTCTCACATCCCTTTCAAACCAAAACCAGTTCTCACATGCCTTTCAAACCACCAACCAGTTCTCACATCCCTTTCAAACCAAAACCAGTTCTCACATCCCTTTCAAACCAACAACCAGTTCTCACATCCCTTTCAAACCACCAACCAGTTCTCATATCCCTTTCAAACCACCAACCAGTTCTCACATCCCTTTCAAACCACCAACCAGTTCTCACATCCCTTTCAAACCAACAACCAGTTCTCGCATCGCTTTCAAACCAACAACCAGTTCTCACATCCCTTTCAAACCAACAACCAGTTCTCACATCCCTTTCAAACCACCAACCAGTTCTCACATCCCTTTTAAACCAAAACCAGTTCTCACATCCCTTTCAAACCACCAACCAGTTCTCACATCCCATTCAAACCACCAACCAGTTCTCGCATCCCTTTCAAACCGACAACCAGTTCTCACATCCCTTTCAAACCACAAACCAGTTCTCACATCCCTTTAAAACCACCAACATGTTCTCGCACCCCTTTCAAACCACCAACCAGTTCTTGAATCCTTTTTAAAGTTCTCGCACCCCTTTCAAACCACCAATTAGTTCACACATCCCTTTCAAACCACCAACTAGTTTTCACATCCCTTTCAAACAAACAACCAGTTCTCGCATCCCTTTCAAACCAACAACCAGTTGTGACATCCCTTTCAAACCAAAACCAGTTCTCACATCCCTTTCAAACCAACAACCAGTTCTCACATCCCTTTCAAACCACCAACCTGTTCTCGCACCCCTTTCAAACCACCAACCAGTTCTTGAATCCTTTCTAAAGTTCTCGCACCCCTTTCAAACCACCAATTAGTTCTCACATCCCTTTCAAACCACCAACCAGTTCTCACATCCCATTCAAACCACCAACCAGTTCTCGCATCCCTTTCAAACCAACAACCAGTTCTCACATCCCTTTCAAACCAAAACCAGTTCTCACATCCCTTCCAAACCACCAACCAGTTCTCACATCCCTTTCAAACCACCAACCAGTTCTCACATCCCTTTCAAACCAACAACCAGTTCTCACATCCCTTTCAAACCACCAACCAGTTCCCACATCCCTTTCAAACCACCAACCAGTTCTCAAATCCCTTTCAAACCAACAACCAGTTCTCACAGCCCTTTCAAACCACCAACCAGTTCTCACATCCCTTTCAAACCAATAACCAGTTCTCACATCTCTTTAAAACCACCAACCAGTTCTGACATCCCTTTCAAACCAACAACCAGTTCTCACATCCCTTTAAAACCACCAACCTGTTCTCGCACCCCTTTAAAACCACCAACCAGTTCTTGAATCCTTTTTAAAGTTCTCGCACCTCTTTCAAACCACCAATTAGTCCTCACATCCCTTTCAAACCACCAACCAGTTCTCGCATCCCTTTCAAACCAACAACCAGTTCTCACATCCCTTTGAAACCAAAACCAGTTCTCACATCCCTTTCAAACCACCAACCAGTTCTCACATCCCTTTCAAACCACCAACCAGTTCTCACATCCCTTTCAAACCACCAACCAGTTCTCAAATCCCTTTCAAACCAACAACCAGTTCTCACATCCCTTTCAAACCACCAACCAGTTCTCACATCCCTTTCAATCCACCAACCAGTTCTCACATCCCTTTCAAACCACCAACCAGTTCTGACATCCCTTTCAAACCAACAACCAGTTCTCACATCCCTTTCAAACCCCCAACCAGTTCTCACACCACTTTCAAACCAACAACCAGTTCTCACATCCCTTTCAAACCAACAACCAGTTCTCACATCCCTTTAAGACCACCAACCTGTTCTCGCACCCCTTTAAAACCACCAACCAGTTCTTGAATACTTTTTAAAGTTCTCGCACCCCTTTCAAACCACCAATTAGTTCTCACATCCCTTTCAAACCACCAACCAGTTCTCACATCCCTTTCAAACCAAAACCAGTTCTCACATCCCTTTCAAACCACCAACCAGTTCTCACATCCCTTTCAAACCAAAACCAGTTCTCACATGCCTTTCAAACCACCAACCAGTTCTCACATCCCTTTCAAACCAAAACCAGTTCTCACATCCCTTTCAAACCAACAACCAGTTCTCACATCCCTTTCAAACCACCAACCAGTTCTCACATCCCTTTCAAACCACCAACCAGTTCTCACATCCCTTTCAAACCACCAACCAGTTCTCACATCCCTTTCAAACCAACAACCAGTTCTCGCATCGCTTTCAAACCAACAACCAGTTCTCACATCCCTTTCAAACCAACAACCAGTTCTCACATCCCTTTCAAACCACCAACCAGTTCTCACATCCCTTTCAAACCAAAACCAGTTCTCACATCCCTTTCAAACCACCAACCAGTTCTCACATCCCATTCAAACCACCAACCAGTTCTCGCATCCCTTTCAAACCAACAACCAGTTCTCACATCCCTTTCAAACCACCAACCAGTTCTCACATCCCTTTAAAACTACCAACATGTTCTCGCACCCCTTTCAAACCACCAACCAGTTCTTGAATCCTTTTTAAAGTTCTCGCACCCCTTTCAAACCACCAATTAGTTCACACATCCCTTTCAAACCACCAACTAGTTTTCACATCCCTTTCAAACAAACAACCAGTTCTCGCATCCCTTTCAAACCAACAACCAGTTCTCACATCCCTTTCAAACCAAAACCAGTTCTCACATCCCTTTCAAACCAACAACCAGTTCTCACATCCCTTTAAGACCACCAACCTGTTCTCGCACCCCTTTCAAACCACCAACCAGTTCTTGAATCCTTTCTAAAGTTCTCGCACCCCTTTCAAACCACCAATTAGTTCTCACATCCCTTTCAAACCACCAACCAGTTCTCACATCCCATTCAAACCACCAACCAGTTCTCGCATCCCTTTCAAACCAACAACCAGTTCTCACATCCCTTTCAAACCAAAACCAGTTCTCACATCCCTTCCAAACCACCAACCAGTTCTCACATCCCTTTCAAACCACCAACCAGTTCTCACATCCCTTTCAAACCACCAACCAGTTCTCACATCCCTTTCAAACCACCAACCAGTTCCCACATCCCTTTCAAACCACCAACCAGTTCTCAAATCCCTTTCAAACCAACAACCAGTTCTCACATCCCTTTCAAACCACCAACCAGTTCTCACATCCCTTTCAAACCAATAACCAGTTCTCACATCCCTTTAAAACCACCAACCAGTTCTGACATCCCTTTCAAACCAACAACCAGTTCTCACATCCCTTTAAAACCACCAACCTGTTCTCGCACACCTTTCAAACCACCAACCAGTTCTTGAATCCTTTTTAAAGTTCTCGCACCCCTTTCAAACCACCAATTAGTTCTCACATCCCTTTCAAACCACCAACCAGTTCTCACATCCCTTCCAAACCACCAACCAGTTCTCACATCCCTTTCAAACCACCAACCATTTCTGACATCCCTTTCAAACCAACAACCAGTTCTCACATCCCTTTCAAACCCCCAACCAGTTCTCACACCACTTTCAAACCAACAACCAGTTCTCACATCCCTTTCAAACCAACAACCAGTTCTCACATCCCTTTAAGACCACCAACCAGTTCTGACATCCCTTTCAAACCAACAACCAGTTCTCACATCCCTTTAAAACCACCAACCTGTTCTCGCACACCTTTCAAACCACCAACCAGTTCTTGAATCCTTTTTAAAGTTCTCGCACCCCTTTCAAACCACCAATTAGTTCTCACATCCCTTTCAAACCACCAACCAGTTCTCACATCCCTTTCAAACCACCAACCAGTTCTCACATCCCTTTCAAACCACCAACCATTTCTGACATCCCTTTCAAACCAACAACCAGTTCTCACATCCCTTTCAAACCCCCAACCAGTTCTCACACCACTTTCAAACCAACAACCAGTTCTCACATCCCTTTCAAACCAACAACCAGTTCTCACATCCCTTTAAGACCACCAACCTGTTCTCGCACCCCTTTCAAACCACCAACCAGTTCTTGAATCCTTTTTAAAGTTCTCGCACCCCTTTCAAACCACCAATTAGTTCACACATCCCTTTCAAACCACCAACTAGTTTTCACATCCCTTTCAAACAAACAACCAGTTCTCGCATCCCTTTCAAACCAACAACCAGTTGTGACATCCCTTTCAAACCAAAACCAGTTCTCACATCCCTTTCAAACCAACAACCAGTTCTCACATCCCTTTCAAACCACCAACCTGTTCTCGCACCCCTTTCAAACCACCAACCAGTTCTTGAATCCTTTTTAAAGTTCTCGCACCTCTTTCAAACCACCAATTAGTTCTCACATCCCTTTCAAACCACCAACCAGTTCTCACATCCCATTCAAACCACCAACCAGTTCTCGCATCCCTTTCAAACCAACAACCAGTTCTCACATCCCTTTCAAACCACCAACCAGTTCTCACATCCCTTTCAAACCACCAACCAGTTCTCACATCCCTTTCAAACCACCAACCAGTTCTCACATCCCTTTCAAACCAACAACCAGTTCTCACATCCCTTTCAAACCACCAACCAGTTCCCACATCCCTTTCAAACCACCAACCAGTTCTCAAATCCCTTTCAAACCAACAACCAGTTCTCACATCCCTTTTAAACCACCAACCAGTTCTCACATCCCTTTCAAACCAATAACCAGTTCTCACATCTCTTTAAAACCACCAACCAGTTCTGACATCCCTTTCAAACCAACAACCAGTTCTCACATCCCTTTAAAACCACCAACCTGTTCTCGCACCCATTTAAAACCACCAACCAGTTCTTGAATCCTTTTTAAAGTTCTCGCACCTCTTTCAAACCACCAATTAGTCCTCACATCCCTTTCAAACCACCAACCAGTTCTCGCATCCCTTTCAAACCAACAACCAGTTCTTGAATCCTTTTTAAAGTTCTCGCACCCCTTTCAAACCACCAATTAGTTCTCACATCCCTTTCAAACCACCAACCAGTTCTCACATCCCTTTCAATCCACCAACCAGTTCTCACATCCCTTTCAAACCACCAACCAGTTCTGACATCCCTTTCAAACCAACAACCAGTTCTCACATCCCTTTCAAACCCCCAACCAGTTCTCACACCACTTTCAAACCAACAACCAGTTCTCACATCCCTTTCAAACCAACAACCAGTTCTCACATCCCTTTAAGACCACCAACCTGTTCTCGCACCCCTTTAAAACCACCAACCAGTTCTTGAATACTTTTTAAAGTTCTCGCACCCCTTTCAAACCACCAATTAGTTCTCACATCCCTTTCAAACCACCAACCAGTTCTCACATCCCTTTCAAACCAAAACCAGTTCTCACATCCCTTTCAAACCACCAACCAGTTCTCACATCCCTTTCAAACCAAAACCAGTTCTCACATGCCTTTCAAACCACCAACCAGTTCTCACATCCCTTTCAAACCAAAACCAGTTCTCACATCCCTTTCAAACCAACAACCAGTTCTCACATCCCTTTCAAACCACCAACCAGTTCTCACATCCCTTTCAAACCACCAACCAGTTCTCACATCCCTTTCAAACCACCAACCAGTTCTCACATCCCTTTCAAACCAACAACCAGTTCTCGCATCGCTTTCAAACCAACAACCAGTTCTCACATCCCTTTCAAACCAACAACCAGTTCTCACATCCCTTTCAAACCACCAACCAGTTCTCACATCCGGTTCAAACCACCAACCAGTTCTCACATCTCTTTAAAACCACCAACCAGTTCTCACATCTTTTTAAAACCACCAACCTGTTCTCGCACCCCTTTCAAACCACCAACCAGTTCTCGAATCCTTTTTAAAGTTCTCGCACCCCTTTCAAACCACCAATTAGTTCTCACATCCCTTTCACACCACCAACCAGTTCTCACATCCCATTCAAACCACCAACCAGTTCTCACATCCCTTTCAAACCACCAACCAGTTCTCACATCCCTTTCAAACCAATAACCAGTTCTCACATCTCTTTAAAACCACCAACCAGTTCTGACATCCCTTTCAAACCAACAACCAGTTCTCACATCCCTTTAAAACCACCAACCTGTTCTCGCACCCCTTTAAAACCACCAACCAGTTCTTGAATCCTTTTTAAAGTTCTCGCACCTCTTTCAAACCACCAATTAGTCCTCACATCCCTTTCAAACCACCAACCAGTTCTCGCATCCCTTTCAAACCAACAACCAGTTCTCACATCCCTTTCAAACCAACAACCAGTTCTCACATCCCTTTCAAACCACCAACCAGTTCTCACATCCCTTTCAAACCACCAACCAGTTCTCACATCCCTTTCAAACCAACAACCAGTTCTCACATCCCTTTCAAACCACCAACCATTTCTGACATCCCTTTCAAACCAACAACCAGTTCTCACATCCCTTTCAAACCATTAACCAGTTCTGACATCCCTTTCAAACCAACAACCAGTTCTCACATCCCTTTAAAACCACCAACCTGTTCTCGCACACCTTTCAAACCACCAACCAGTTCTTGAATCCTTTTTAAAGTTCTCGCACCCCTTTCAAACCACCAATTAGTTCTCACATCCCTTTCAAACCACCAACCAGTTCTCACATCCCTTTCAAACCACCAACCAGTTCTCACATCCCTTTCAAACCACCAACCAGTTCTCACATCCCTTTCAAACCAACAACCAGTTCTCACATCCCTTTCAAACCCCCAACCAGTTCTCACACCACTTTCAAACCAACAACCAGTTCTCACATCCCTTTCAAACCAACAACCAGTTCTCACATCCCTTTAAGACCACCAACCTGTTCTCGCACCCCTTTAAAACCACCAACCAGTTCTTGAATACTTTTTAAAGTTCTCGCACCCCTTTCAAACCACCAATTAGTTCTCACATCCCTTTCAAACCACCAACCATTTCTCACATCCCTTTCAAACCAAAACCAGTTCTCACATCCCTTTCAAACCACCAATCAGTTCTCACATCCCTTTCAAACCCCCAACCAGTTCTCACATCCCTTTCAAACCAAAACCAGTTCTCACATCCCTTTCAAACCAACAACCAGTTCTCACATCCCTTTCAAACCACCAACCAGTTCTCACGTCCCTTTCAAACCACCAACCAGTTCTCACATCCCTTTCAAACCAACAACCAGTTCTCGCATCGCTTTCAAACCAACAACCAGTTCTCACATCCCTTTCAAACCAACAACCAGTTCTCACATCCCTTTCAAACCACCAACCAGTTCTCACATCCCTTTCAAACCACCAACCAGTTCTCACATCTCTTTAAAACCACCAACCAGTTCTCACATCCCTTTAAAACCACCAACCTGTTCTCGCACCCCTTTCAAACCACCAACCAGTTCTTGAATCCTTTTTAAAGTTCTCGCACCCCTTTCAAACCACCAATTAGTTCTCACATCCCTTTCACACCACCAACCAGTTCTCACATCCCATTCAAACCACCAACCAGTTCTCGCATCCCTTTCAAACCAACAACCAGTTCTCACATCCCTTTCAAACCAACAACCAGTTCTCACATCCCTTTCAAACCAACAACCAGTTCTCACATCCCTTTCAAACCACCAACCAGTTCTCACATCCCTTTCAAACCAAAACCAGTTCTCACATCCCTTTCAAACCACCAACCAGTTCTCACATCCCTTTCAAACCAACAACCAGTTCTCACATCCCTTTCAAACCAACAACCAGTTCTCTCATCCTTTTCAAACCAGCAACCTGTTCTCACATCCCTTTAAATCCACCAACCAGTTCTTGAATCCTTTTTAAAGTTCTCGCACCCCTTTCAAACCACCAATTAGTTCTCACATCTCTTTCAAACCACCAACCATTTCTCACATCCCTTTCAAACCAACAACCAGTTGTCACATCCCTTTCAAACCACCAACCAGTTCTCACATCCCTTTCAAACCAAAACCAGTTCTCACATCCCTTTCAAACCACCAACCTGTTCTCGCACCCCTTTCAAACCACCAACCAGTTCTTGAATCCTTTTTAAAGTTCTCGCACCCCTTTCAAACCACCAATTAGTTCTCACATCCCTTTCAAACCACCAACCAGTTCTCACATCCCTTTCAAACCAAAACCAGTTCTCATATCCCTTTCAAACCACCAACCAGTTCTCACATCCCTTTCAAACCAACAACCAGTTCTCACATCCCTTTCAAACCAACAACCAGTTCTCACATCCCTTTCAAACTGTCAACCAGTTCTCTCATCTGGTTCTAGAAGTGATGTAAAACAATATTTATCTCATTTGTAAATAACAAAACCACTACGGACGCGTAGTGGTGCTAAGCGGTCTAACTGAACACTGTAAATGGCTGGATCCAGCCAACGCTTTTATCCACTGGGACATGTCTCCTTGACTATTGGTTTGATCCAGTTTCTTGACCCAAAGAGATGTGAGTTCAGTATCTGGCACTGCAATGGTGAACAAAAAGTTGGAAAGTTGACTGAAATGGATAATTTATACTTAGACGTCCAGAAGAGGCATGGCACGTGGACTAGAACAGTTTACACCGGTGGACGAAATAAAGGACTCAGTTGGAAATTTCAAACACCGGACGAAGTCCGGATTTTACAACGATGAAGATGAGAACAACAGTCCGAACAATGTAAATAATCAAAATACCTCATCTAAAAAATATACAGAGTGAATTTATGAAACAGGAGAGAACGGGCATTCTATTTCGCGTATACCACATCTCAGAATTATAGAGGAGAAAGAGGCTGTAGTGCGGGAAATAAGTCATCCCAACAAGCCCGCGTAATCTTTCTTGGACTCATTCAACGATTGAATGTAAAGACTGTGTAACAATAGTCCAGATATCTCATAAATACTCCAGTTTTGGTTGATAATGACTCTTGTAAAGTGAAAGCGTTGCAGGAGTCAAGTGCTTTCTAAAATAGTCCAAGAAGTTGACTATTTTCCAGACAGCACAATCTGCCATAGAACGATTTTTAGTGAAATGATGATAGTGCTCTGTTTTTATTTTGTGTTTTTGTTTGTTTTTTTTTTGTTTTTGTTTTTTTACTGTTATGTTTTTCTTCAAAGGTATGTAGAGGTGAAGCTTGTTGGCGGGAGACTCTCGCCAGTAAAACTTTTCTACCCACCAGTATTTCCAGGACAAATACCAATATAATATCGCTTTCTTCTGATTCTTATTGCCATTGGGATAGAAAATATCGGCCACTGCTTCGTATTAATGGCAACAACATTTTGTTGATATTAGACTTATAGACATTATTGACCCTTAAGGCACTGACATTTGCGTTAGGATCTTTTGAAAATAAATTATCAGCTATTCAATGTTTGTCTGTGCAGTTAAAACGCGGGACATTTTCGCATTTGTGATCGTTTCTGCCTTTTATGCAATTCGATTTCTATATCATGAGTTTTCCCCCGAAGAATTTATACGTCAGAATAACAGAATTTACAAGGATATGGTCGATACTATCTCTCCTCAGAATCCTTTTCCCTTTTCTTATTGAAACACACACACACACATATATATATATATATAAATTTAAAGTGAACATTGAAGTCAACACTCAGAGGCGACAGGCTGTTTCATGCTAGACGCAATCGTCAGGCCGCCTGTCGCCTCTGAGTGTTGACTTCAATGTTCACTTTTATATTTATATTTACATAGACTGTTTCAGTTGTTCTGTTTCTGATTAGTCTTGTGTCTATCGTCTCTTCATGTTGACTTAAATATCGTCTAATCCTAAGTATGTTTCTAATAACCATGTCCTGAAGATGGTCTACTAGACCGAAACGTCTGACGTCCACAGTAAAACAACATTAAAACAGTAAACTTGCATATTCGGATTTCGTTTTGTCTTTTCCATATTTTTCATCATATATATATATATATATATATATATATATATATATATATATATATATATATATATATGCACATATGTAGTTTCTTGTATGGATGTGCGTGTAGCATCGTGGGTAGTAAATTGGGAGTGAGAAATTGGAGAATCGAAACCAAAATCTAATCGAGTTTGTTACATTCACTTAAGCGAAGATACCCTTGAAGAATATATAAATACATCTCTTCTCTTCCTCAATCTATGGGTAAATGGCAAAACCGACTGGGTCCTAGCTACTACGGATACGGTGCTTTTAGTGCTCCTATGACGCTAAAGGGTGACGGCGATCGTGACCGTCACTTTCTTTTGCGATATTTGTTAAGAGCTTTAGGCATGCGTTTACCTGTATTTATGCCCACTTAAATGTTTATTGTTCTGTCACTTTTCCAGGATTTAATCAACTGTAGAAACCGTTGGAAACAAAGTTTAGAGATTAAACTCTTAGCTTAATAGCCATTTTGGAAATATGACAAATGATCCTCACTGCGTGGTATCGTTTATAAGATTCAAATTGGATCCGACAAAATACTGATATAATTCCTATTAATTTTGTTTTGACAACAGAAGTATCTCAAACGCAACCCGGGTTGTTAATCAAATGTAGTCCAATCGCTCGCAAACTGAATGAGTAAAAGGATTGCTGTTACTAGCTCCACCCTGTTTTACATAGGCAGGCATGTGTTATCAAATCCTCAAATTAGTTCACTCCACATCTTCAGCTTCGCACTGACATTTAAATTGATAAATCGCGGATCTAGTTTGCAGGTAGAATAAATCATTCTTAGTGAAATATAGTAACACCAGAAAAATATTAAATACAGCACGCAGCTTGACAGAAGAAAAGCAAGAAGCTACACGCTAAACCCTATCAGCAAGAGTCTGACTCATCCTAGCCAAACATAGTAGTTTTAAAGGAACTGGACAAATATAGTGTCCAATAAACGAAACTTTTTGAAGAAGTATTGGACGAAGAAGTTCGATTTAAAAGAAAGCGTTTCGTCATTTTCTAGATAGATAAATAGATAGATAGGAACAGACTGAGATAGATAGATAGATAGATAGATAGATAGATAGATAGATAGATATGAACAGACTTAGATAGATATGAACAGAGATAGATAGATAGATAGATAGATAGATAGATAGATAGATAGATAGATATGAACAGACATAGATAGATAGATATGAACAGATATAGATAGATAGATAGATAGATAGATAGATAGATATGAACAGACATAGATAGATAGATAGATAGATAGATAGGAACAGACTGAGATAGATAGATAGATAGATAGATAGATAGGAACAAACTGAGATAGATAGATAGGAACAAACTGAAATAGATAGATAGATAGGAACAGACTGAAATAGATAGATAGGAACAAACTGAGATAGATAGGAACAAACTGAAATAGATAGATATATAGGAACAGACTGAGATAGATAGATAGATAGATAGATAGATAGATAGATAGATAGATAGATAGATCAAGCATAAACAAAAACAAGTCTTCCATTCTACTTTGTCGTTACAAGTAATGTGTTTTTGGAATTATTATTTTTCCTGTAATCAGTGTTTTTCAAAATTAATATTTCTCTCGTCATCGCCATAAACTGTCTTGTAGACAATTCAATTAAATATGTTTACTCTATAGTTGCTTCAAGTTATTTTTGTTAATAAAAACTTTCGAATTTTGACTAGTGCTTCATATTGAGTGAGAATTTATACTCAACTTGCTTAAATGATTGGTAACAGCTTTTTTTGGCTTGGTCTAATAAAGAGATAACAATGACATTTCAATTTAACTAAGATAGATTTCGTAGTAATCTTGAATACACTAACGTCAATAGTGAGGTTGCAGAATTCTTCTTCTTCTTCTTCTTCTTCTTCTTCTTCTTCTTATTATTATTATTATTATTATTATTATTATTATTATTAAATGGTTATCAAATTTTCCAAGCCCTCCTTCCTCAATATGTGACTTAGAAACCTCTACTGTCTTTTCTTGGTGTTAAGTGTTAGTTTCCTTTTTGTTTCCATTTTCTGCAAAAATTCGTCGTTGCTCACATGTTTCGTCCACGGTATCCTCAGTATCCATCTGTAGAAACACGTTTCTGTTGCTTCCAGCCTCCTCTTCATCGTTGAGGAGATATTGGCTTCAGGTCTCTGCATCTTTGAAGACAGGTATCATGTAGCAGATTAATACTCTTTTTCTTGTTACTATTTTTCACTACTCTGCTTAGCTTTTGGAATGCTTTCTTGGCTATTCTTATACACCTTCGGATTTCAGTGTCACTTTCCGTCCTCCGTTAAAACACTTAACCCAGATATTTAAATTTCTGCGCTCGTTTGATTTTCGTCATTCCGATTTGCAATTCACACTTTGCGCTCACCCTTTTGCTAACAGCCATGCATTTTGTCTTCTTGCTCTTGATGTTGATTCCTTATTATCTTGTCGATTCCCTTCACTATCTTCTGCAGTTATCTTCCCTGTCTGCTATCAACAATGTACCATCTGCATATCGTCACACGTACTTTGGCCACTGTGTAATGGTTAAGAGGCAAGATCAAATGCAAAAGAATAATTAGTTCGATCCTCACCGTGCCAGACTTTCTTATGGATGGCTTTTCCTTTCAGCTCTCAAGAGATCATTTGTAGATATGAGGCACCCAGTGAGGTTCGAACTCACTATACAGTTGTAAATGATTTTTGCCTGACAAGCTTATCTTCCATGTCTGCTATCAATAACGTACCATCTGCATATTTTCACACGTACTTTGGCCACTGTGTAATGGTTAGGAAGCTTGTGTCGCTAGATCATTTACAAATGAACAGTCAGTTTGATCTTTAGAAAATCTATCTATCTATCTATCTATCTATCTATTTATCTATCAATCTCATCCTGTTCATATCTATCTATCTATCTATCTATCTATCTATCTATCTATCTATCTATCTATCTATCTGTTTCATTATCTATCTATCTATCTATCTATCTATCTATCTATCTATCTATCTATCTATCTATCTCAGCCTGTTCATATCTATCTGTCTGTCTGTCTGTTTCAGCGTCTTCATATCTATCTATCTATCTATCTATCTATCTATCTATCTATCTATCTATCTATCTATCTATCTATTTATCTATCTATCTCATCCTGTTCATATCTATCTATCTATCTATCTATCTATCTATCTATCTATCTATCTGTTTCATTATCTATCTATCTATCTATCTATCTATCTATCTATCTATCTATCTATCTCAGCCTGTTCATATCTATCTGTCTGTCTGTCTGTTTCAGCGTCTATCTATCTATCTATCTATCTATCTATCTATCTATCTATCTATCTATCTCAGTCTGTTCATATCTATTTATCTATCTAAATCATATCTATCTGTCTCAGCCTGTTCATATCTATCTATCTATCTATCTGTTTCATTATCTATCTATCAATCTATCTATCTATCTATCTCAGCCTGTTCATATCTATCTGTCTGTCTGTCTGTTTCAGCGTCTTCATATCTATCTATCTATCTATCTCAGTCTGTTCATATCTATCTATCTATCTAAATCATATCTATCTATCTGTCTCAGCCTGTTCATATCTATCTATCTCTCTATCTATCTATCTATCTATCTATCTATCTATCTATCTGTCTATCTCAGCCTGTTCATATCTATCTATCTATCTATCTACCTTTCTATCTATCACAGCCTGTTCATATCTATCTATCTATCTTCTATCTATCTGTCCTTCTCTCTCAGCCTGTTCATATCTATCTTTCTTAGTGTAATGTGATGTAATGTTTAGAAAGCTTGTCTCACGAGATCAAATGCAACTGAATAATGAATTCGATCCTCACTGTGCCAGACTTTCTGATGGAAGTCTTTTCCTTTCATCTCTCAATATATCATTTGTAGATGTATTAGCCATGATAAAAGATAATATAGTACTTGCGTATTAAAATGCATGAATTGTCTGGTATTTCTTATCTGTTTTTGGAAACGGAAATGATCTTTTTTTTAAATTGTTACGTATATTTTTACAGTATGCTCTTTGAAGTTATTTTTATCGCTGTCTTGTAAAAAAAGCATTTGATTAACTGTTGCATATATTCATTCTCTTTCGCAAAGTAATTTGATATATATATATATATATATATATATATATATATATATATATATATATATATATATATAATTTAACATTACCCGATTTGACGAAACCAATGTTTCAGAGATTTTGAAAAAAAGAATTCTTCTAAAAATGTACCAATTTGCTACAAAGAAATTACTCTGATGTAGACACACATATAAAAACTTCCTTGTCATATAAAGAAGGAAATTAAAATGAAAAATCCACATTTGAAACATATAGATTAAATAAAGTCACTTTAGGCAGAAATGATGGCACACTAATTAACGCTCTCGGCTAGCAGATCACGAGGAGAAAAAAATAGATCGATAACCAGTCGGTGTACCACTGCGTGAATTATGGGAGAAAGACGTGTATCTTTGTGCCATGGTTAACTGGCTTACCTGATAGATCAATTAATTATTGCAATCGCTTCAGTTATCCTTTAGAAGTCATGATCCGTAGCGTAGCGAACGGAGGAGCGGTTAGTCCCGGGTGGGGACACTTTTATGGGGGCGGCAATTTAGGGTCTCTATCGGCTGAATTGAAATAAAAGTGATTTTCATGTTGGGAAACTACTTTGAGATAAAATACCTGTTCAATTTCGAGTAACTTAAACTATGGCATATGTATTTAAAGCAATTGTTTCCGTGTTTGAATAATAAACATCTTCCAGTGACGTGTTCAGTGGCGTTTTATTGCCATTGACAATGTGTACCCTTTGAACGGATCCAACGAGGTACTATTTGTGAGAGACACATCTTGGTTGTTACCATACAAATTTCAGTTATTTTTCTTGACAGAACTTCGATTGAAGGCATATATTGCTCTATTTCTCTTATTTGGGCGTGCTAATTTATATATATATTCACTCGGATGGATATGAGTTTGTGACCATGGGTTTCACGCTTTTGCGATCATCAGATAGTGGATCGCAAAAGCGTGAAATCCAATGTCACAAACTCGTATCCATACATTTGAATATGTTAGCTCTATCATTGCTATTGAGAGCTTTCCACTAAGTACTGCACATACAAAATAATATATATATATATATATATATATATATATATATATATATATATATATATAGTTAACTATCCTCGTGTCGAAAAACCTTCGAATTCTTAATTTAACAATAGCCAAATCAATCACGAAGGAAAAAAAGGTTTTAAAAAAGAAAGAGCCAGAAACATGAAAGTCTGTAGAAAATAATCGCACAGATACAGGTTCAAGGCACAAAGAAAAAAAACCCGATACGAGTAAACAACTAATTAAAGAGCTCAATACAAACGTAGAGCAAACCTAATGAGCCTGACAAACCTACCAATGTTTCACATAGGCAGATCGTCAGGGTCAGCTTGGTAGGTTTGTCTGGCTCATTAGGTTTGACTATATATATATATATATATATATATATATATATATATATATATATATATATATATATATATATATATATAAATGAAGCTAATATAAGGAGAAAATGCCTTTCGTGGCGTCACGTTTAACACTCTTCTTACACAGAAGTTATAGTCAGAAGGTGCCGTTGAGAAAACAGGCCAGATGGCTTATCGTAAGAAAATACTCGATTCCCCATAATTACGGATAACTCTCTCGTAAATAAATAAATCAACAGAGACCAACTACAAAATTCACTTTCTTTCTCGGCATCAGTAATCCTGGGTATGACGATAAACTCCATCGAGCAGCAAGTCCTTTGATCGGGTGATTGGAGGTTTTGAGAAGCTTGCAAACACCTCTTAATTATTTTCCATCTCATGTATTGTTTGGTTTATTTTATTTTACGGCATATCAACTTCAATGGGATGTTTAATATCGTCAAGATGTTTAGGATAGGTTTGTATGAATAGAATATATATTCTTTGTAAGAAATCAGTTTGTAGATCAGGATTCATTGACGTATTTTGTAAAGAGGGGTTTTGTCGGGTGTTTTCGGTTGGTTTATTTTGTTTTACGGCACATCAAACTCAGTGGGTTATTTGACGACGACAAGATTTTTAGGATAGTTTCATATGAACAGAATATGTATTCTTTGTAAGACTCCGTTTGTAGATCAAGTTTCGAGTACGTATTTTTGTAAAGAGTTTTTTTATGTCTTGAGTCTGGTTTAGTTTGGTTTGTTTTACGGCATATCAACACCTCAATGGGATATTTAATGTCGAAAACATTTTTAGGATTGGTTTGTATAAATAGAATATGTATTCTTTGTACGAAATCAGTTTGTTTATCAGGTTTCAGTGACGTATTTTTGGGAAGATTGTTGCATTAGTTTGTTGATTTTTTTCTATGTGCATATCAACCTCTACGTGGTATTTAATGCCGAAATGCAATTTTTATGGCTTCAACTGAATATATTTTTTACCTAATTTTATACTTTGATTAAAGGTATCATTTTTTAGATATATAGCCTGTAATGTTGGTAATTTTACCATAGAAAATAGCTTCAAAATTAGGTCGTCAAAGGTCGCATGATATACGAATATATACTGTATATCTAAAAACATACGTTTACTCTGATAGTATGAAAATATGTAGGCAGTTAATTGTTGTATTTGAATAAGTAATTTAATGGAATTTGAAAATGAAAACCTTATTCTAGGTCCAAAATTCTGATAACACTAAGTAATTAGTGGTAATATATAAAAGATTTTGAGAACATCATTTTATTTTAAAATAACAGTCATATCCGGCGTTAAGCTGAATATTTTCCATTTCTTTGTGCCATTAAGTGAGTAAAATTTACTTGACCCCCCCCCCCCCGCCACTGAGTCAAGTTGTGACACAAGGTGTTTTAACGTGGGGACCCGAGTGTTTTCACTCGGGCCGCTGGTCTATGCTGGTCATAGCTTGTCCAAGCTGGTCAGGGCTGATCTAAGCTAGTCATGTTGGCTTGCCATAGCTGGTCCAAGCTGGTTATACCACCGGTCCAAGCCAGTAGTAGCCATGATACCACCAGCACATGGACGGAGCCCTGTGCCAGGTAAGTATGCCATTAAAACAGGCAATCATTTCTTTGCTGGTGAGTATGGCGTTGGCCTTTAAAATAGTTATTAGCGAAATTTCCGTAATTAAACAATTCAGTAGTTTTAAATATTTTAAAATATAGTATCTGGCTCCTCTCGCTATGCACTAGCTTCACAAGAGCCAGATCAAACCAAAAATGGTGTGATGCTGTCATATCTGGGCTGCAGTTGTCCAGTCCTCAGTTTCCAGTCTTCATACGCGGCCTTGAGAGTGATGAATTATTTTAGAAAATTTATATAATTATTATATAGAATTATGTAATTAATATATATATATATATATATATATACATACATACATATATATATATATATATATATATAGATATATAGATATATATATATATATATATAGATATATATATATATATAGATATATATATATATATTATGTCATTCGCAGACATTACTGTTTCACAGTATCATAGCTCCTCAGTGCGACTAGACGTCCGAATACCTCAAGCCCGGATCAAAACCCAACCGATCAGTCAGAGTTTCTACCACTGAGCTAACTTCATTCGACAAAGAGAAACATCTAAATCTAGCGTATTGTTGTTACGAATGTAAACAAATGCCAAGCAGCCGGAGTGCTCCAATTCATTTTACTGAAGAGCTTTGCATTAATGAAGGTGGCTGTTGTTTATCGAATTAGCTTATCACTCAACAGTGCTCAATTGAAATATATTAATTATATAAATTATATAATTATATAAATATTATATATACTTCCCACCTTTCAAACCCTTTACCACAGAAAACAAAACTTCGCGATCTCTCGCTGCTGTATCACTATTTATGTGACATGTGTTCTGATTAGCTACATTCCTTAGTATCCCCTGTCTCAATCTTAATGTAAAATTTGGACAATTTAGCTGTTACACACGGTATATATATATATATATATATATATATATATATATATATATATATATATATATATATATTTGAGTGTCATTCAAAAAATAAGTTGAATTCTTCGATATAAGGACTTCTAATACCGATAGACGCTTACACTTTTTTTATTTTTTTATTTTTTGTTTTACTTCTTTTTCACATAGATTTAATTTCTTTTGCAGATTAAAAAAAAACTTTGAGAGTTTTGGCGATTAACAAAGATGGCCGACCAAGAAGCATGCTCCAGGATTGAACAGCGGTCAGTTATCAAGTTTTTGATTGCTGAAGAGTGCAAACCAGTTGAAATTCATAGGAGAATGTCAACTGTGTATGGTGCCACATGTTTCAGTCAGAAAATGTCTACAAGTGGGCTAAATTGTTTAAAGAAGGACGGAGCAGTGTTGAGAATGAAGAGGCCTACAGAAGTGAGGTCTCCTGAGGTGATCGAATCAGTCAATGACCCCATTCAGTCTGACAGAAGGGTGACAGTGGATGACATTGCAAGAACTTTGAGCTTATCTGTTGGGAAAAACGCAGGGGTCATAAGTCAGAAGGGGTCATCTTGCATCATGACAACGCAAGGCCTCACACAGCAGCCCAAACGGTGCAGACCATCAACGAGCTGGGCTAGGAACTGCTCTGCCACCCGCCTTACAGCCCAGACCTTGCCCCTTCAGACTTTCACCTGTTTGGTCCCTTGAAAGCGTTCACGAGAGGCACGAAGTTTAAAAGTGACGATGATGTCAAAAGTGTTGTGAGCGACTGGCTGAGACATCAGTCCAAAGATTTTTACGCTGAGGGAATACGGAAGCTTGTGCACATATGGGAAAAGTGTGTGACAGTGCTGGGAGACTACGTAAAAAAAAAAGTAAGCTTCTATCTGTATTAGAAGTCCTTATACCGAAAAATTCACCTTATTTATTGAATGACCCTCGTACATTCCTTAGTACCCCCTGTCCTGACATCTACACCTGGGACCTACGATGACACGCACACGTATGTAAATCAACCCCAGTCCCTTCATATTCCAATAGTAAGAAGTAAGTTTCTGCCCAAGAACTAATGTTTTGAAAAACTGTTTTGCAGACAGACTGACTAACCTTCTCTACACCTATTATTGAAACATGGACTAGTCCATCCGCTATAAGGCGAACGTTTGCACATGGAGCAGTGGCAAAATGTGGGTGGCAAACGTGTAGCGCTTTTCAGCACTAATGTTTCTTTTTCAATACATGTTCACATGTAATTTAATCCTTATCCACTCAACTTTTTATTACATTTTTTGCCTTACATTCTTACTAATCAGTAACAATGATCGTTACGTGAACTTCATAAAAGAAACCTGCTTTCCGGCAGCATGTTTTCGCAATCCCTATAATTTTGACCGTATCAATTCTCGAGAAAAACTTTATCTTTCATGCATAACCGTATGAATTTCAAGTCTTACATCTTCTTACACTAAGAGAACACTACAGAGAAACGCTCTACCTTGAATGGTTCTTCAGCCCATCAATGTGTGAAAATAAGTATAAAATGCCTATTTAATGGCGTAATGATGGAGTAATAGTTTGCGTCTTTGATTGAGAAATAGGAGGGCCGAGTTCGAATTCCAGTCGAGTCCATTATTAATTCACTTACTAATTAACTTAGGACCGATCATTGTTACTGATTTATTCACTTGCTAATAAACTTAGGAAAGGTGTGAATCCATATCTATTCCACCCCAGGTGAAATAGCAGGTAAAACTGGGTGTAATATAATTGGATGACAACCGGTTTCCAAGAAAGACAACTCTGAATTCTTCTTTTTTTTATATTGTGTTATATTTGTGTTGTCTTTCTTAAACCGCAATCCATTTACTCGAGCTCGACATATATGTCATGGCATGTTTTCCTCGTTTCCTTTTTGCCTTAAATCTGTCCTGTGAGTATCAGATTTTCCAATCCCCCTTTCCTCATTAAGTTCCCTATAAACCTTAACTGTCTCTTCCTGATATTAAGTATAAGTTTCCTGTTTGCTTCCATTTTCTTTAAAACCTCGTCGTTACTCACGAGTTGCTCAGTAAATTTCTGTAGAACCACATTTCTATTGCGGGTGTAACAGCAAAATCAATTAATCAATTATTCACTTTTTATATTAAGCTTTGAACAGTTGTATCTGAGAGATGATTAAAGATATCTTAATGGAATTCTCCAAGGCTTTTATAACAGTACTGGACTCTAAGAACAATAAGAATGAATTTAGCGCTACGTTGATGTGATAACCCCCCTTGTTGTTGTGACCTCCTAATCTAGTTTTCCTCTCTACTGCTTCCTCTTTTTTTTTAAATTATTCACCGTCCTCTTGGTGGTTCTTGAATGGTTTTGGTACAATTACTGAAGGCATGAATGATCTTTTTCCTCTCATCATTGCTCTGTTGGGAAGATATAGTGGGGCTGGCACAACACTATATTTAACCTGTTCTACTTTTAGTTCATTAACTCAAAGGCTTTTTCCCTATTTCACCTTTCTTAACAGAATTACTGCTCTCACAAACAAACGTACACAACAATATCGTAAAATCAAAAGAAAATGTTTAAATCAGCCAACACAGATAATATTCTCCACACGTGACATTAACTGACGTTATTTTCAGTTAATAATATGAAAATAGAATTTCCTATTTGCTAAGAACATCTGTCTTTTGTTTTAATTAATTTCCTTGTTTAATTAAATTCATTTCGTCTTTTTGCTTTGAGAAAGTCCACATTAGACGAAACGCGTCATCAATTAATAGTGTTTATCTATTGTCATTAATATTTAAAAAATTGTCTTATCTACTGTTTAACTCAGAAATTTTCATGTATATATATATATATATATATATATATATATATATATATTAATTATTTCAGTTTCATATATATATGTAAGGCACGTCAGGCTATATGACGGTTCCGTATAGGATACAGGTTCGAATCCTGTCGAAGGACGAATATTTTCTATGAAGATTTCTCGGACATTCAGGCCGGCAAATGTTATTTAATACTGTTTATTATAAACAGAGCATTTACTTAAATACTTGTATCTATAAAAAGAATGTTAAACATAAAAATGTCTTTAAATAATTGTCGGACGTTGTCCATTTCATAATGTGTGACGTCATTTATTTACATTTGATACGCCATGAGCAGTTATGAATGTACGTGAGAGATTCATGGAAGATTGAAGTTTATAAGCAGTAAATTCGACCTGGCCAATCGAACGATCCTTTGTGGCCGAGCGGTAAAGCACGTCAGGACATATATCGGTTCCGTATAGGATACAGGTTCGAATCCTGTCGTAGAATGAATATTTTCTATGACAATTTCTCGGACATTCAAGCTGGTAAATGTTATTTAATACTGTTCATTATAAATTAAATTTACTTAAATACTTGTATCTATAAAAAGAATGTTAAACATAAAAATGTCTTTATATATATTAATTATTTCAGTTTCATATTTATATATATATATATATATATTAATTATTCCAGTTCCATATATATATATATATATATTAATTATTTCAGTTTCATATATATATATATATATATATATATATATATGAAACCG
>OZ038500.1:20089775-20142275 GCA_964036315.1 Acanthosepion esculentum | reverse complement strand
AATCTGTGTCTTTTCAATAGCAGTGGAGTTTTCCGAGGGAAGCGTGACTTTAGATTGTTCCTCTGAATGTCATTATTTATTGTCTGTTTAGTGACAGATTCCTGATGAAAGCAAATCATCCTGCAACACTTGACGAGTAACCATTGGATTTTGTTCAATATGACGCATTATTATCCTCGAAGAACTTGAAGAAATCTTGCGTGGAGTACCGGTTCTTCTTTGGTTTTCAACAGTTTTGAGGTTATGATGGTTCCGTATAGGATACAGGTTCGATTCCTGTCGGAGAGCGAAAATTTTCTATGAAAATTTCTCGGACATTCAGGCCGGTAAATGTTATTTAATATTGTTTTTTATAAAACAGAGCATTTGCTTAAATACTTGTATCTATAAAAAGAACGTTAAACATAATATAAATGTCTTTAAATAAATTGTCGGACTATGTCCAATTCAAATATATATATATATATATATATATATATATATATATATATATATATATATATATATATATATATATTTGTTACCTTTCACATATATATATATATATATATGTGTGTGTGTGTGTGTGTGTGTGTGTGTGTGTGTGTGAAAGGTAACAAATTCGTTGGTATATAATCCAAGTGGATCCTAGCAAAATAAAATATTAAAACTGATCCACAAAAAGAGCTCAACGTATTTATTATTAAAGAGCAAATAGTAATCAATTAAAATATAAATTCACCTCATATGAAAAATAGCCTTGTCAATCTCGTTGTGAACTGAGTTCGTGTCAGAAATAAAAATTTAAGTGTGAAAGCTAAAAAAAACACACATAATTTATCCATTTCAATGTCTCAGTCAGACGAAAGGCACGAGACTACCCTTAGGGATGGTGGAAGATAGGTTTCTTAAAGGGGAGAGGTTTTGTAAAATTAAACCCGAATATTAACCTTATGACATTAATTTGGGGTTATATGAAGAATGAAATATTAATTTAAAATTAAAAGAGAAATAAATAGGTGTTTACAAATAGCTTAAAAATGTATATATAAAAGTATGTAAGGGATGAATGGAAAGAGTGTTGGGGAGATTTTACAGAAGTGGGAAGTTTATAAATTATAATTAATATAGGTAAAATGGTTATAGAGGGGAGGACATATAGAAATTAAAATTAGTTATACATTCGAGATTTGAAAAGTTAGAGGGGAGTGAATATTATGGAAAAATGGTAGCTAATTAAGTTAAACCTAAATTATGGAAATTTGAATTTGTGTTTATGTCGACATCTTACGATTAATTCTTTACTCTGATTAATAGTTGGATTTGAGTGTTGTATTATTCGTATTTTTTCTTCGAAGCATAAGTCACACCTGTCTCTAAGACTATTGGAGTACATGCGGAACCTATAATCTTCCAAATTAACTGTGGACTGAAACCTTTCTCCTTCAATTCACAAATCTTGTATAAAAGAGCTGTCTGGTGTTTTAGGGTTAGAAAATGAGTGCCTTATGGTATAAAATCTTTGCTTCCATTCCCCGCGGAAAATGCAATGTAAACATAATTTTTCATATTTTCTTTGTATGTATATATATATATATATATATATATATATATATATATATATATATATATATATATATATATAAAGATATATGTTTATATATACAAAGATATATATAACAGCACTCAGTGTGAGCTATCATATATATATATGTATTCGTTCATTTTCAGATTTTAAAGCAGTAACAGGTGCGACCGTTGAACTGTATATATTAGATTGCCTTTCTATGGCTTGTCATAATGCCTATTATCTCCTAGTTGAAAAAATGGAAAGAAGAAACAAACTTGAACCTGAAAACTCAACCAATTCAAACATCCCTATAAAAATTCCTAATAATAATAATAATAATCATAAGAAGAAGAAGAAGAAGAAGAAGAAGAAGAAGAAGAAGTAGAAGAAGAAGAAGAAGAAGAATAAAGTGAACAAAGTGAAGAACAACAAGACAAACCTGTGAACATACTTTTAGCAGAGTATCCGCCCAAAATCAGTGAGATAAAAAAAGCTATGGTATTTAATTAAGAAAAGTTCACATTTATGTTCAGATAGGTCACTTGAACTGTTCTTAATTTATTGAAAATAAAGTGTGCTATAAAATATTATGGCCGATAAAATTGTTGAATGAAAGCTTTTGCGAAAAGAACTAATTTCCGTTTTAAATCAATCTTCACGGGTTTACATCACTTCAGTTGGTCGTCAAATATAATTACATTTTGACAGTTTCGTTTTCGTGTTTTAACGGCTGATCATATATCGACATTGATCCGCGATGGGCAAACTGGGTCCCTGTCTAACGATTTGACCCTAAGATACACAGGATCTGTCTAACGTTTGATTCAAAAGCAAACTTTATTATGTCTTTATTGTGTTTAGACTCAAATGCAAACTTTATCTATATCTACAGTTTGACTTGGATGCAAACATGATCTATGTCTACTGTTTGACTCAAATGCAATCCTGATCTGCGTTGATCGCTTCACTCATATGCAAAACGTAGCTATGTCTTCATTTGACTCAAATGCAAACTTGATCTATGTATAGCGTTTGTCTCAAATGCAAACTTGATCTACCTCTACAGTTTGACTTAAATGCAAACCTGATCTGTGGTTACCGTTTACCTCAAATGCAAACCTTAGCTATGTCTACCTTTTGATTCAAATGCAAAACTGATCTGTGTTTACCGTTTGACTTAAATGCAAACTTGATCTATGTATACCGTTTGACTCAAATCCAGGCTTAATCCACCTTTACATTTTAACTTAAATGCAAACCTGATCTGTGGTTACGGTTTACCTCAAATGCAAACCTTAGCTATGTCTACCTTTTGATTCAAATGCAAAACTGATCTGTGTTTACCGTTTGACTTAAATGCAAACTTGATCTATGTATACCGTTTGACTCAAATCCAGGCTTAATCCACCTTTACATTTTAATTTATATGCAAACCTGATCTGTGTCTAGTGTTTGAATCAAACACAAATCTGATCAGTGTTTACCGTTTGACTCAAATACAAACCTTAGCTATATGTACCTTTTGAGTCAAACGCAAAACTTGATCTATGTCTGCCGTTTGACTGAAATGCAAAGTTGATCTATGTCTACCGTTTGACTCAAATGCAAGATTGATTTCTGTCTGCCGTTGACTCCAATGCAAGATTGATCTGTCTACTGCTGACTGAAATTCAAACTTGATCTATGTTTACCGTTTGAGTCAAATGCATGTCGAGTCACTGTCTACATTTTTAATGAAGTATAAGCCAAATATTATGTATAATTTTTGTCCTATATTCCACATTAATTGAACCGTTAAATTTACAGACCCAAATGATGCTAACTTTTAAAAAATCTGCCTGCATTTTTATACTTTTTCGTCTTTTTCAATGTGTTTTTTTTTAAACTTTGTACAAAAGACAAAACTATACAATTATTCATAATGGTGGTTAATAATGACAAGAATTAAGTTATTGGTTATTGCTTCGTTTCTTGCCTTAGGTGCCATCCGTGATACACGCTTGGAGGATCATGTCATTTTTTGATTCAAGACTGAGTTGACAG
This sequence comes from Acanthosepion esculentum, assembly GCA_964036315.1. Classification (NCBI taxonomy): domain Eukaryota; kingdom Metazoa; phylum Mollusca; class Cephalopoda; order Sepiida; family Sepiidae; genus Acanthosepion; species Acanthosepion esculentum. Next base: position 20,138,683 of record OZ038500.1, on the reverse strand, counting down.
AAGAATTCCCGCATTAGACTGCCATTAGTTATTGGACTGGTTGCTATTCAAGGCTATAGAACCCAGTCTGTCATATTATTTAACCCGTAGATGTGGAGAGAAAAATAGATTCATACCTTTCTCAAGATTTTATACACTCAGGGAAATATAACGAAAACTAGAATTCGAAACTGGATCTCTCGTTTTTTCATTCCGTACCGTTATCAATCAGACCACCCGCACATTCAAGCTAACAGCACCTCGTATTCCCAAGCGTCTACGTATCTACATAATGGCCAGGCTCGACGTTGCTTAATTTCATTGTTTAATCGGTGTTTCAAAATGGTATTCCATACAGGACTTCCATTCAGCATTAAATAAACCAACAAGGGTTGGTATATCATTAAGTTAACCAAGTTAATCTGTTAGTTGAGCCATAACAGCAAGTGGGACACATTTTCGAGCGGGTAAAATCCGAGAGCATTCGTGAATCAAAATGAAAAATTGCTTTCGAATTCGTTAGTCCATTAATCTTTGTTAGTTTTGTCCAGACGAAATGAAGAATTAAGTTTTCCTGGCGACACGAGAAAGAAACTTTTCAGACTTACGAATAAAAGGTAGATGAGGTTTTCGCGTGCGAAAGGCAAGAATTGTTTGGTGTGCGCGAGAAACCAATTGCCGCTGTTTGACATGTTTCTCATTACGGGACTATTGTTTCATGCCTTTGGAGAATAGGCAAGCCGGGTTTTCGTCACACAACCCGGTTTCTTCGGCCAATTTTTGTCGCATTTACAGTAGTACGCAATTACTTATATTATTATTATTATTATTATTATTATTATTATTATTTTCTTTGATATCTGGCGTTTACACATTTCTTTCCGGATCCCGCCCAGGGACCTAAGGTTAGAAATTGTATCATCACACTTTCCACTGCAACAAAAAAAAATAATTACATAGATAAAGCCCTTCGTAAAGTGTGGGCTGTACTTGTCAGAACAATTTTTTGTATCTTTTTGAGCCATGGACTTCCAGGAATCCATTAGATTAGACTACTGGAATCTTTTCCAACCAATCCTAGAGCTCCAAATACAACAGGGATTGTTGATGTTCCCATGTGCCACATTTTTGAGATTTCTATTTCAAGGTCCTTGTATTTTGACAGCTTTTTGAATATCTTCAGAGATACATTACAATCTGCAGGGACTGCCATATCAATAAGGAGGCAATTTTTTTGTTTGTGGTCTGTAATAACAATGTCTGGGCGGTTAGCATGGATTGTTCTGTCTGTGTGTATTGTGTAATCCCATAAAATTGTAACAGGTCCTATCTCCGTAACCGGGTCTGGGTGGTGTTCATATCAGTTTCTTTCAGTTTCCTTCCCGTAGAAGTTGCAAATTTTCCAGTACAGATATTGGCCCATTCTGTCATGCCGGATTTTATATTCAGTGGGTGCCATTATCGTGCAACCTGATTATTATTATTTTTATTTTTATTTCCTTTGATATCTGGTGTTTACACATTTCTTTCCGGGTCCCGCCCAGGGATCTAAGGTTAGAAATGGCATCATGACACTTTCCACTGCAAAAAATAAAAAATAAAATAAAAAAAAATAATTACATAGATAAAGCCCTTCGTAAAGTGTGGGCTGTACTTGTCAGAACAATTTTTTGTATCTCTTTGAGGCATGGACTTCCAGGGATCCCTTCAATCAGCCTACTTTATTATTATCATCATCATTATTATTATTATTATTATTATTATTATTATTATTATTACTTTTTCTCCATCCCCACGGTTTTCTTTTTCTTTGAACCGATGATCTTGCATTATGGGTGTTCTCCTACAAGTCGTTCGACATCTTAGTGATTGCACAATTCGCAGAAAGTGCAGTGCCAAGAAATGCAGAACTCTTAATTAAAATGATCTTCAGTTTAGATTAACTCTTCTTTGCTAAGCCAATTATGCAGCTGTTTTGGTAAGATATGTATCAAATATTGAAAGGCATGTAAAAAATTGTTTGTAAAGTCAAAATATTTTTATTATTATTATTTGTACATGTTATGTTTCCTGCTTTATATCCAGTAGAGACGTCTCAAAACTATTGTCCTTATGCCCTATGGGAAAATTGTCATTCAATTGATACCTCTTTTTTTAGTATATGATATGTTCCTAGTAAGTCAATCTTCTGTACAACTTGTATGCTGATGTCACCTATCATTGTCAGTAAAATTGTCCATTCCTTTTCTCACGAGGCCCAGAGCCCCGACTATTGGTACAGTCTCAGTCTTTATTCCCCACATCCTGTTTATCTCGATCACTAGCTCTTTGTATTTGAACAATTTCTCGATAATTTTCATGGTGGTGTTTCTCTCAGATGGTACTGCTATGTCACGAAGCATACACTTCCTGGATTTCTTGTATTTAATGGTTATATCAGGTCTGTTGGCTTTTATTTCCCTGTAAGTTTGAATTGGCATAACCCAGGAAATAGTTACATCGTTATTTTGGGTAATCGTGTCTGCTTGGTGTTCATACCATCTCGCAGTGGTTTCGATTTTGTGCTTCTTCAATGTCTCCCAGATCACATATGTCGTTACCTTGTTATGTCTGTGGGTATATTCCTTTTTTGCTAGTTCCGGGCACCCTGAGATAATATGGTCGACAGTTTCGTCATATTTTCCGAAGATCCCGAATTTTGGGTTAGTTCCGACCTTAATTGTGTGATAGTGATAGTATCTGGTTATAAGGCTTTGGTCCTGGGCTGCAAAAATTAGACGTTCTGTCTCAGCTTGCATTCCGGTACTCCTCTCACACGGACGTGTTTTCTGTCGGTCCACATCTACTTCTTTCGTTCTTTTTATGTATTTGCCATGCAACGCCTTTTCCTCCCAGTTTTCTTGTAATTTCATTTGATCAAATTGTTTGTTTTCTAATTTACCCGTTTTTCGTAGATGGTATTCCCTTTGTTTTTTTTGTCGGTAGGACTTCAGATATACATTATTTACATTATTCGGACTATTGTCCTCATCTTTGTCGCCATATTTATCACAACGTTTCGGCCTTTCAGTATCTGTCTATATTTCTGAGATGAGGTATTATGTACACTATTTACATTATTCGGATTATTGTCCTGATCTCTATTGCAATATTTATTACCACGTTTCGGCCTTACCGTTTCTGTCTATATTTCGGAGATGAGGTATTATGTAAACTATTTACATTATTCGGACTATTGTCTTCATCTTTGTTGCCATATCTATCAGAACGTTTCTGTCTTTCAGTATCTGTCTATATTTGTGAGATGAGGTATTATGTACACTATTTACATTATTCGGACTATTGTCCTCATCTTTGTTGCCATATTTATCACAATGTCTCTGCCTTTCAGTATCTCTCTATATTTATAAGATGAGGTATTATATAAACTATTTACATTATTCGGACTATTGTTCTCATCTTTGTCGCCATATTTATTACAACGTTGAGGTCGTTGTACGCTCCGGCGTTATTCAGGTGGTTGGAATGTCGAACTGAACCCTTTATTTCGCTCAATGGAGTAGACTGTTATAGTTCCACGTGCCATGTTTAATGGATGTCAGTTATCTCCTGTCAATTTCCCTCTGAAAGTTCTCCACTGCCTTAACCGGGTATTGAACTCACACTCTTTGGGTAAGGTCACTGGATCTAACCAAGGAAATTATTCACTATGCCATGTGGACATCTGTGTATGAATTTCTGGGTATTATAAACCTAATGTCTTCAGCCTATATTTTTACCAGTGTTCATTTTGTAATTTTTGCTGTTATCATTGCATGTGTTTATCTGAGCCCATATTGCAACTTTTGTTGTTATTATCGCTTTTCTCTGGCACTCCTTATTACTGGTTCCCATATTATATTCATTTCTATGCTTGGTCGGCTCAGGAGATTTTTGTGGCCTAGCATATGTGCTGATTCCCTAAGTTTACGAATTTTCCAATCGTGTTCCTTGTCTATGATCTCAACCTGATCCCACAGAGGGCGGTTATCTCTCTTCTATCTCCATATGTGGTCAGCCATGCCTAATTTTTTCACTTCCACTCATGTTACAGCTTTCTGCTGTTCTTGAAGCCTTACCTCAAGGGGGCGGCCTGTCTCCTCTTTATATTTCTTTCCGCACATGCACGGGATAACGTGCACACAGTCTTTAGTCATGTTTTCCTCTAGGTGGGGTCTCACTCGGGAAAGATATCTGCGAAGTGTTGTCAAGCTTTTGAATATAGACAGACTTCAGATATGTTAATCTGTTTCTTGAGGAGAGCAGCCTCTTTGCTGATGGAGTGGATTCGGTGTTTTAGTATTTGTAGAAGAGGGTCATTGGTTGTTTGTGAGGTACGCTTCCAATCCCTTTGTTGTATTTTTTAGAGTTAGTTCAAGTTGGATAAGATCTCGGCCTCCTAAAGCTCTTGCTACGTATAGCCTATCAACATCAGATTTCGTGTGATGGCTTCTCATTTGGGTAAGCATTATTATTTTTTTTTTTCCTTTGATTACTGTTGCATACACATTACCTACCGGGTCCCAACCAGAAAGGTAAGGTCAGAAATGGCATCAGCATATTTGTAAAAAATAAATACCATAAAATGAAATAAGATCACAGACATTTTACATAGATGAAGTTCTTCGTATTGTATGAACTGCACTTGTGATTACACTTTCTTGTACGTCTTTAAAGTGTGGGCTACCAGGAACCTCTTAAATGATACTATCAGAAACTTTTCCAATCAATCCTGGGACTCCAAATAGAACTGAAATTATTGATGTCCTCACATGCCAGATTTTTCAGATTTCTACTTGAAGATCCTTTTATTTTGATAGTTTTTTTAAAAGATCTTCCGAGAAGCATTGCAATCTAAGGGACTGTCATGTCAATAAGAAAACACATTCTATTTTTGTTGTCTCTGATCACTAAGTCTGGACGATTAGATTTGATTTTTCTATCTGTGTGTAATGTAAATTCCCCTAAAATTGTTATATGTCCGATCTCTGTAACCGGGTGTGGGTGATGTTCATAACAGTTTCTTGCAGATTCCTTCCAGTAAAAGTTGCATATTTTCCAATGCAGTTATTGGCCCACTCTACCAGGAACAGATAATACTATACGACTGTTACGGCTGGCGCAACAGAAAATAAGACGAAACAGATTCTTAGAAATTAAAGTTGAAGAAAAGATTACATATAATACAATATTTTTTATAAACAGTAGGGCTGAGGTTTAAACAATATACTTGGGTAAATGCTAACAGTTAATAAGCATGTGTGAGAGCCAAGAAAGTAGTTGGCTTAACGTGTAGGTATATGAGAGAGTGGGAGAGGAAATCCTTATACAGTTAAAATTAAGGCGACGGATGGGAATTCGTCGCTAGTCAAAGAATAATGTTATTTTCTTCTTAAAAAATAGTTATATATTCACATGTATATAAAGTAAAGGAGTTTGGTCAATAATACCAAGGAATAAAAATTGAAGTATTTACCGATAGCCTTTTCTTTTTGAGGACTGTCGGAACTTAGATTCTTTCACTCGAAGTTTTGTTCATGAATCAAAAGGACTTGGAGTCGACCCCAATAGTTGTGGCTGTGGGGTCAGGAGGTCAACTGGCTAGTTGGTACGAACTCCTGTTTATATATGTTTTTGTGCTCTCTAGAACCCAGTAGAAGTTTCTAGAGACTTCTAGAAAGTTCCATTCTATTATTATGAAATCTAAAGGCTTTGGTGAATGCGAGATTTTCGTATGGCAAAAAGGACATCTAGTAGCTACAGATTTAAGTCATCATTTTAAGTTAGATTTTGTATTTTATAGTGTAAGTGTACAGAAGCAAGACAAAATGGGTCCTCGTAACAAATACGTAATACAAGATGGTCAATTGATTCTGGATATTATTATTATTATCATCATTATTATTATTATTATTATTATTATCATTATTATTATTATTATTATTATTATTATTTCCTTTGGTTTCTGATGTATACACATTTCTTTCCGTGTCCCAACCAGAGACCTAGGCTTGGAAATGGCATCATGACATTTTCCACTGAGCAGTTTTGAAAAAAAAATCAAATATATTTTACATAGATAAAGCCCTTCGTAAGGTGTGGGCTGTACACGTGAGAACGATCTTTTTATATTTCTTTAAGGCATGTGCTGCCAGGGATCCCTTCAATTAGTTTATTGGAATCTTTTTTAATCTATCCGAGGGCTCCAACTACAACAGGAATTGTTGATGTCTTCATTACCACATTTTCATTATTATTAGTAGTAGTAGTAGTATCATTATCATTAAAACTAGTTATAAAGAACATGTTCTTCAAAAGGTTAGTAAATTTAAATATATCTTTTTATATATCTTATTTATTCAAGCCATTTAGGTAGGTTATGAGATACTTTCTACTGTCTCTTCCTGATGTTAAGCTTTTTCTAAAACTACGTCAATGGCATTCTCAGGATCATTCTGGAGAACCATATTTCTCTCGTTTCAAGTCTAGTCTCCTTCTGTGATGATACTGTCCAACATTCACTTCCATGTATGATGATTGCTGTTACGTGATAGTTCAGTAAAACCGCCATGACACGTACAATGAGTGGAATCATGATCACTCTGCGTATTATCCTGATTTGACAACTGATTATCTAATTGTTAGACGTTGTTGCTCGTTTCGGCAGAGAACGAAGAACGCGCAGCGCGGGCGGCGGCAAAGACAACGACCGACGACGTGCCGGCATCTAAAAACAAAAAAAAACACACTTGGCTGGGAACCGGTATTGCAGTGATGATGACGCCATATTTGCTGTTGAATATTTTTTGACCATCAGGATGAAAGTTTTTTCACCACTGGAATTTATTTACGTCAACACCGATGAAAGATGTGCGTAAATCGCCAGGAGGAAAAATAGACCTCATTTGTTCACATTCCATGAGAGTATCTTGGTCAGTTATGAATTTTTCAACCTATCTTCGTATATAATTGTTATGGTCCAAGGTTAGGACCAAGGAAGAACAACACGAACACAAGAGTAGAAATAAGAAAAATATATTACACAGAATAATAATACAAGATGTGAAAGGTGTTAGTATGACTGTTTGGAGTGAACTACTATTGGCTCGACTCGATTCCGTCTCCTCCGTCTCTCTTGAGAGGTACAGTATTTATAGTATCAGGAAGAGTTCACTCTGTCGTTATAGGTAGGTCCCATAACAATAATGATCTTAATTTCTGAATGGGTTCTTCGGAGATGAGCTTGTTTAATGTTGTATAGGGTTTTTATCGCTCTAATTAATGGGGTAATGTAATTTTGGATTAAACAAAAAAAGGGATTTTTATTTCCCAGAGTTATTTCCCCTGTCATACACCATGCCTTCACTTTTTGTTTTGTAAGTGCTTTATGGGTTGTTTTATTATCTCCCTTGCAAAAAAAACATTTTGTTGGTGTAGTTCACTTACTCAGTTTTAGCTACAGTCACAGAATTGCTATTGGTGACTTTTTTGAGCAACAGGATGAAAAACTTCTTCGCCAGTGGGATCCAAGCACTGCAATACCAATTGAAGAAGTGTGTGGGCAGCAAAGAGGAAACTATGTTGAAAACTAAAACTCGTTTGTTCACATTCCTTGAGATTATCTTGGTCAGCCTATGAACTTTTCAGCCGACCCATGTACGTAAAATAAATATGCAACTTAAAGATGAGGACAACAGTATGAACAATGTAAATAGTGTATATAGGAGGATTATCTTGAAAAATAAACCTCATTTGGTTACATTCCATGAGAGTATCTTGTTCTGTCTACGAACTTTTCAGCCAACCGTCATATATATGAAGGTGTTTCTGTCTCACGCTATGTCTTCCTGAAGGCAGGATTTTTGTTGGAGTCGAAAAAATAATGATTGTTACTAATTTTAGAAAGGGAGTCCGGTTCAAAATACAAATACAATATCAATCGATTCATGACTTTTTACAGAGTTATCTGAACTTGTTTCACAAATGTCATTTTTGATTACGTCATTGATCACTGAATATTACCGATGATTTTTAATGAATTCCTACTACAACGCTCAAAAAATGGTAAAAATCAATATTTGGGAAAACCCCTTTATTCAAAAGTTAATTTTAATGTAATATTCACTCGCAAAAATGAATTATTCTTACAATCCAAAATATATTTTGGCTTTAAACAATCCGCAAAGAGATGAAAGTTGTAAATCAAATCCATGTTGATTGTGAAGATGAGGTTTTCCAATAGGGTTGTTTCTTGCACGATCGTGACTTGCATAGAAACTTTTGTGATATGTGGTCTAAATAGGAGACGCCTAAGGATGTTGCTATTGCGTCTAATTTCTTGAATATTTGAACTCTTCGCAATAACTCTGCTGTTAATGACTGATTCGCAGGGGTACATAAGGATTAAGTAGATCAATGCACGAAACAGGCAGATGCTTTAATGTTTTGTTCTTTCTTTCCAGTCAGTTGTTATTAAGAAGAGAAATTAAAAGGAAAAAAATAACGTATTTTACAAAACAAAATACATGTATTTTTGTCATGAAGCTACGAACGTAGCTACCTAGTTATATATAACATATGTAAATAATGTAACATACACAGCAATGTAACTTAAGGAAATGAGTGTAATCGGTATGACAGATGCGAAATGATGACTTGTTTACCTTTCATTTCGAACACAGTATGTTTCCATGTTATACATTATGGCAAGTAGTGTTTTAGTCGTGACAAAACAAATTTTTATATATATATATATATATATATATATATATATATACGTGTGTGTGTGTCTGTGTGTTATGTGTGTGTGTGTGTTTGTATTTGTGTGTGTGTTTGTGATTGTATGTGAGTCTGTATGAACATGATGAAACGAAATTGAAATTTTGATTTTACTGACAAAGCATTTTGTCCAGAGAGCGGATGCTCTCTTTGGCTGCTTCAGGTCAAAATGGGTCATTTTCCACTTTGTCTCATCATCTGCAGAAACACAAACACACACACACACAGGCACACACACACACACACAAACAAACAAACACACACACATATATTATATCTTAAAGAAAGAATTTAGACAAAGAATTATATAGCAATGTTAATGTGATTTGTAATAATATTGTGAAAATGGAATTGATATTAAGTTAATGTCTTATTACATTCTGTTAGCGAAGTGATCTCGCCATTAATCACACTAGCATTGCTATTTAATTCTTTGTCTAAATTGTTTCTTTAAGATGTAATATATAAGCTGCACACTTTTATACACACACACACACACACACACACACACGCATATATATATATATATATATATATATATATATATATATATATATATATATATATATATATATATATAATTAAGTAATTCATTGAGTCTGAAAGAAACCTCAACAGAATGCAGAAAGCAATGGACGGCCGTTTCGTCCTATATTTGGGACTGATCAGCAGTGCGCATCCACTACCGAGAATTCAAACCCGGACAGTTAGGTTATCAAGCAAACACCATATCAACTGTTCAACGGGCCTCGGTGACGAAGAGATAGCAAATCAGACTCAATATAGCGCCGCTCGCTCACATATTGCGTGGTGGCATTCATCCAAGTTCCTTTAACCAAGGACAGTGCCCCGCCCCGAGAGCTACGAATACTATCCCCAAGCCGCTCCATGCAGAGCATTAGAAGCCCGTTCAAGCAAGGATATACAAGAAATTATTAGGAGGAATTGAGATAATCATAATTATGATATATATATATATATATATATATATATATATATATATATATATATATATATATATATATATATATATATATATATATATATATAATGTGGATATAATCCAAATGATTGGATATATATTTTTCCTTATACAATACCTCCCTATCTACACTCTACAGTTTTTTTTTTATTTACACCCCAATACTATATTAACATTATATTAACATTGATCTTTAAATCTGCCTTAAATTTAGCAGTCCTCTCATGAGACTCAATATTAAAAAAAAACAACCGTAATAGTTCGTGCCTCATGAGTTGGTACAATATATCTATATCTATCTATCTATCTATCTATCTATCTGTATATATATATATATATATATATATATATATATATATATATATATATATATATATATATATATATATATATATTATGATAAAAAGAAAGAACAGTAAGATATATAATCCAGAGCATAAATGTTATACATTAACTGATTTAAAATATTGTTTCTTCGCTACACAGGAATTACTATGCTTTACAAAAACGAAATTACAGCTTTACTGAAAACTTAGAGAAAATTATTAAGAAACATAATGCTAATATCTTGAATAAACACTTAGACCAAAACCAAAGAAATTTAGACAATATAAAAATAAAAACAAATTCAGATGTAGCTAAACATGTAACTGTACAAATCCTCATAACTGTCCTCTACAAAATAAATGTCGCATGGAATCATTAGTATACCAATGCAATATCACATCCATTGAGAATCCCGAAAACATAAAAATCTATATAGGTTGCACAAGCCATGACTTCAAAAAGGGGTTCAATCAACATCAAACTTCATTTAGGATAAACAAATACAGAAACCAGACATCCCTCTCAAAATATTTCTGGCACTTAAAAGAAACCAATAAAACACCTACAGTAAAATGGAAATTAATAAGAAAAGCTAGAATATGTAGGTCATAAAATGACCCATGTCCTTTGTGCATACATGAGAAAGTATATATTACTAAATTTATAAAAAATAAAAATTTACTGAATCAAAGAAATGAAATAGCTATTCTTTGCCGACATAGTCAAAACTTTTCCTTAAATAATATTTAAAAATAAAAAGGGGGATTTTGTAATATATATATTTATATTTGATATGTAATAATAATTTTTAAATAATTTAGGTAATTCTTTAACATTTACTTGATTTAAATAGAAATATTTTAAAATTGTAGTTCAATATAACATATTCTAACCGAAACACCCCTTTTAGAAAGAATCTTTAAGTATACAAGTACGAATTTAACGGAAAAAATGCTGAAAACCTTTTTATCATTAAAAAAAATAAAAATAAAATAAATGTTAAATGATGCATATAACGGATGTCAAAATTCGTTGAAAAATATACCCCTACCCTCCCTAAACTTAACCTCTTTTTCGAACGTAACTCATAATTGATACAACAATAGTTAATAAAAATGAACACGCTACCGCTCCTGTATAAATGATTGGATTTCTCTGTATCCTTGGAAACAAGAAATTATGAATTTATATGTGCGTTTAAAACTCAGTAAATTTTAAAATAAGTTATTCCAAAATTCGTTTTGATGAAACAGAACTAATGCTTTTAATTTAATTATATAATTAAATTTGAAGTTTTTAGCTTCGGTTTTTGAAACATAGTAATTCCTGTGTAGCGAAGAAACCATATTTTAAATCAGTTAATATATATATATATATATATATATATATATATATATATATATATATATATATATATATATAAGAAAATCAATGGACTGCTGGTTGTAATTGAGAAGAATGATTACGAGAGATGTAAATGACTAAAAGTTTTATCCTATTTTTTTTTGCTATTTGTTCTATTATACTAAGTAAAAAATTTTGAATTTTTTTTAGTTTTTCGTCAGTTCAATATGGTCAAATTGGTGGCTGATATTAAAAACGACTTACAGTCTGTAGTTAACTAGGCCTAAGAATGACTTGTTAATTTTAACGCCTCCAAAACAAAACAGCTCTTAATTAACAGACTGACCTCTTTTTGCTTTCTAGCTGATTCTATCCTCCAGGACAGTGACTCATTGCCTCTTCCCAGGCTAACATTTTGACATGAAGTGAAAAGTTTAAACAAAATGGCCACAGAACATGGAAAAATAAGTAGACAGCAATTTAAAATGGCGTCAGGAGGAAATGATTTAGGGAAGTTTTCCAGTTTTATATATTAATTTTTAGAAAAAAAATTTTAAAAAATGAGAGAAATTTTTATTAATTCTAGTGACTTTACGATCAAATCATATGCGACTCTCTCCTAAGTTATTATCGTCTGTCCATACATTTTCTTTTACGACAGTTTTCCACCCACATACGCGCGCCAGCTGACATCTGTATTGAAAACAGCTCGAATATTAAAAGTACTGAAATTTATATTAACCATTTCACCCCAATCAAGGAAATAAAGCCTCTAAAATGCACCGGGGATGTTAGATAATATGAGAAAAAAGACACTATTAAGCAGGGCGAACAGTATAAAAACACAAATTAAGTAGACAGTAGATAACGATTGACATTGATTTGAATTTTTGAAGTTCAAACTTGACTAGTAAGCAAGAAGCCGGAAGAGACATCCACAAGTGAAAAGTGCGATAGAAGAGACTGTTAGTATAGAACTTACGCTTACATCTAGACATTTCAACTGTAAAATAATGAGACCTATCTGGCAATCCAGTACTGCGCTTAAAATCATAGAGTACCGGAGAGAAAGGTTCATCAGAAGAATTCCAATGAAAGTATTTATGGAAAAGCCACAGGGAAGCTACATTACGACAGTGGGAAAGTGACTGAAGCAGACGTGACATCTCAGGACCAAAAACATTGAAGATTCTTCTATTGATTTTATCAAGAATATCTAAATATATCACAGGAGAGCCACTGTGGCAACAATATTCAAAGAAGGGACGAGTGTTGGACTTACAAACATGTAAGATAGTTTCTGGTGTGAAAGTTTTAAGGGCAAGCAACACCGGAAAACTGCAAAAGATAGACAAGAGAGATGTAAGAAGAGTTATGAGTCTCGGCATTGCAATAATTAATGTTTAGCTTATTTATCGTCAGGGTGTTACAATAATCAACAATAATCATTTTTTCTTTTTCTTTCTTTTGTTTGAAATTGTGGCACTGGCCTTACAGTTTCGAAACAGTTTATCCATGAAGAAGTACATTAGCACGAATACAAATTTGAAGAAAACTTCTCAGAGCATATATATATATATTTAATCTACTCGACTCACCCGTCGAATTCGAAGTGCGAGGGTCAAGCAGATCAGTTCCAAGGAAACCGACAGCCCGACAACAGCACATGCGTTTTGATTATATTGGTGATGGTTTCGTGCAGGACCATCCACACTTTTTGAAGGGCCGAATACAGAGACCTGGTGCACTAAGTGCCACAAGGTCCTCCAAAAGACCCTCCGCAGGTTTTAAATTCAGTTTTCCTTCTCCTAGAGCAGTTGCCATCCAAGGCTATAGGGCCCATTCTGTCCTGCTATTTACCCATAGCTGGAAGAAGAAGAAGAGGATATATATATATATATATATATATATATATATATATATATATATATATATATATATATATATATGTGTGTGTGTGTGTGTGTGTGTGTGTGTGTGTGTGTGTATTTTAAGACATTTTTATGTTTATACATTCGTCCTCCGATCTGAAGCAAGAAACCGGAAAAAGATATCCACAACCGATAAGTGCGATAAAAGAATCTGCTATCATAGAACTTACGGTTAGATCTAACCATTTCAAATGTAAATAGCTTAGACCTTGCAGCCAATCTAATGCGGTGCTTCAGTTTATAAAGTCTATGTACCATAGAGGAAACTCGGTAGGATTACCATTAAAGTATTTATAGAAAAGTTATACTGAAGCTACGTTACGGCTGTGGGAAAGTAACTGAAGCCGAGATATCAGTTAAGGACTAATAAAATTGCAGATTCTTCTTTGGATTTTATCAAGAATCTCTAAAAAAAAAATAACACCGGTCCAGATGTGGCAGCAATATTCAAAGCAAGGATGAATGGTAGACTTATAAATATGCAAGATAGATTCTTCTTTGGATTTTATCGAGAATCTCTAAATTTATAGCAGAAGCACCTGACCAGATGTGGTAGCAATTTTCAATTCATGGATAAATGGTAGACTTATAAATATGCAAGATAGATTCTTCTTTGGATTTTATCAAGAATCTCTAAATATATAGCAGAAGCACCAGACCAGATAGGGAAGCAATATTCAAAGCAAGGATGAATGGTAGACTTATAAATATGCAAGATAGATTCTTCTTTGGATTTTATCAAGAATCTCTAAATATATAGCAGAAGCACCAGACCAGATAGGGAAGCAATATTCAAAGCAAGGATGAATGGTAGACTTATAAATATGCAAGATAGATTCTTCTTTGGATTTTATCAAGAATATCTAAATTTATAGCAGAACCAACAGACTAGATGTGGCGGCAATATTCAATTCATGGATAAATGGTAGACTTATAAATATGCAAGACAGATTCGTCTTTGGATTTTATCTAGAATCTCTAAATAGATAACACCAGACCAGATGTGGCAGCAATATTCAAAGCAAGGACGAATAGCAGACATATAAATATGTCGGAAAGATTCCGGCGTTCCAGTGGATTTGATATAATCTTCATGCTATCGAAAAACATTAATCCGAAGACTCAATGAATCATTCTACTGCTGATGCAATGTAATAAGAGGTACTCACTTTCGTTTTACCCCATTTATTGAATAATCATCTGTAACCATCAGTGACTGCCAGATGTTAAATCTCATTGATGGTTCAATAATATTGAAATTGCTTGAGCGAAACATTTCCAAAAATAATGAAGACATGTATCATATTCCTCTACATCTGCCTAGAACCTATATTATCTACAACAGTTCATGTACAATTGATTGCTATTTGATGGAAATTCAGCAATCTTAGTTTCTAATAAAGAAATGTTTCCGGTCTCTTCATACTTTACTTTTGAAAGGCATGTTTCGCTTTTCCAGTGCGTCTTCGGATTTCTGGGACAAATGTTCCCTTCCGCTACTGCTTCTAACTAAGCTACAATACCTGCACTGCTACTCCTTAATCGCCAACACACGTGGAGATTTTCCGAAAGATGCAACAGATAGATCATCGTGGGTATGACGATAAACTATATCCAGAAACAAGGTCTCCGGGAGGTTTTAAGCAGCGTGGAACCACCTCTTAACTCTTGTTTTTCCCAGGTCCGCCATGATGCCGGGTGGTAGCACCTGTTAAGGCCCCAGCAATGGGTAAATAGTGATATCCCCACAAAAAAATTAACAGTACATTTTTATAAATATACCAACCGTACAACACTAAAAATGTATAAAAATACATTTTGATAGTAAAATTACCAACAATACATTTTTGTAGTGAAATTACAAGTAATACATTATTATAAAAAAAAATGATCAAGAATATATTTTGGTATTGAAATTACGAACAAATATTTTTTTTAAATTACCAACAATACATTTTTGTAGTGAAATTACCAGCAATACATTTTTGTAGTGAAATTACCAGCAATACATTTTTGTAAAAAATAATCAGCAATACATTTGGGTATTGAAATTACAAAAACATATTTTTTAACTTACCAACAATACATTTTTGTAGTGAAATTACCAGCAATACATTTTTATAAAAAATAATCAACAATACATTTGGGTATTGAAATTACAAAAACATATTTTTTAACTTACCAACAATACATTTTTGTAGTGAAATTACCAGCAATACATTTTTATAAAAAATAATCAGCAATACATTTGGGTATTGAAATTACAAAAACATATTTTTTAACTTACCAACAATACATTTTTGTAGTGAAATTACCAGCAATACATTTTTATAAAAAATAATCAGCAATACATTTGGGTATTGAAATTACAAAAACATATTTTTTAACTTACCAACAATACATTTTTGTAGTGAAATTACCAGCAATACATTTTTATAAAAAATAATCAGCAATACATTTGGGTATTGAAATTACAAAAACATATTTTTTAACTTACCAACAATACATTTTTGTAGTGAAATTACCAGCAATACATTTTTATAAAAAATAATCAGCAATACATTTGGGTATTGAAATTACAAAAACATATTTTTTAACTTACCAACAATACATTTTTGTAGTGAAATTACCAGCAATACATTTTTTTTATAAAAAAATGATCAAGAATACATTTTGGTATTAAAATTATAATCTTTTTTTAATTACCAACAATACATTTTTGTAGTGAAATTACCAGAAAATTGTTTTTATAAAAAAATGATTTAGACTACATTTTGGTATTGAAACTAGGAAAAATATGTTTTCAAAAATTATCAACAATACATTTTCCGAGTGAATTTACCAGAAATACATTTTTAAAAAAAATAATCAACTATACATTTGGGTATTGAAATTACAAAAACATATTTCTTTACTTACCAACAATACAATTGCGTAGCGAAATTACAAGCAATACATTTTTATAAAAATATGATCAAGAATACATTTTAGTAATATTTTTTAAAAATTACCAACAATACATTTTGGTAGTGAATATATTTTTATAGCGATATGACCAACATTTTTACAAACAATACAACACTAAAAATGTATAAAAAATACATTTTGATAGCAAAATTACCAACAATAGATTTTTGTAGTGAAATTCACCAGAAATACATTTTTATAAAAAATGATCAAAACAAATTTTGGTATTGAATTTACAAAAACATGTTTTTAACTTACCAACAATACATTTTTGTAGTGAAATTACCAGCAATACATTTTTATAAAAAATATGATCAACAATACATTTCGGTATTGAAATTAAAAAAATTTTTTTTTAAAATTACCAACAATATATTTTTGTAGTGAATATATTTTAATAGCGATATGACCAATATAGCAACATTACCAACAATACATTATATAAAAATTATCAAGAATACATTTTTGTAGTGAAATTATCAAAAATACATTTTTATGAAAAAAGATCAACAATTCATTTTCGTATTGAAATTACAAAAGAATATTTTTTTAACTTACCAACAATAAATTTTTGTAGTTAATTTTCAAGCAATAGATTTTTATAAAAAAAATAATCAACAATACATTTTGGTATTAAAATTACAAAAAATATATTTTTTAAAAATTACCAACATGACATGTTTGTGAAATTTCCAGCAATAGATTTTTATTAAAGAAATGATCAACAATACATTTTGGTATTGAAATTACCAAAATTTTTTTAAATTACCAACAATACATGTTTCTGAAATGTTCATCAATAGATTTCTATAAAAAAAAAAAGAGATCAACAATACATATTGGTATTGAAATTAGAAAAACCTTTTTTTTATATATTACCAACAATAGATGTTTGTGAAATTTCCAGCAATAGATTTTTATTAAAAAAGAAATGATCAACCATACATTTTGGTATTGAAATTACATTTTTTTTTAAATTACCAACAATACGTGTTTGTAGTGAAATTACCAAGAATACATTTTAGCATCTAAAACTATTCATCTAAAAATCATACGTTTACCTTGTATGTATGAAACTATGTTCCAAATATCTTTAGTTGAAGTCATACAACTACACTCAAAATATTTAGAAACCTCATTAAATAAACAATAAACGTTGATATTCCGCTAAACAAAATTAACCAATCAACCTAAACCCGCCTACAGCAAATTTTGTGGCAGCATTTTCCAAAGAGGTCAGACTTGATTGGCCATAATTACTTTTCTCTGGTCTTAGTTTATGGGGCTTAATGTAATAATGCTTTGATTGCTAACGTCACATCACTCAGGGGCTGCTTATCTTCATCGCCTGGCAAGGAAGTGGCCAACTCTAGTCCGGAAGTCTTTGATTTTGATATTCTCATGTTAACTCCGATATTCCTTGCTGGCTTAGTGCAGAATGGAAGTAATCATATATGCCAATTTATTCGCAAATACTGAAATCCTATAAATGTAGGAACAGAATATAATTTAAACTAATGAGAAAAATTCAAATTTCAAAAATGAATCTTGGCAAACATTCCAAGAAAAATTCGCTGTAATCTTTTTTGCTGTTTTTATTTATC
The DNA here is from genome assembly GCA_964036315.1 of Acanthosepion esculentum. Lineage (NCBI taxonomy): Eukaryota > Metazoa > Mollusca > Cephalopoda > Sepiida > Sepiidae > Acanthosepion > Acanthosepion esculentum. The sequence continues at coordinate 20,120,732 of OZ038500.1, read as the reverse complement.
TGACATTAACATTATCGGCTTCTTTCTTCTTTTTTTTTTTTTTTTTTTTTTGAAGCATATTGCCCCAAGCAAGGCAGGAGTGTCAGTAGCACGCAAAGGGTTACAGAGAGTCAGGGCAAGAGTAAAGAGGGGTGTTTGAGGAAAGGATATAGAGAAGAATGGGGATCATGATCAAGGCATCAGAAGATGTCGATTGACATTACATTTGAATATTTGAAGATTATAACCATCAGGGAAGCCAGATACAAAGAGAATAACATAGGTGCCAAGACGGATCCTTGTCTTAGTCAGGACTGGAAATTACTAGCACGCAAAGGGTTTCAGAGAGTGAGAGCAAGAGTAAAGAGGGGTGTTTGAGGAAAGGATATAGAGAAGGACGGGGATCAAAATCAAGGCATCAGAAGATGTCGATTGACATTACATTAGAATATTTGAAGATTATAGCTATCAGGGAAGCAAGTAAGCGGAAGGGATTTTCATAGTCGGGAAGTGCGAGAGAAGAAGCTGTTGGAGTAGAAGAGGCGGTTACATATGCATTTCACCCCAAGCAAGGCGGGAGTGCCACGAGGAAGCAAAGGGTCACAGAGAGTCAGGGCAAGAGTAAAGAGGGGTGTTTGAGGAAAGGATAAAGAGAAGGACGGGAATCAGGATCAAGGCATCAGAAGATGTCGCCTGTCATTACATTTGAATATTTGCTTTTACCGATTTCGCCAGAGAAAATCGACCTTGCTAACCGAAACGCTCCTCTGTGGCGAAATCGGTAAAAGCACGACAGGCTATATGGCGGTTCCGTATAGGATACAGGTTCGATTCCTGTCGGAGGACGCATATTTTCTATGACAATTTCTCGGACATTCAGGCCGGTAAATGTTGTTAATACTGTTTATTATAAACAAAGCATTTACTTAAATATTTGTATCTATATAGAAGAATGTATAAACATAAAAAAATGTCTTAATATAATTGTCGGATTTGTCCATTTCATTATATATATATATATATATATATATATATATATATATATATATATATATATTGTGTGTGTATTTAAGCAGCATTTTTTCATTCATACATGTTTCATTAAATAATATAGATAAGTGTTGTCTATATATTTGATGTAAATTCTTTTCATATCGTCTGATAAGCATTATCATTAAACGATGAAAGAAAATCACAATATTGATACATATTTTTTAATCCAATCTAAGATTTCGGCTTACATAAACCATTATCAAAGATGACAATTACACAATATATTTAAGCAATACACGAACAAGAAATTGATGATAGTCTGTTTTTGTTTACATGGATTATTTCCAAGCAACGATAAACACGTGCATATAAGACGCTGAAAGCGAAAATCACACAACAGCTCATGACGTCACACATGACCATGAGAGAGTGAATCCGATGAGTATTGAGTATGGAAAGCTGTTGGTATGAACCAATATCTTCTGTTACTAATTATAGGCATTAAGGATATTTGTGGAGATTTCATAGTTTATTTTGTTCAGGTTAGGTTTCAACTGTCTTATGTATATATGTGTTTATCGTTGCTTGGGATTTTTTCATGCTTCTACGGTAGTTTTCATGTAGTTTGCGGCTATTATCTACTGGCCAGAGTGAGAGCCTATAGCTGGCTGCCACGAATAGGCAGGAAGATTCTATTGGCCAGCGGGAGAGACAACAGCTGACTGACACGAATGTTAACTAGCATGCTAGCATGCGAAAAAAAATCGATAGCTGTATTCGTCAGAAGTGGGAAAAAATTAAATCTGCATGGGACTTTACTCCAATTGGCTCATTCGCTTGCTTAAATTCAACGTTGATTCTGATTCCGCAGAACTGGGTTGGGTGTGAAAAATATTTGTTATTAACATTCTTTTTTCATTCGGTTTTTCCAGTTACGAGTCCTTTTTTAAGGCTGATCGTTTTGTGTTCATTTTGTTTAGTTCTTTTTTCGTAACAGATTTAATGTTTAGTATAGAGCTTAGAAAAAATTCGTAGTTTGAGATAGGCAAGAAGTAAGGCATGTAGCAACATCAGCACGGCAAAGGGCACTCCTTTAAATGCAAGGAAGGGTAAAAATATTTGAAGTCAAGTGATAGCGATTGCTGTATGAATCGTACGATTTTTTAATCAAGCACAGGAAACGCCGGGCCATGCTGCTAGTATACATATATATATATATATATATATATATATATATATATATATATATATATATATATATATATATATATATATATATATATATATATATATATATGTATATATATATATATATATATATATATATATATATATATATATGTATATGTATATATATATATATATGTATATGTATATATATATATATATATATATATATATATATATATATATTCGTTTTATCGATCTTATTTATCTTATTTTGTAAATATCTGTATGCCCATTTCGTCTGGTAATTTATTTTATCTGCTCAGACAAGACTTATACTTCAATTTAACATTTTTTCTTTTGCTTTATACAACCTCGGTTTGAATACTATATATACGCCGATCATTTCCGCTTTCGCTTTCTCTTTTTTCAACCTCTCTTTACTTTTTTCCCCTATTTCATTTATATTTTGTATATTTCTCTTATTTTTTTTATACTATTTCCTACTTCCTTTTGATTCTTGTCATCAGCTCAGTTATTTTTTCTGTTCAGCACCAGCCTATCCTTTCCTATCATTCTCCCTTGATTCATCCGTCCAGTCCCCAACCCCCGTCACATCCAGTAATCAATCCACCTAATTTATACGTCTCGACAGCCACCAGAATGCATTAAAACCGTAAGCCGTTAAAAATCATCGCGAACACTTTGTTTTACATTTTTTCATGTTTATTTCTCCTTTCTTTCTATCTCTTTCCGTGTATTTCTTTTCTTTGATTTAAATTGAAATTAGCGCGAACATGAACAAGAATACCGTTCCTATATTACTAATAAACATAAAAGACAAAAAAAAACGAAGAAAAAAGTGATTCTAGAGGACACGAAAGTTAAAAAAATAAAACAAACAGAATGAAATGAAACGGCCATTTTCGGGCAACGAAGCACGCATGCGCAATTTATTGAACGCCCGCCTCTGAGCTATGCACGGTTCAGTAGTTTCGGACGAAATAGCGGTTGAATATATTGTCAATCTGTAACAAATTCTGCTACATTTCAAAGTATCTATGTTCTATTTAACGGCTAAGATTGCATCGTAAAACTGTGATTTTTAAATGGAGCTGATTTTAATGTACAATAATCCACGTTACGTGTTTTAAGAAAAATGTTGGAATATAAACGCACCAGGATCGACATTTGTAAAATGTTATTGAAGTTATTTGTTTAACACATTCCACATTTAGCATTACTTGAGAAAAAAAAAACTTACATATTTTAGCCATCATAGGGGAAAAAAATATACTCTCTGTTTGCATCCCTATTGGAACGACAACTCTACCCAGACCTCAAATGTAACTCGTATATACGAACCATCGTTAAAAGATGCAGTAAACATGGCTGTTTCCATATACTTCTCCACATTCCTTGTACTATCCGCTAGCTTTACAAGAGCAAGATCGTATCGAAAATTAAATATTTTCTAAATCACTACAACCTTAACTTGTTTGAGTCTAGAATCACGCGTTATCTTCTCCATAAATCCCCATAAACTGTGCCTCTTTCTCTGTAACATTCTACCTCGAGTGGCTCTTGGGCCTTTTTCTGGGTGAATATATAGTCGAATTTGCCTTCCAACAGCTAAGCCAAATAAACCTGACAATCTCGTTAGAAACAAAGAACAGTTTAATTGCTGTTTTGTAACATCGATTCTCGCGTATGGCACGATATGTTCCTCAAACGTGAAGAAGAGATTTGTGGCAACAGGAATGTGGCTGTAAAGAAGGATGCTGAGATGAACATCGACTGAAGACACGAGCAATTACAAAGCTTTAGAGACAATGGAAGCAGAAAGGACACTTATACATTGCATCAGAAAGCGATATTCGAAATTTCTATCGCATATAATGAGGAAAGAAGGCTTAGGAATTTGACACTCACAGGGCATATTAAAGGCAAGTCTAAATAAGGGAAGCCGGGGAGAACCTGCCCATTGAGCTTGTGTAATTGAATCACGGAACAGGGATAAGGTTTGGTTTGGTTTGGTTTCTTTTACAGCATATCAACCTCAACCTCAACAAGATTATTGTTGCTGGTAATATTTTTTATCTATCTATCTATCTATCTATCTATCTATCTATCTATCTATCTATCTATCTATCTATCTATCTATCTCAGTATATATTGGTTTGGTTTGGTTTGCTTTACGGCATATCAACCTCAATGCGTTATTTAATACCGACAAGATTTTTGTAGCTGATAATATTTTTTATCTATCTATCTATCTATCTATCTATCTATCTATCTATCTATCTATCTATCATCTCAGCATATATTGGTTTGGTTTGCTTTATGGCATATCAACCTCAATGGTTATTTAATACCGACAAGATTTTTATTGCTAGTAATATTTTTTATCTATCTATCTATCTATCTATCTATCTATCTATCTATCTATCTATCTATCTATCTATCTATCATCTCAGTATATATTGGCTTGGTTTGGTTTGTTTTACGGCATATCAACCTCAATGGGTTATTTAATACCGACAAGATTTTTGTAGCTGATAATATTTTTTATCTATCTATCTATCTATCTATCTATCTATCTATCTATCTATCTATCTATCATCTCAGTATATATTGGTTTGGTTTGCTTTACGGCATATCAACCTCAATGGGTTATTTAATACCGACAAGATTTTTGTAGCTGATAATATTTTTTATCTATCTATCTATCTATCTATCTATCTATCTATCTATCTATCTATCTATCTATCTATCATCTCAGTATATATTGGTTTGGTTTGCTTTACGGCATATCAACCTCAATGGGTTATTTAATACCGACAAGATTTTTGTAGCTGATAATATTTTTTATCTATCTATCTATCTATCTATCTATCTATCTATCTATCTATCTATCTATCATCTCAGCATATATTGGTTTGGTTTGCTTTATGGCATATCAACCTCAATGGTTATTTAATACCGACAAGATTTTTATTGCTAGTAATATTTTTTATCTATTTATCTATCTATCTATCTATCTATCTATCTATCTATCTATCTATCTATCTATCTATCATCTCAGTATATATTGGCTTGGTTTGGTTTGTTTTACGGCATATCAACCTCAATGGGTTATTTAATACCGACAAGATTTTTGTAGCTGATAATATTTTTTATCTATCTATCTATCTATCTATCTATCTATCTATCTATCTATCTATCTATCTATCTATCTATCATCTCAGTATATATTGGTTTGGTTTGCTTTACGGCATATCAACCTCAATGGGTTATTTAATACCGACAAGATTTTTGTAGCTGATAATATTTTTTATCTATCTATCTATCTATCTATCTATCTATCTATCTATCTATCTATCTATCTATCTATCTATCTATCTATCTATCTATCTATCATCTCAGCATATATTGGTTTGGTTTGCTTTATGGCATATCAACCTCAATGGTTATTTAATACCGACAAGATTTTTATTGCTAGTAATATTTTTTATCTATCTATCTATCTATCTATCTATCTATCTATCTATCTATCTATCTATCTATCTATCTATCATCTCAGTATATATTGGCTTGGTTTGGTTTGTTTTACGGCATATCAACCTCAATGGGTTATTTAATACCGACAAGATTTTTGTAGCTGATAATATTTTTTATCTATCTATCTATCTATGTATCTATCTATCTATCTATCTATCTATCTATCTATCTATCTATCTATCTATCATCTCAGTATATATTGGTTTGGTTTGCTTTACGGCATATCAACCTCAATGGGTTATTTAATACCGACAAGATTTTTGTAGCTGATAATATTTTTTATCTATCTATCTATCTATCTATCTATCTATCTATCTATCTATCTATCTATCTATCATCTCAGTATATATTGGTTTGGTTTGCTTTACGGCATATCAACCTCAATGGGTTATTTAATACCGACAAGATTTTTGTAGCTGATAATATTTTTTATCTATCTATCTATCTATCTATCTATCTATCTATCTATCTATCTATCTATCATCTCAGCATATATTGGTTTGGTTTGCTTTACGGGATATCAACCTCAATGGGTTATTTAATACCGACAAGATTTTTGTAGCTGATAATATTTTTTATCTATCTATCTATCTATCTATCTATCTATCTATCTATCATCTCAGTATATATTGGTTTGGTTTGCTTTACGGCATATCAACCTCAATGGGTTATTTAATACCGACAAGATTTTTGTAGCTGATAATATTTTTTATCTATCTATCTATCTATCTATCTATCTATCTATCTATCTATCTATCTATCATCTCAGCATATATTGGTTTGGTTTGCTTTACGGGATATCAACCTCAATGGGTTATTTAATACCGACAAGATTTTTGTAGCTGATAATATTTTTTATCTATCTATCTATCTATCTATCTATCTATCTATCTATCTATCTATCTATCTATCATCTCAGCATATATTGGTTTGGTTTGCTTTATGGCATATCAACTTCAATGGTTATTTAATACCGACAAGATTTTTATTGCTAGTAATATTTTTTATCTATCTATCTATCTATCTATCTATCTATCTATCTATCTATCTATCATCTCAGTATATATTGGTTTGGTTTGCTTTACGGCATATCAACCTCAATGGGTTATTTAATACCGATAAGATTTTTGTTCCTGGTAATTTTCTTTTCAATAATGTACTGCTGGTAAAAATGTATTGCTGGCAATAATTTTTTGTTTAAAATTGGATTGTTGGTATTTGTTTTAAAAAAAAAACAATTTTTACACTTTCATACTTTTTTTTACCCCAGTTTAGGGTTTAAGTATTTTTCCATAGCTGGGAATCTAACAGGCGCTACCAACCCGGGTCAGTGAGGACCTTGGAACACCAGCAATTAAATTTGGTTCCATGCACCTCGAAACCTCGTGATCAGAGACCATGCTGTCGGATGTTGTTTATTGTCTTACCAGCCTGTACATTTCTGGAAGAAACAGAAGTTGGTTTCTTTATAAATTGGGAAACGGTAATGTAAAACAAAAACAAAAAAAAAACATAAATTACCAAAAAAAAAAAAGAGAAAAGAACTGCGATCAGGATAATGAGATCCTTGTATTTGCAGAGAACTTCATTGATTGGTACGTGAAGTATGGAGAAATATCGACCTTACGTTTGAAATCGATACCAGAGACAGTTAAAACTTTTAAAGCAATGGTACTTAATGTTTCTATTCCAAGAACTCCTAAGAGGTTTCTACTTTCTGATAAACTGTATGAAACCAATACTAGGATAGACTAAAGGAATGTACATTGGAGCTCACATAATTACACAGAAATAAAAATTATTTTTGTAATTATGTTATTGATGGTCTTCTAACTATCAAGCTACCAAAGTTCTACCTCTTTTTCGTAAAGTACTAGACCCTATAATCAACTTGAAATTCGTTGGTCACTCACCCCGCAGGCTCTGATTTCAGATAAGCAAAATATATTTCGCTTCTCTAGATGCTGATGTATTAATATAAACGCTTATTGCTGTAAGAGTGTATGAAATCCAGAAATGAAAGTTGTCTTAAAGCGCCTATTCCTCTAGATCATTTCCCGCTATTGTCGATGTGGCCCAGGGATCTATCCTTAAACTTATAGTATTGCTAAATTTCCTCACCGACCTTTCTGAACGACCTTTCTGATGTCATCACTTCTTAACTATGTTGATGACCCAAATGACATAGCTGGCCACTGGCGTGGCTAGCCAATCCCTATTGCAGACGCTTGTTCAGGTGCATTTTGTATTTATTCAACACCCACAGAGCCCACCCATGATTTATAATGCAACTATCGTGAACAGACGTTAGTTACATTTTCTGGGAAAGAGCATGATATTTAGCGTGATCAAATTTGAACAAGGCCAACACGCTCACGCCCTCGGTCACGATTCACTACTCATTTTCAATCAACCCGTTTACAGGCACTTTCCAAAGGTGCCGCACGCAGGGATCGACCCCTCCAGTCCGATAACATCAGGAAGTCCGACAAATCGACCATGGTGAGATTCGAACCAGGGTCTCATGGTCAAAATGCGAACGTTCTAACCACCGACCATGTGCCCATAAGATGACACAAATATTTACTCATATATTGCCATAATGGTAAGTTTAATCGGTTCGACGGGGTCAATTTGGAAGCGGATTTTAAAAATTGTTACAATTTTTGTGTACCATTATATACTAGTGAGCAACCCGAAATGACTTGACTCACTTTATAGTTCCCCAATTTTAAGGTTAACCTATCAGGAGACGTGAAATATTCAATCCGTCGTGTATAAAGGCGGCCATTTTGATTACTCTCTCCCAATATCCAGTGCCAACCTGTCAGGCAAAAGAACAGAAGGAAGAACTACTGAACTACGCTCTGCTACTTTATCGGGATATCCACTGCTAACCTGAACTACACTTCCCTACTGTCTTCGAAATATTCACTGCCAACCTCTGGATTCTATACTCAAAGACTACCGTCATCATGAACAACAAAAATGATCATCAATCTTTTGTTGTCTGAGGCAAGGAATAGCTTGTTAATTTTAAAGCTCCAAAACGAAACAGCTCTCATTAATCGTCTGAGAGAACCCTTTTTCACCTTCCATCAGTATGGCTGATGCTAACCTCCTGAAGAGTGAATATTTGCGCCTTCTTGGGCTAAAGCTTTTCGCTGACATGAAGTGGGAATATTATACTGAATCAATTGCTGTTTGTTGATCAGGAAAGTTGGTTCACACAATTCTGCCAGGCAAACTTCCTCGCCAGAATATACTATATACATATTGATGAGTTAAAAAATTATCTATGCTTTGAATATTACTCTCACGCATGGCCTGGTGCTTCTGTTATGTTTTAGTGATTCTTGATAAAATCCAATCTGCAATGTTATCGGTCTTGACCTATCATTTCGGCCTCAGTGACTCACTCACCGACATGAATTAACTTCCCTTTATTCTAATTTTTGTATAAATATTGTCATGTTAATTTATTTGATACGCATTCCTCTTTTATGACTGTTAAATGCAGTACTAGATTGGCTGTCCGGTCTCATAATTTTACAACGTTGATCTTCAATATCAGTCGTTATTCCTGGTGTGGGTAGAGTTGTGGCATGTCGGTTGAAAAATATTTTTTCTTAAGCTGGACATCAACTCATATAGCAAATGGAGTCGAATTATATAATATAAATCGCTTCATTTTTACAAATTTTGCCAAATTCAAATATATACTTACTGGCCACTTATAATTTTGTAATCGCTCTATTTTCATGTACTCAGTTTTGTGCACTTTTGGGAGAAACGGATCACTGAAGCTTTCTTAAGTCTCCTCAAAGCACGCTCACTGATTGGTCAATGTCAACCAATCAGATCGTCTGCATGTAAAGATTAACTTTTCTCGCGCAGCGATGTGGAGCCTATAGTCAATTATATAAGCAAGAATTTTTCTTAGCAAATTAGTCAGAATTCAGCTGCCAAACGAATCCACGACAGTTGAAAACCATGCGCTAACCTTCTCACTCACACCACCACTCACATGCTGAATATTCCTTATACACTCACATATTCTTTTCTTACACAGCAAAATCTTCTGAGGACAGTCATTATAAGAAAATCTCATAAACATTCTTCCAGTGAACTTTGGAATGCTAAAAATACAGTTAAAGAGAGACAACTCTTGTTTTATTTCAGCCTCTTCTTACTTAAATGCATGCTTTCTTTCGCATCGTTGTTTGATGTTGTACATCTTGTTAAATACATATTTTACGTGCAACGATGTCTTTGCTTATCCTTTTCGACGTCAGTCTTGTTTCCTAATCTAAAGTTAAATTAATGTGGTGAAGTCCGACACAAGCCTGTTATGATGTGCCTTGTATGACTCTTGTTATTGCTGTTAGTAATATATCCAGATATACATCATAACAACAAAGTTAGACAATTACACATAAATATACAGGGCTGTTCGATAAAAGTGACTCACCTGATTTTTTTTTTTACTAAATGTTCTCTTCTCCGATGAAACGAAAGTTGAGCTAAATTCAAAGGATAAGCGATCTAAAATCCGAAGAAGAAGCTTTGAAAGCTCTTTGAATTTAGGAGTAAGTACTGTCAAGCATCCGTTCAGTATAATGTTCTGGGGATGCTTTTCTTTTCATGGAACTGGTTTCTTAAAACCTATTGAAAAGACCCTCAGGAGCGAGCAGTACAAGAGAATTTTAGAGTCTTGTCTGATCCCTTCTGCTGAAAGGGTGCAAATCGACCCCACCAAGCTCATTTTTATGCAGGATAATGCTCCCTGTCACAAATCAAAATTGATGAAGGAATACTTTGATGAGAAGCAGGTGAGTGTTATGACATGGCCGTCCCAATCTCCTGACCTCAACCCCATAGAAAACTTATGGAGCATTATAAAGTGCAGGCTCTCGATAAAGCAGTTGAGCAACAAAGAGGATTTGAGTGTGAATTTCATATCCGAATGGAATCCAATGCTTGGAGATGAGATTTGCCAGAACCTAATCAAGTCAATGCCAAAAAGGGTTGAAAAGGTTATTCAAAATAAAGGAGGACCCATAGATTATTAAATATTTCGAACTATATTGCCTATTATAAATAAATGATAGCTCTATTATTCTTTATTTAAAGCTGTTCGGTTATGTTTCTATTGATTACTAGTTGCAGGAAATATGTGAGTCACTTTTTTTTGCACAGAGTTTTTCACTAAATCTCATTTATATCCAAAATTATAATTATCAATAGAATACCTTAGGGTGAGTGAACTTTTTTTAGTAGGTGGTCGGGAAGGGGTATTTATATTAGTAAGATTAAAAATTAGTTTGACCCCAAAATCAATAGGCGAAAAACTTTAAGTAAAAATCATGTGAGTCACTTTTATCGAACAGCACTGTATGTACATACTGTCCACTTAAAACTTTAAAAGAAACTGGCCATCGTTTTGTGCTAGACAATTTTTTCTGACACAGAATCTGTGTCACATATTTATATGTATACCATTCGTCCTTGCATTGGATATTACTGTAACATCTACTCTGTAGCTTCTGCTATGTATTTAAAGATTCTTCATAAAATACATAGAAGAATCTGCAATATTATTCGTCCTGATCTGTCACCTCCGTTACATTCACTTTCCAACTGCGCAAAAGTAGATTCCTTCCGCGCATTGTTATAAATACTTTCATGGCTATTTTTCTGATCAACTTTCCTATTTGGTACCTCGATTTTACGAATTTAAGCGCAGTACTAGATTGGTAGTTAAGTCTCATCCTTTTACAGTTGAAATCGCTAGATGCAACCGTAAATTCTATGCTGACAGTTTCTTCTCGTGCTTATGGAACTCTCTTCCGGCTTCTTGCTTTCCAGTCAAATTTGATCTTCAAAAATTTAAACGTGATGCCAATCGTTATCACTTGTTTTATTATTTCCTGTTCTTTTATTGTTCTCTGTTATTAATAATGTTTTCTTCTCTTGCTGTGAAATGATTAAATACATAAATATTCATGTCTGATATATTTACTTCGTTGGGGGTAGACTTTTTTTTTCAATGGCTTTTACAATACCCTCTCTGTTATATTCTATAGCGCCATATTGTTTAATTAAAGTAAGAAATGAAATCATTCAAAATCTATATAATAAATGCGAATGTCAGTGTGTCGCTGTGTCACATTTTTTCAACTTTCATCCTAGAAGCCGTAGCTCAACGTATCGTACCATTTTGGAATCAGACTGACTCTCTGAGCAAATTGAAAATATTCAGAGCCGGAAGTGAACCCGTAATTCTGATATACTGAATTTGCAAATTTCATGAATTTTTTCGGCAATTTTATTATGTGATTTTTTTTTTTTTGCGACGATTTTTGTTTGTAGGATAACTTGAAAATAAATTTGTGATTAAGCGAAATTAATTGCAAAGTTCAGCGAAAATCACCCATGAAATAAAAGTAATTGTTAATGCGGAAAGTAAGGACCTACGTACATCAAACTGTCTGTAAATTAAGTAGTAGCAGAAGAATTATCGTTGAACTTTTAAAATGAAAGCTTAAATATTAATGCAATACTTGAATTCCACCAACAATTTTGACTTCTTCTGTAGCTTCTTTTTGCCTATCGCATCTACCCTTCTCTACCTATTGTGATGAAGGCCCAATCAAGATCCCGCCGCAGGAGCTAGCTTAAACGCCGCCCGATAGTGCGGCTTTTAAGCTAGTAACCTAATAAAGGTTAAAAATCAAAAGAATTTCGTGATTTTACTTTTCTTAGTTTCAATGACAGCATTTAAAATCCTTTTTTTTTTGTTATGGTTGCTTCGAGGTGTAAATTATTTCGATCCTAAATTGCCTGCTGTGCATATTTCATTCAAATTCATTACCATCCAGCGAACACAAGCCATTTTAATTTGCGATGAAGCAAATAAAACATTAATTTTCTTATTGCATAATTTAATATCGCCTAAATGGATATTAGCTCTAGCAAACGTGTCAGGTTGATGATTATTAGTAATAGTTACTGCGTTCAGTGAATATTAGAAACTTTCTGCCTATTTCTTTAGAAGTTGCCTAAATGTTGGGTTTTCGTAGAATCAGGCCATGCTTTGCGTCTTTTTAAGAGTCGCCTATGAATTGTTTGGTTGGATGATTTTGTTTAGCGGCATATCAAGCTCTATTGATTATTAATGCTGAAATCTAAATATTTTTAAGTAATTTTATGCTTTTAACTAGAGATATTTTCTACGTACTTTTATACTTTCACAATAAACGTATGTTTTTTTTAGATAAATATTTTGTAGAGTTTAAAATGTTTAGCTGGTAATTTTTAAAAATGTATTGCTGGTAATTTCACTACGAAAATGTACTGTTGGTATTTATTTTTAAAAATACATTACTGGTAAATTTAATATAAAATATATATTTTTACTAGCAGCCATATCCAGCTGGTCGATCAGAAAAAAGCGTTCAATTAGAATGGAGCAAAAACAGCATCATGTTTACATGTAACAGTGTTTATCTTCTTAAATTACTTTAAAGTACTTTCATTAAAAACCATTTTGAATTAATGCAGCTACTGATATAACAAAAGTAGTCTGTTACACGGTGGACTAATGGATAGCGGCTCGGATTGAGAAATCGGAGAGCCGAGTTCGAATTCAACGTGCTAATACCCTTGGGAAAGGTATGAATCCTCTTCTTCTCCCCCACCACCAACAACTATGTATAAATAGCAGGACAGACCGGGTTCTATAGCCTTGGATGGAAACTGGTCTACCGCAGAAAGAAATGGCAACCTACTGCGGGAAAAAATCTGCCTCGTCAGTCATGATCTTCTTAGCGTGTATCACGCATGGCACATAACTGACTAACTGAGTCTGTATGTATTCATTCGAAGTTAGGCGAGGACATGAAGGGGTAAAACAGACAACATGAAGACCCCGTTCAGACCACAATTATTTAAAAGTTTTTGAAATTCAATTTATCAGTGTACTACTAGGGATGTAAAAGAGGATACATTTCCAGAGCAATTGTTAAGTTTTTTATGAAAATCGGTTGAAAGATCAAAGAAAAATAAGAAAGAAACAAGTAAAAAACGCCATTTTTCGCTATTAACGCGGATTTTCACGATATGGGTGGACTCAGTTATCAAGTTAAATGACTGTTAAACAATCAACTTATTGTTGGCTACAAATGAGTGAAGTTTGCAATATGCTCGAAAATTGAGGGAGTTTTTAGTTTAAAATTTGTGCTGAAATCGAATTTGTTGAAATTTATTTTTCGCGGTTTTTCGCTAAACGCAGTGGTGTAGAAATAATAAAAAAGAGGTATCATTGGGGTTCTTCATGATGTAAGTAACCTACATACCGAGTCTGAATGAAATCGGAGGAAAAAACGTTGAATTTTTCGATTATTGATCGGCTTTATCGATTATTGATTTTTTTTTAAATATTTATTTTAACGCTAAGAACTTATCTCTTTCATTGTACAATCTATGTGCAAATTTTGGTCAAAATCGGTTGGATGGATCTCGAGTGAAAAGGTATCACGCAACGGACAGACAGACACATAAACATCGTCACTTTATAAAAAAAATCAGGTGAGTCAATTTTAACGAACAGCACTGTGTATATATATATATATATATATATATATATATATATATATATATATATATATATATATATATATACGAGGGTCATTCAATAAATAAGGTGAATTTTTCGGTATAAGGACTTCTAATACAGATAGAAAGTTACTTTTTTTTCAACGTAGTCTCCCAGCACTGTCACACACTTTTCCCATCTGTGCACAAGCTTCCGTATTCCCTCAGCGTAAAAATCTTTGGAATGATGTCTCAGCCAGTCGCTCATTACACTTTTGACTTCATCGTCACTTTTAAACTTCGTGCCTCTCGTGAACGCCTTCAAGGGACCAAACAGGTGAAAGTCTGAAGGGACAAGGTCTGGGCTGTAAGAGGGATGAGGGAGAAGTTCCCAGCCCAGCTCGTTGATGGACTGCACCGTTTGGGCTGCTGTGTGAGGCTTTGCGTTGTCATGAAGCAAGATGACTCCTTCTGACTGATGACTCCTGCGTTTGTCCCTACAGATAAGCTCAAAGTCCTTGCAATGTCATCCACTGTCACCATTCTGTCAGACTGAATGAGGTCATTGACTGATTCGATCACCTCAGGAGACCTCACTTCTGTAGGCCTCCCAGGCCTGTCTTCATCCTCAACACTGCTCCGTCCTTCTTTAAACAATTTAACTCACTTGTAGACATTTTTTGGCTGAAACATGTGGCACCATACACAGTTGACATTCTCCTATGAATTTCAACTGGTTTGCACTCTTCAGGAACTAAAAACTTGATAACCGACCACTGTTCAATACTGGAGCATGCTTCTTGTTAATCGCCAAAACTCTCAAAGTTTTTTTTTAATCTGCAAAAGAAATTAAATCCATGTGAAAAAGAAGTAAAACAAAAAAATAAAAATAAAAAAGAGTCATCTTCTATCTGTATTAGAAGTCCTTATACCGAAAAATTCAACTTATTTATTGAATGACCCTCGTATGTTTGCATGTGTATGTGTATATTTACCACTAATATTATCTATCTATCTATCTATATATATATATATATATATATATATATATATATATATATATATATATATATATATATATATATATACATATATATATATATATGTAAGCAAATGTGTGGATGTAGATCCGACGGTATGATGAAAATGTGGAAAAGACAAAGCAAAATCCGAATATGTGAGTTTACTGTTTTTATTTTGTTTTTGTTTTTGTTATTCTGTCGACGTCAGACGTTTCGGTCAAATAGACCTTCTTCGGGACATGGTTAATGGAGACATATTTATATTAGATTTAAGTTTGATGGGGAGACGATATATACAGGACTGGTCAGAAACAGAAAAACTGAAATTCTAAAGTCAAGTATTCTTTCTTAGAGTCGGATATGCTGGCGTCGCGTGGGCGGCAACTACGAAGACCTGCGCACAGGGAAGAAGATTGTGTCCTAAGTGGAGGGTGAGGGGGACTATTTAAAACTATAGCTTATCGGTACGTTTGTCACGCATTAATCTCGCCACTGAGCTCGCTATCTGAAAGAAACCAGGTCTATTATTTACTGTATGTGAGGTGGCTATCATGCCAGCCTCATAAATCTGTCTAAGGTTCTTATTGTGGATATATTTTAAGATCTTCACAGAGTCGAAATCAAAATTGTGATCAGATTTGGCTATGTGTATAACTAAAGCACTGCTTAGATTACCGAGGCGAATGTCACGTTTATGTTCGGAAATGCGAGATTTCAATGATCTACCTGTCTCGCCTACATAGCTCAGGTTGCAGTCTCTGCAGGGCACCTGATAGACGCATGCATCGGATGTAATATGTTGTCTGCTGGCATTACTCAGTATGTTACGTATAGATTTAGTGGTTTACCCTATACTTTCACTCCCTGTATCCACCTGAGTACTAGTGCCATTTCCGCATTACTTAGGATGAAAAGTTGTGCAAGACGTCAATATTTTGATTATGCCAGTATTTTCTCTTCGAGTTACGTGTTCTATGTATCGTCAAGTGATGCTGTTTTTGTAATTCTATAGCGCTATCCTACAAGGTTTGAAGATGGGTGGTTCTCGCTAAGACATGTATGCTTCATTTGCTCGAAGACGTTTTTAGCCATTGATCTGAGAACGCTATTCTATTCAGCTGAGTTATTTCTGAGCGACTTCGGCGCCGTGCATGACACCCACACGAAAAATCTCGATATCTGTTCCTGAATTTTGTGAGTTTGATCGCTGGGTCTCACAGTGCACACACAGACTCTGTGGCAACAAGATCTGCAATAAATGAGAAGTTCTCAATAAATGAGCAGTTCTCAATAAATGAGCAGTTCTCAATAAATGAGCAGTTCCCAATAAGAACAACAGAAGAAATCCCTATACATTTTCGACAGGACGAGAATAATCTGACCCCATAAATTGAATAAAGGTTTCAGTTCGAAATTACCAAAAGGTTAGTAAAGTCAACGAACTTCTGACGAAGGCCGTTAGCAGCAATGGTTGAAAGGTTTTGATAATAAGAAAGGCGGGGACAATAGTCCGAGTATAATTAATGATTACACGTCATTCCAGAAATTCAGACAGAAATTGTTCTCAATTATCTGGTGCACTTGATATAGTTTTCTTTCGTATAAAATAAAAGCTTTACCTTGTAATGACCGACATTACTACATCAGTAATGGACTGCTGGCTAATAACTAACCCACAACGAGATGTCCAATTTATTTAGAGACATGTCCTACCAATAACCATAAAGTTAAATTATGTACGATAATTGTCGAGTACACGAATGGCAAATTTTATTTTACTCTGCAAATGGTATTCATAAAACTATTTTATTTGGATCAATATCGAATCAGCTTTCCCGCTATAAATGTATGGCGTGCTGCGATCAAACAGTTGAACATCGACAATTTTAGAGCCAGCAAAACTAACACAAATGTCAGCATCCAAGTAACTTGTGGAAACCCGCTCACAAAATGGCAAACGTCATTAAAAACTAAAATTAGCCTTACATCATGTGTAGGCATTTAGGCGTTTGTGAGCCATCACGCCAGGATTACTCACCGAGTAAGAGGCTAATCATTATATATATATATATATATATATATATATATATATATATATATATATATATATGTATAGGTAAGATGAAACGAATAGAGTACAATTACAACGTTCGTGACATTTACTTTAAAAGAGGGGTCAATACAAAATAGAGCAATATTCTTTATTTTAGGATATTACATCGAAAAACTCTAGAAAGTTGGAGTGACATCTTGGAAAGACAAGAATTTACATTAAAGCATGAAGAATACAAGAGACGCAGAATGCCCCCTGGGTGGCTGTAGCGGGGAGGGAGAATATATCACCCATCAGACTGATTTTAATGGAAACCACCTGGATATGGACCCGGCTACGTATGATTGCGGCAGAAGATTTAACGGTTTACGCGGTTTACGTATCCATAATGGACGCTGGTGCAAACAACGTAATTCTCCTATCGGAGAATGTAAATCGAGTGGTGGGATTATGAATCTGGAATACACCCACAACGTTTAGGATTCCATAGTTAAGCTACTGCACCCTGGAGAAATCCTAAGTAAACCAAGAATCCAGTGGCCCAAAGGTAACCAGAAGACTATTTGGACAAATCTTGACAAAGAGCTTTCTTTTATCCTTAATAACCATCTTAAGGGTCACATAGGGCAACAGATCAGTTCCTTTTGTAGAATAATATACGACGTTTGCTTTGAGAGGTTTGGACCAGTAATGGAAATGAAAGATAAAATAGGAAAATCGACGACAAATCCAGAAAGGTAAGTTACGATCAGAACAAAGATTACTGAAATATTATGTGCGCAACATCAAGACCTTTGTTTCGCCTATCGTCCACGTTCGCACACCTTCCCAATTTTTTAAACAGTAGGTAGAGGTTTACTCCTTGTTTTCCTGTTTAGGATTTGGTTTCTGGTTCCTTCACTATAAAAATCGGTAAAATTTCATTCAAATTCACATATGTTCAACTTTAAAACAATTTTAACGATATCAGTTTAATGTTAAAATCTTGATTGTTAGATTTTTTTAATGATGACGTCCAGAATCTAGCAGCTATTTTCTTTTTTGTAACACTGGTAGGAATATCCACCCACCGTGTAAATAATTGAAAACTCTTGGAATTCAAAGAAAACCAATTCCGTTCAGTAGAAGAAATCAGTTTATTTTTCAAATGCGCATATGTACAACTTTAAAATTCATTAAATATCTATTCAATAAAATCACCCCCAGTTATGTATATTATTTTAGTTTGGGATTAATTTATGTATATATAATACATAGAAATTGCAAACGTCATTAAAAACTAAAAATTAGCCTTACACAATATGTAAGCATTTGTGAGTCATCACGCCAGGATTACTCACCGAGTAAGAGACTAATCATTATATATATATATATATATATATATATATATATATATATATATATATATATATATATATATATATATATATATATATAATTGTGTATTGAGGCAGCAATCCTTCTTTCATGCACATTACATTGAAAACGACAAAGTGTTTTTATTTAGTTTTTTATACAATTTCCCACGCGATCTAATAATTTTTTCTTTTCGGAAAATAAATAATATAAAAACCGTCCGAATGTTCTTTTTATCTGAGCGCTTTCGGCTATACATTTAGCCATTTTCAAGGATTAAATATTTTAACTGTTAAATAAGAAATAGTTTGTTGCATGTATGTTTTATAAAATGTTTTCATTTTTCAAAACACAGTCAAGATGTGTCCATGTTCAAAGTTAATATTATTAAGTGATGTTTTTTTTGGTTTTATTAATAAGGCTTCCATTATTTTTAGCCTTTTTTACATCTAGATGATGCTATTATATTAGAGTTGTCAACAAGTATGTTACGAACAGTGACCGGTAGGACTCCATGAATATTTAAATGAGATCTAATATATATATATATATATATATATATATATATATATATATATATATATATATATATATATATATATATATATATATATATATATATATATATCCAGGTAAGATAATATGATGTTACGAATTTAACCATTTTTTAATTATTAATATTTTATAGTCTTGTATGTTGCTTTGAGAAAGAAGTAATTTTTCCAGGACTGGTGATATCTGAACGCAATCGGATCATAGATTTATATTTTGATAAATTCCGATACTTCACTCTCAAGAATTCTCCGTCTAAGTTACTATATCTTTTAAGTGAAGCGTTCTTTAGATCAAAGTTTTGGTTGAATTTATTTCTATGTGTGTCTCAACGGCTATTTGATGCGTCTAGTGTGGTCGTCTGTAGTGTTAGTGCTTGTCGCTTTCTGCTACCGCCACTGGCTAGCAGCAATGCGAAAAGGGGAGCCGAGTGCGTAAGTCTTCCCCTGCCAGTATATAGCCACTCCATCAGCAAAGCCCTATGTAGTGCCTGCACTTGGCGACACATGGCAACCGAACACCTTGCGGATTCGGGCTAAACTACAGAGGATGTGAGAGGAGTTTTGCCCCCTTAACATTCGGCATGCAGGCCCACCGGTGTGTGGACACGCCCCGATGCCCATAAACCAAATCCCAGCTATGGGTTAAATAGCTCCACTGCCTTGTGGAAATCTTCAGGAGAAGAAAAGGCTAAGGAGTAAACCCTACACAAATCCTGAGTGGAGTCCCTAATGTGAATGGATGGCACTCTGTGCTACCTTCCGGCAACTCCTGCAGCCGCACTGGTACCAAACTATATTGGTTCATCCTTTCCTTTGGACTCTAGACGTCCAGGCAGCCATAGTTCTTCATACATCCCACCCAGGCTCGTAGCGCACTGGAGAGGAAACTTCAGCGACGTCGCAAGACAACGGCACAACAGGGGAAGTGACAGTTACCGGTCAAAAGCCCAACCCGATAGAAAAGAACAAAAACCTGCCAAGTGCCTGAGAGACTGCCGCTCCAGAGTGGGACTACACATTCACCAGAGGCGATGTAATTCCATCGGTTAGCACCTACAGAACTACTCCATCGTCTCCCGAGACGGACAGATGCCGACGAGGACGACTAATGCATTCGATAAATTGTTATGTATACGATCCTACGTTCATCGATACGTTGTTTTTAATATCTGCAAGTTCCACCAATGTATTGTGAGGAGCAATTTAGTTTAGTTTTTTCTTCCGCTTGCTGGTAGGCCTCGATGGGACAGTCGTCTGTCAGCGGCAAGAAGGTGGCCTGGAGTAGAGATATCTCGTCGACTCTGAGAGTGTCTGCCACCGTGTCGCTCCAGCGTCTTCTTGGTCCGCCTCTCGCTCTCCAGCCAGATTACCTGAAGGTGTATGCTCGTAGGGCTGGTTGGTTGATAGGCATACGAGTGAGGTGTCCGGAACACTTGATCCTCTGCCATTCAATGTTTTGTATGATTGGTATCGCTCCTACCATATCTCTTATTGCCTCATTACTGATCTTGTTTCATTTGGTCTTGTTCAGTTTTTTTCAGGCATTTCATCTCACCAGTCAATGATGAACAAGGACAGGATACAGCTGCAGGAAAACACTGACCAACTCAACTCAAGCTGCGCGAGCATGACCGTCAGCAAGAGACCAGAAAAACTGAACATAAACATCACGCGGACACAACTAAAGCAAACCGGTGAATTCAAATATCTGCTCCCCCATATATATATATATATATATATATATATATATATATATATATATATATATATATAGTTTAGTTTTTTTTTCTTCCGCTTGTGCTGCTAGGCGTCGCGGGGAGACACAGCCGTCTGTAAGTGGGATGGAGGAGAGATATCTCGTCGGCTCTGAGAGCGTCTGCCACTGTGTCGCGCCAGCGTCTTCTTGGTCTCCCTCTCGCTCTCCAGCGAACCACTTGATCCTCTGTTGTTTGATGTGTTGTATGATTGGTATTGCTTCTACCATATCTCCTATTGCCTCTTTACTGATCTTGTTTCGCTTGGTCTTGTTCACTGCTTTTTTCAGCCATTTTATCCCACAAGTGATCAGTTTCCTCTCAAGGTTCTGGTATGTCAGCGTTGATAGGAAAAAGGAGCTGCTATGACGGTTTATTTGAAGTATATAATATACAAATTAATTAAAAAATAAAATAATATGAATAGTAATTACATTATTAAAAATAATCCAGCAACAACATTATTTACTCACATTCCTTTATAAGACATTAAATTGTATTACTTCGCATCTTCCATAATTTACCTCGACTTTTCAGTTAGCCTGATGAACGTTTACGTAAATTTAAAAAGTTTGACAACGAAGAAGATTTTTAATTGTGTTTATAAGTATTTGAAGCAAACAATGTCGCATTATAAATTTTTGGTTACCCATCTTTAAAAACGGGACGCCATGAAGCTAAATCTAAAGTTAAATAGATTCTCTGTTCAAGCATAGTAAGTTATAATTAGAGAGCGTATGAATGTCACTAATTGTTAACTCCAGAGTGGGGGGCAAAATATTTTGTTTTACAGTGGGTACTCTTCGGTAAATCAACTTCACTCAGTCACTGTGTGTTTATCTAAAAGTAAATACGCTTAAATTCAATTTCATCCCTGCCGTGCGCCAATATATATTCTCCTGAAAAATTTATTTCGGTTGAGCTCTCTGGGGAGGAATTGTGGGTTCGTAAACAGTGACTATTACGGCTAATAATGCAAGACTCTTCAGTAAATCGAATCGAGTTCTCTCAGTCACTGTGTGTTTATCTAAAAGTAAATACGATTAAATTCACCTTCATCCCTGCCGTGTCAACGGCTTAGTGGTAGAATCCCCGACTAATGCCACTTCAGTCGGGTTTCGATCCTAGCTAGAGACAACCAGACGTCTAGTCACACTGATGAGCTGTTATGCAGTGAAACACTCTCTCTGTGGATGACAATATATATATATATATAGAGAGAGAGAGAGAGAGGGAGGTAGGCAGACCTATCATCAGCGCTTAGGCAAGAAAAAAATTTATGTTTCATTTTGTACTTCATTACATTTAGCGTACGTTTACAACACTTACGTTAAAATAATTTAATTTTGACGTTCTAATATTCTTCGTTGTGAATGGCTTAATATCAGAGTAGGTATATTTTGTATTAATTTTACCTTTGTTAAACGATTTTAGATCACATCCATGTCAGACACTTTTCTAGCATATCTTCCGTAACAAGGTGATCTTCTATCCTGTCTTTATGTAAAAGGACATTTTTTATTGTATCATTTATAAAAAAGATATTTCCTATTTTCTCTTTCATCATAACAAGGACATTTTCCATGATATCCATTTTGCCATTCTTAAAAAGGTCATTTCCCAAATTGACTTTCAGATAAAGGTCAGTTACAAGCATAGGAAGCCACAATAACGATTGGTACGCTCGATGGAAACTATGATTTACGATGTTTTGGCCAGTTCCGATCGGGAAAATTATACTCTCAATTATACTCAGTAAAAATGTCTAGATCAGTCCTATATCTGAAACTATAAGCTGTATGAATTTCAAAAAAAGACTCCTCGGTAATAAAGATATTCGTTTTGTCTACAGAAATGAAGCTTTAATTGTCTGGGAATGCCAACGATGTTTTGGCCAGTTTCGATGGGGAAATGTTTCTTTCGATTTTACTGTTTTAAAGATTTCACAGCTCAAACATCAATCCTTCATAGTCTGCCTAAAAACTTTTCTGTCCACCCTCGTACCTGGAAAGAAACAATGCAGTTATTAACAAAAAAGAATTGAAATTAATGCATGCAAGATTTCAATGTCAAATTATCTCGTGTTGTGCTCAACCTGTTGCGCTTTTGACGAACATTTCAAACCACACTCCTTCTATTAAAGAAACAATGCAGTTAATAAGAAGAATTGTTAAACTTAATGCATGTAAAAATTTCACAGCTCTAGCATCATTCCTTCATTGTCAGTTTATTTAATTTCCAGCCCACACCCGTAAGTTTAATAAATGATGTTATCGACTTTAAAATCTTCTAGTATTGTATTCTTCCTCAGTCAGATATCAGTTTACCTGGAAAGAAACGATGCATTTAATAATAAGTGCTGACATTAATGCGTGCAAGTTTTTACAGCTCTAGCACAACGTTTTTCATAGTCAGTCCACTCTCATTTGTGAGTTCATGCATATTTAGGTAAAAAGAGATTGCGGTGGACTAATATAGCCTAAGTTCTTCGCAGACTTGGTATTTGAAAAATAAACATACGAAATGCTCTTCGGGGAGCTGAAGGCGTGTTAAAATGATCATCACTATCAAGACGTTCAATCAATTTTGAGATAAAGAATTGTGTTTTTCTTTGTCGAGCTAAGCCTCCTTTGTTTTCCAGGGTAACTTTTTGCAGACAGCTGGTACAAAAACATATAAACGAGAAAAATATATGTTACCGTCTTGATACACATGTATTATAAATAAAAAATGGTTTCGTCTTTCCAAATCGAAAGAAAAGAAAAAGGTTTGTACAATGCTTCATCTCTTTGCAATCAGATGTTTTAACATTGAGGCAACTCCAACCTTGCAATGCTTAATTTCGTGATTAGAATGCCTTCTGCTCTTCCCATGAAAAACTAAACACACGAACTTGTGAAAATCAATTCTCGTAAGAGATTTTCTCATTACAAGTATCCAATGTCAGAATTTATTATGCAAGTTTTTTTTATGTGCCTTATTCCTTGATGGCGTTGGCTCTTCACAATTTTCTGTCGTCTGTATTTTTTCTCGTTTCGCTCTCTATTCTCATCCCTGTTCAGGCACTCAATTAAACAAGCTAAGTTAGGTAAGATTATACGATGCTTCCCATATTTTAACTTACATTTAATATGTCCTGATCATTGGACAATCCTCTGTTCATGTTTTTATTATTAGACAATTTACCATTTTCAAAATCTATCTATCTATCTATCTATCTATTATTTCTATCTTAATCAATTCGTTATCTATCTGCCTGTCCGTCTGTTCATATCTATCTATCTATCTATCTATCTATCTATCTATCTATCTATCTATCTATCTATCTATCTATCTATCTAAACCAATGCATTATCTATCTATCTATCTATCTATCTAATTCAGTTCATTATGTATCTATCTATATATCCTTTCTATCGTAATCAATTCATTATCTATCTGTCTATCTATCTATATGTCTGTCAGTTTGTTCATATCTATCTATCTATCTATCTATCTATCTATTTAAACCAATGCATTATCTATCTATCTATCTATCTATCTATCTATCTATCTATCTATCTATCTATCTATCTAAACCAATGCATTATCTATCTATCTATCTATCTATCTATCTATCTATCTATCTATCTATCTATCTAAACCAATGCATTATCTATCTATCTATCTATCTATCTATCTATCTATCTTAATCAATTCATTATCTATCTATCTATCTATCTATCTATCTATCTATCTATCTATCTGTCTGTCTGTCCGCCTGTTCATATCTATCTATCTATCTATCTATCTATCTATCTATCTATCTATCTATCTATCTATCTATCTATCTAATTCAATTCATTATGTATCTATCTATTTGAGCCTGTGATTGTTTTCCATTATGCGCTTCTCCACATCTAATTGCATATCTAAATATTGATTTATGCCCAAGTGAAATATATTCTCGTCAATATGGAACCGTCTGTTCATGCTTCTGTTGTCCCGCAATTTACCATTTTCACAACTTCAGAAATATTTACTCTGACGTTACACATTTTTACGCACACACACACATACACACACGCCCATAAATACACACACACACACACACACACACACACACACACACACACACACACACATATATATATATATATATATATATATATATATATATATATATATAAAATGAAGAGGTTATAATGGTTCCAACGAGAGAAAAGTGTGTATATTAAAAAGAAAAGAGGTACCGCAAACTTTTTTGGTTGTAATGTGGGTTTTTAAAAAAATATTATTCTTTATTTTTCATAGTTTTACATAGTTTTACAACACGTGTTTCTGGTATCACGACCGTCTTCAGGTAAAGGGTGGAGATTTCTACATATTATTAAAAATAATTATTAAAAATAATTAATTTTTTTCCTTTATGTTTTTCAATGTTAAATCTTCTCTATATGAGACATTCTCTGTTTTTGTGTTGGTCATTCCAATGTCTTTATTTAAATCTTTATATATATATAAATCTTTCTTTAAATGTCTTTCTTTAAATCTTATATATATATATATATATATATATATATATATATATATATATATATATATATATATATATACATAGATATAGATGTGCGATTACCGTAACTGTTATTAACACGGAAATACAATCGGAATATCGAGTTCAAATTTTGTTTGAATAAAGTATAAAAATGGTCTTTCCCCTGCTTTGCATTGATTAAGGTCAATGGATTTAATTGTATATCAACCATTGTTAGGTAATTTAATTTCGCATGAAAGGTGCCGTTTCGTTTCCTATTAGTCAACGATATCTATCTATCAATCGATCGATCGATATATATATATGTATGTATCTCAGTTCAGATCTATCTAAATTCATTCATTATCTGTGTATCTGTATGTCTGTCCGTCTGTTCATATCTATCTATCTATCTGTTCATCTGTTCATACCTATCTAAAGAGTGTCTAATTTTCTAAGCCCTCTTTCCGCATTATATACGATATAGATTAAAACTGTCTCTTCCTCATGTTAAGTATAAGAGTCCTTTTTGTTTCCATTTTCTCTGAAACCTTGTCGTTGTTCACATGTTCGGTCCATATTATTCTCAGCATGCTTCTCTAGAACCAGATTTCTGTTGTTTCAAGTCTCTTCTTCATCTGTGAGGAGATTGTCCCGCATTCACTGCCATATAGAAGAACTAATATTACGGAACATTTCAGAACAATTTTCTTTGTTTCTAACGATAATTTCATGTTTCTTAATACTTCACTTAGCTTTTAGAAGGCATATTTCGCTATCCCTATACGCCTTCGGATTTTGGTGCCGAACATACCTTGTTAAAACACTACCTAATATTTCAATTATTGTACTTTTGGATTTTGCACGTCCGGCTGTTCATTTTGCTGACTAACATGCATTATATCTTCCTGCAATTGATGTTTAATCCTTTCTTCTTGCTTTCCTTCTGTTGTGGTGTCTTCCCTCTAAAGAGTCTATGTTGAACTATTCCGCCTACTATAAAATTAGTAGGAGAGAAGGCCTTGGGGGAACAATCGAATATATTGAATTCTGGGTCAACCGACACACACTCACTAGTCGTGTAATACACTTCTGTTGTACTTACTGCTTAATATATGATATATCTGCAACACTTGTTTTGTTATTTCTTTAACCATTTACTTGGTAACATCACATTCATTACCTTCTGTGGGAGTTCTTCTAGATTCCTTTTAATGTTCTGCTCTCAATACTGTCATATACATGTCTTATACTGTTAAGAATGTGGCCGCCAAACATGAATCCTGGTAGGACTTCTAATTCTATTAGAATTTCCTCACTGTATAGTTTGAATGAGTCCGGCGAGATGACACGTCCTTGTCTTACATCCACTTTATGTTTGTGTATATTTACTGGAATAATTTTCTATCCAAATACAAGTGGTTTGCTGCCAGTATATGTTGTAGATTATTCTGTTATCCTTGCTGTTACAGTTTTTGGGTACTTTATGTACTAGTGAGCCAACCAAAATGAGCTGACTCATTTTATAGTTCACTAATAGAAGAGTTTCCCTATCAGAAGGCTCAAAATATTCAATTGAAGTCTATAAAGGCAGCCATGTTTTCTTCCGAATATTCACTGTCAACCTCTGATATCGAAGACTGAAGAATTACGGAACAGCTGCTGCTGCTATTGGCAATATAGTCAGATATAGTAGAGTGTCTGACTTGTGAGTGTTAATCTTTAACGTTGTTTCATTGAACAGGTTACGTACTACGCTGGATTCTATATTCATAGATAATAGCGAACATGGTCAACACTTCCAATATATGTCATTGATAACAACAGTTCTTTGTGATGATCTATAAAATATTCATGTTTTCAAAATAAATTTATGTCGGTTTCAATCTACTAGGAATGACTGCAAAACAGTTGCCCCTCGCATATTTATAGGAAAAAGCACAGAAATGCTTGCTGGGAATTTTTCCTAATCATCAAAAAAAAAGGCCAGTTCTCTGTATTGTCTGACTCACTCCCAGTCTGTCATGTCTTGAAGTCAGAACGCTTCGTTCACTTGTCCGCATTTGCTCTTTTGTGTCAACTTTTTGCCATACTACTATTGCTTAGTCTTGCATATAATGTTTCCTTGCTTTATATTATTTTTTTTATCTGTTCCTTTCTTTTCTCTTTCTTGTCATTCCTAAGTGCAAACTTTGGCAATTCTGTTTCTTGGAAAGATTTGTTATTTATTTTGCATTTTACCATGACTGCTAATTCTACAACTTGATTTGGATAAAGATTTTCACCAAATACTTATTTATTATATACATCTACCATGACAGTTTAAGTTTATAATATCAGTCATAATAATTCGTAGTGTCGGATTTTATTATAATGATCTAATTCTGATTGTTATTCTGTCAGTTAATAATTTACGTAACACGGATGTTACGCTTTATAATAGTTTCAGCTACCTCGTCCACAAATTCCTGGTATATGTATATACGATTAATGTAACTTTGTATATATATATATATATATATATATATATATATATATATATATATATATATATATATATAACGTAGACCTGTTTAACAGATGTAGTATTGGAGGAATCGAGACTTTTCTCATACAGTCTCAGTTACGGTGGACTGGTCATGTCTTAAGAATGTTTGATGACAGGATACCCAAGATCCTAATGTGCAGCAATTTAGATCAGGGCTACAGGAATGTAGGACGCCCATGCCTAAGATACAAAGACAAGCTGAAAAGCAACTTGTCAGCTGTCAATATACCTCATAACACCCTCGAGCGTTTAGACTTCGAGCGGGTAGAATGGAGACCAACAAGTTTTAGTGGATCAGCAGTTTTCAATCTGCTTGTCTGAATCATCTTCAAGAAGCGAGAGCAAGATCGAAAAGGTCAGCCAATCTAACTGATCTCATCTCACACTCCTCATAGTTGCTCCTTATGTGGCCATCTTTGTAAATCACTAGCGGGTCTTAAATGCCATTTAAGATTCTCGCACAAAATTTCATAGCTGAATCAACTAAGCTGTCAGATCCTCATACGTTGAAACCGACGGGAGAGTCCATTATTATAATATATATATATATATATATATATATAATTATTTTTTTAAAATATGGTTCCATCGCTACACGGGAATCACCATGTTTTAAAATCAGAAGCTAGACACTTCCAATTCTACTATAGAAATTAAATTAAAGTACCTAGTTCTGTTTCATTTTCATGCGAATTTTGGAATAACTTATTTTGAAGATTACGGTGCATTATAAGCACATGCATTCACAATATTAGTTTCTATGTATATGGAGAAAACCAATCATTTTAATAAGGGGCGGTAGGGTATTCTTTTTCACTGACAACTATTGTATCAACATATTAGTTACTTTCGAAAAGAGGTTAAGTCGGGGTAGGGTAGGGGGTGCTTTTTTCTACAAAGGAATGATGACATCCGTTCAACGCATTACTTGTGTATTGAGCACTATTTTTCAAAAATAAAAACAAAAATGTTAAGAACTTCAGATCATCAATCTAGCGGTTCTTTTCTATTCTATCAATATATTTGCACCCCCCACACACATATATATATATATATATATATATATATATATATATATATATATATATATATATATATATATACATTGTGCGTACGTAAATATTTGTAAAGTCAGAGTAAATGTTTCTGAAGTTGTGAAAATAATAAATTGTGGGACAAAAGAATCATGAACAGAGATTTGCAGATTGATGATGGTTCTGATTAGAGAATATATTTCACTTGGCTTGAACAGAAACCACGGTTTTAGATAGATAGATAGATAGATAGATAGATAGATAGATAGATAGATAGATAGATAGATAGATATCGTTGACTAATACAATACGAAACGACACCTTTCATGCGTAAAATTATTGTTTATTCCTATCTGATGCACCTGCCCATTTTGATATACTGCACAGCCTACTTTGCCCCGGAGAATTCGGGGTCACCACAGATCAAATCCACTTAGAATAAAGGTTCTTTATTGACATTTAATTCGATTCAGATCATCTGGTATTTCCTGGTGTGAGTCGCATATCACAGATAGATAGATATGAAAAGACTGAGATAGTTCAGCAGATAGATATGAAAAGCGCAAAATTTTGAATCTTTTTATATTTTTTATACTTTATGAATTTTTAATAGGCAGATAATTAAAAGAATCAGACAGTTCGACTGAGTTCTTAAAGCGTGGAACTGCATAAGAGGAAACTCGTTTTTATTCGTTTGAATGAAGTTTGCTTCATAAGGCATTGAATCCTGCTTTTGTTTCTGTTAAATTATTCTTTAAGTCTTAAGTGTCGCTTTTCCACATTCCTCTTATGACCTTCGGTTTCTCTGACAGCTCTACGACCCAGAGAAGTACATTACATTTTTGATACACGCTCTATAGATTTTCTTGTTGGTTTTTGTTTTGTTCTTTTCGTTTGGCCCGATTAGAGAAAGTGCGTTTGGCCAATAAATTTTCAATACCCCCACGCCTATCCGCCCAAATAGTGAAATAAAATATTCTTTTAGTGCTGTCAAGAAAAATCAATGTAGGCTAATTGCATCGAGTTGTAACTAAATTTCACTCTGACTTTCACATGGAACTGAACAGCTGGAGATAACCAAACCCGTTATCTACGCTATGGCGTTCTGTCAATATAAACTGGCTGGAGTCTAAAATTCCTCTGTGGTCCGAATGTATTTCTACATTACAAACGTTCGAAATAATCTCGTTTGTCCGGATGTATCTCGTTAGTCCGGATGTTCGAGACGCAAAATGATTTTAACCTTTTCTCTTTCTAGCTGAATAACTCAAAGTATTTTTCAGTGATGACTACGACAAATGGTGTCAAGATAGCTAAACGTCTTATCTGAAAACCTGGGGAAAAGAAACTGAATTAGTTCAGCTGTTTTTTAGATATTAAACATTTTGTGTGATGGATAATTATTCTGTTACGCAATGATGACAATTTTGTTGTTACAGCCGCATATATATATATATATATGTATTAGAATTCCTTACAGTATGTCAAATTATTTTTTGATATCGAGTATCAGTATGTATATTAGCAGGTTACATTTTTTTAAAGTAAAATTTATGACAATGACGGCAAAGATAGCTAAATTATTTCACTGATTCAGTAAACTTTTATTTTTTATAAATTTAGTAATATATATTTTTTCTCATGTATGTACAAAGGGCATGGGTCATTTAATGCCCCACATATTCTAACTTATCATATTAATTTCATTTAGCTTTAGGTGTTTTATTGCATTACTGAATTAAGCAAAAACGTAAAAACAAACGTAGGAAAAATATTCTTCAAACTCTTACACAAACACCTCCCGGAATCAAGCACCCTACACAAA
>OZ038500.1:19997275-20087275 GCA_964036315.1 Acanthosepion esculentum | reverse complement strand
ATATGTATATATATATATATATATATGTATATATATATATATATATATATATATATATATATATATATATATATATATACAAAGAAACACGAAATGTGACTGAAAAATTTAAGAAGAATTTCCACAAATATTTCTTCAATTCCCACGTTGGGTGTTCTTCTTTAAAAAGTGCGTTAACTTGACCCTGGAAATCAGTGAGTTGTTTAGTCATAATGAGAAGGGCAGAAGGAAAGACAGAAGTCGTCTGCAAATAACATTTGAATGACGAGTGATAAGGTCGAGCAGCAATTCACCAATCATAAAAGAACCAATTAAGTAATTACGCAAGAGTCAATGTTCACTTTTATATATATATATATATATATATATATATATATATATATATATATATATATATATATATATGTAAGGGAACATAGAAGTAAACATAGCCTGATGATTGCATCTAGCATGAAACAGACTGTCGCCTCTAAGTGTTGACTTCTATGTTCACTTTTATATTTACGCACGGTCTATCTCTGATAGTGAGCACTTTATCCCATAAATATAGCACATTTTAAGATTATATTTCTTCATATATATATATATATATATATATATATATAAAGAGGAAGAGATAGATAGATAGATAGATAGATAGATAGATAGATAGATAGATAGATAGATAGATAGATAGATAGATAGATAGATATGCAAAGAAACAAGAAACGTATGCAAATGCCAAAAGCAATGATGTGTGTAAGTAGTCCCGACCTTGTTTGACATCTCGTCTCAATGGGGGAACTGGGTAAATACCGAGTCGAATGATTAATTAAGTTCATAAATCTTCAAGAAACTTATTCAAAGTTATTCAAGGTTAATAATTCCTGAAAGATAAAACAGTGATAATAAATTATGAGACCTAGCTGCTAATCTATAGGGCGCCCAGTAAACAAAAAGCAGTAAATTCAGAAAGACTTGAGACAACTTTAAAAAACTGGTGACGAATGTGTGACTGAAAAATTCAGGATGAATTTCTGCGCATTTCATCAATCCTTCACGTTTGATGTTCTTCTTTGAATAGTACGATAACTTGACGCTCAAAATCCATAGGTTATGATGACATACTTGAGAGGGGCAGAACGTAAGACGAAAAATGTCTGTAAATAACTTTTAAATTATGAGTCACAAGATCGACAGCAATTAATTAATCATTAGAAATAATCAGGGTAAGTAATTTCTCGAAACTCGAAGGATTATTCTGTTGTTCATGATGACGGTAGTCTTTGAGTATAGAATCCAGAGGTTGGCAGTGAATATTTCGAAGACAGTAGGGAAGCGTAGTTCAGGTGAGCAGTGGATATCTGGTGTTAGGGTGTAATGCATAAATATTATACAATGTTACATAATAGTTTTAAAAAAAATAAAGATTAAATGAAACAAAGGAAATAAGCTAATGGACAAAAGTTGAGGGACGATCTTGTTAATACTTGATTGTGTACAAAATATCAACAAAATTTAATATTTGGTAAACATCCCCTTATTTTTAATGACTTCTCTGCATCGTCGACCACATTATCTAATTAATTTCTTGCAAAAATCTGCAGTAATTCCCTCCCATTCGTCTTTCAATAACTCCCATAGGTGATCCTGGTGTTTCGAGTTTCTTTTGTGAGCGCTTTCTCCAATTATCTTCCAAAAATTTTCTATTGAATTCAGGTCGGGGCTCTGGGCTGGCCACTTCATTAGGGTGATTCCTTCTTCTTCAAATAAAGCCATAACCTTCTGAGCCTTGTGGCAACGTGCATTGTCCTGCATGAAAATAGGAGATTCATAAAGATTATGGTGTAATCTTGGTACCACATGCTGCTGATGTAGCCTTTTGTAAATCTCAGCATTGATATTGCCATGTGCGCGGATGATAGGGCCAACTCCTGCAGGTGAAATGATTCCCCACACCATCACACTGCCGCCACCAAGCTTAACGGTTTTCTTGACACATTGAGAAGACAGTCTTTCACCTGTTTTACGGCGTACGTAAGTTTTGCCCTCAGAACCAAATATAGTAAACTTGGACCTGTCACTGAAATGATTTGTATTCCATTGTGCGTCAGTCCAGACAACATGTTCTCTCGCATACTCCAGGCGTGCCCTTTGGTTTCGCTTTGAAATGAGAGGCTTCGAAGCTGGAATACGGGCATGCAATCCTGAATTTTTTAACCTGCGAGCAACCGTTTTCCTTGAGATCTTATTATCTGTCTCTTCATTAAATTTACGGGCAATCGATGTAGCAGTTTCAAAACTGTTTTTTGTAGATATTCTAACAATTCTTCGATCTTCTCTTTGCGATGTTTTTGGAGGTCTGCCGGTTTTTGGTTTTGCATCTAACGTTTTATCGGTTTTATACCTGCTAATTACAATACGAACGACACTTTTAGACCTATGAACAATATCAGGAAATTCTGAAATTGACTTTTTTTTCTTGATAGTTAGCGATAATGAGTTATTTTTCCTCAAAAGAGAGCGTTTTGCGTGTAGAATTTGCCATATTGCTTAAAAATAAAGTCCTAATGATAAATGAACTTTTACTTATTGTTGAAAAGCTCCATCGAGTTTTTTAACAATGTAAATTAAAAGTTTTTGCAAATTATTAACATCGTTCCTTATGAAGTCGCTTATTTCCTTTGTTTCATTTAATCTTTATTTAAAAAAAAAAAACTATTATGTAAATTTTTGTAACTTTGTATAATATTTATGCATTTCACCCTAATCTTTATTCGGTAATAAATTCATTGCCAATCATGCATTACTTTTTAAGTAATACACATATTTATGTCTTTGTTGTTTCCGTTCCTTATATTATGGCCGCTACTGTACTTTTTTTTAAGTCGATAATCCTGTCGAGATACGAAAGGTGCTGTGTTAATTGACGCAGAAGTGTATTATTGAATTTCTGTTGGTTCAGTGAAACGTATAATTCGATTCGGTTAGGGAACCAGATCGACGGTGTAGGACCGTTAGCTGAAAAGTTCACAGGCTTCCCAAGATACTCTAATGTAATGTGACTGAATGAGGTTTAAGTTTCAACCAATAGTTCTTGAGATTGGCGAACCTCTTCCATCGGTGGTTCAATGCTCGGATCCTATATTTGAAGTAGCTTTCATCCTGTTAGACAATAATTCATGAACATCAGATATAACACCATAATCACTATCATAATAGCTCCCAGGCAAGTGCTTTCACCTGTTGTGGAAGAGAGGATTGTCAGATGGGGTCAAATCAGGAGAACAGAGAGGGTGACCAAACAATTCAAAGCCACACTCACACACATCAGCCATTGAAACCAAACACTTGATTGCTGAAGCAGTCCTGGTGAAACAATGAACTTTTGTCAGATTTCCTGGGCGATTTGTCTTGAAAGCCTTTCGTAACTGACTTTACATTTTAGCATAATACTATCCAATGTAAAAGGCATCCAAAACAAATTCTCCAGATGAAATCTTTATTGGAACAGAAGTGGATGGGTTCTTTCACTGCATGAATTCACTCATTGTCTTTGGCTCAAGGTGATCAATCAAACCCTCATCCTGGGCCAGGAAACATTCAAGAAAACCAGCTGGATCTGCCTCCAACAATGTCAGATTTGTTTCCGTGACGTGCTCAGCCTGTAGCACTTTTGATCAGGTGTCAGAGAACGTGACACCCACCGAAAAGAAATCTCCGTCATAATAAGGCCTTTGGGCAGAATATTCTAAAATATCTTACGGAAAAAGCTGATACCATTCGCTACTTGATTTATAGTCAATCGAATTCCATTCCTCGTTGGTGGCGGTTTGTGGAACGTCCACACGTAAGGTTATCTTAAAGACTCTTCTTCCCCTACTAAATTCACTTACAAACATTTGCACTACTGGTACAGCTGGAGCGTCACCCGCTAATGTGGTAACCATATCAGCATGAATTTCTTTGAAATCACCAACAGCAGATATGACGTCATCATCACTGCGATACTGATTCCTAGCCAAGTGTTTTTCCATGCTGATGTTGTATCCTTAAAAAGGTTGCAAACAGACAAAGGTGGTATTCGAGTAAAAGGAACAGCAACACGGGCGAAGATAAAAGAAAGAGAGATTTATTGTAAAAGAGAAGACACTACTGAAAGTCAGCCAGTCTCAGGTATGTCCTGTACACACTATATATATTTACTGATATAGTCAGTCCACAATAGGCAATAGGAAGAGTGGAACATTCCATTACAGTAGTTGAGGAACACATGGTAGTCAATTCAGGGGTATAGGTAGGGTGATCAACAAGCTCAAAGTCACCGTCACGCACAACAGCCATTGAAACCAAGGACTTGGGAATGAGATCATTGTCCTGATGAAACAATCAACTTTGTCAGTTTTCCCGGATAATAAGTATTGATAGTCTTACGTAACTGACTTTAAAATTTAACATAATACTATCCATTGAGGGTATGGCCGTGTTGACCATAGTTAATAAACACAAGGCATAAAAAACTGAGACCAACAACATCCTTGCAGATGAAACGCCATTCACCTTCTTTGGAACAGGTGAAGAAGGGTGCTTCGTCAGTTTTCCTGGGCGTTTGTTCTTCATAGTCTTCCTCGGTTAGTTGACATAGTACTCTCCACTGATGGTGTGGCCCTTTTTGAGAATAAACACAATGCCTTTTAATCCCAAGAGAAATGAGGCCAGCAATTTTTCTGCAAATGAAACAAACTTGCCCTTCCCTAAAGTAGGTGAGGAGGGGTGTTTACGCTGCATGGATGGTCTCTTTGTCTCTGACACAAAATGATGAACCGAACACCCATCGTGGATTAGAAAATGTTCAAGGAAACAATCTCAAATTATCTCGTGTTGTGCTCAACGTTTTGCGCCCACCGGGCAGATACGTTTATCATGCTAAGTTCATAGGGCAAAATATTCTCAACTCTCTCACGGGATATGTTAACAGCCTTGGCTATTTTCATTTATGGTCAATCGACTGTCACACATCACGTTTGCACCGTTGATAAAACTGGAGTGTCATCCCCTAATGTAGCAACCATGTCAGTAGTCATAGCCCTTAGAGGCTAAGCACTTTTTTTCTGCGGGTACTTGATAACGCCACGATTTCCAAAACCTGTCCACTTTCAAGATAATTCACTACTATTCATATTTAAAGTTTTCTTTGAATAAAACAGATGTGGTTTTCCCCGTTAAGATACAATACAGTCAGTGATATGAAGGGTTGAAATTAATGCATGCAAGATTTCACAGCTCTAGCATCACTCCTTCATAGTCTGTCTATGAAATTTTCACTCCACCCTCGTACCTGGAAAGAAACAATGCAGTTATTAACAAAAAGAGTTGAAATGAATGCATGCAAGATTTCAATGTCAAATTATCTCGTGTTGTGCTCAACCTGCTGCGCCTTTGATGAGGTGAAGTCTGGCCCCCACCGAGCAGATACTTTCGTCAGGCAAACTCCATAGTGAAAAATATTCTCAATTCTCTCACTGGATATGTTAACAGCTTTGGCTATTTCATTTATGGTCAATCGGCTGCCACGCATCACTGTGTGGTGGAGATGATCAATGATTTGTCGTGATAGCAGTTGTAGAACATCTACACCTTTGGTCATCTTCAAGACTCTTCGTTCCCCTCCTAAATTCAGTTACCCACTTATGCACTCCTGATAAAGCTGGAGAGTCATCCCCTAATGTAGCAACCATGTCAGTATTCATAGCCCTTGGGGGCTAAACCCCTTTTCTGCAGGTACTTGATAACACCGCGATGCCAAATTTTGTCCATTTTCAAGAGTGATCGCTACTCGTTACTTTTGAAGTCTTCTTTGAAGAGTCAGGTGTCAGTTTCCCTGCATGCATGCAAGGTTTCACAGGTCTAGCATCGTCAACGTCTGAACTTTTCAGCCAACCCTCGTATATATATATATATATATATATATATATATATATATATATTGAAGAGAAGTCTCTACTAGTTACACTTGAAGCCTTCGTTCGACAGTCAGATGTCAGTTTACCTGGAAAAGATCAATTCAGTTATTAATAAGAGTTGAAATTAATGCATGCAAAGTTTCACAGCTCTAGCATCACTCCTTCATTGTCAACCTCTGAACTTTTCAGCACATCCTCGTATATATATGTATATATTATAAATTAACTGATTTAAAATATGGTTGCTTCGCTACACAGGAATTACCATGTTTCAAACACCGAAGCTAAAAACTTGGAATTTAATTATTTACTTAAATTAAAAGCATTAGTTCTGTTTCATCTTCAAGCGAATTATGGAATAACTTATTTTCGAAAGTAACTCATAATTGATAGAATAATAGTTAATAAAACTAAACACGCTACCACCCCTGTCTAAATGATTGGATTTCTCTGTATCCTTGTAAACAAAAATTATGAATTGTATGTGCGTTTAAATCTCATTAAATTTTAAAATAAGTTTTAGCTTCGGTTTTTGAAACATGGTAATTCCTGTGTAGCGAAGAAACCATATTTTAAATCAGTTAATTCATAATATTTATGCTCTGTAAATTTACATTGTTTTGCACTGTTTTTTCAAAAATAAAAATATCAATAAGAACACCGCATTATATAACTTAATGTTCATCCTTTTTATTATAATATATATACATATATATATATATAAATGTATATATATATGTATGTATATATATATATATATATATATATATATATATATATATATATGTGTGTGTGTGTGTGTGTATATATATATATATATATATATATATATATATATATATATATATTTTAAAACATTTTTATGTTTATACACTCTTTGTATAGATACAAATATTTAAGTAAATGCTCTGTTTTATAATAAACAGTATTAAACAACATTTACCGGCCTGAATGTCCGATAAATTTTCATAGAAAATTTTCGTCTATCCGAAATTTCTCGGACATTCAGACCGGTAAATGTTGTTTAATACTGTTTATTATAAAACAGAGCATTTACTTAAATATTTGTATCGATAAAAAGAATGTATAAACATAAAAATGTCTTAAAATAATTGTCGGACTTTGTCCATTTCATAATATATATATATATATATATATATATATATATATATATATATATATATATATATATATATATATATATATATATATTGATATTGAAGAGAAGTCGCTACTAGTTATATTTGAAGTTAAAATTAATGAATGCAAGATTTATACGTAGTGTGGTACTTCCATTGCATGGATTTTCTCTGGCCCAATGTGATAAACCCAACACACAGCCTGGGTTAGTGAACATTCAAGGAAACCAAAGTGTTCTGCCTCAAACAATGCCAGATTTTTTCCTCCTGATCAGATTGTTTGCTTTTGATCAGATGTCAAAAGACGTACCAGAAATCTTCGTCTATCCAATTTCACTCTGCAGAATATTCTCAACATTCTCACTGAATATGAAAATAGCTTCGGCTATTTAATCTATAGTCAACTGCATACCATCCATCGCCATGTGGCGAAAAGAATCCATGTTTTCCTCGGTGATGGAAGTTGCAGGACGACCAGATATTGTTACATCTTCAAGACTCTCCCTTCCTCTCCTAAATCTAGCAGCCCACTTTTGCATGGTTAATATATCTGTAGAGTCGTCCCCTAATGTAGCAACCATATCAGCATAAATACCCTTGGCTGCTAAACCTTTTTTCTACAGGTACTTGATAACGCCACGGTGCCAAAACCTGTCCACTTTCAAGATAATTCGCTACTATTTACATGTAAAGTCTTCTTTGAACAGACAGATGTCCGTTTACCCGGTAAGATACAATACAGTCAGTGATAAGAAGGGTTGAAATTAATGCATGCAAGATTTCACAGCACTATCAGCACTTTTTTCATAGTCAGCCTATGAGTTTTTCAGCCCACCCACGTATCTGTAAATAAACGATTCAGTTATTAATAAGAAGAATTGAAAATAATGCATGCACGATTTCACAGCTCTATCAGCACTTTTTTCAAAGTCAGCCTATGAGGTTTTCAGCCCACCTTCGTAACTAGAAAGAAACAATGCAGTTATTAATAAGAATAATTGAAATTAATGCATGCAAGATTTACAGCCCTATCATCACTTTTTCATAATGAGCCTATGAAGTTTTCCGTCCACCCATTAAGTTTAATAAATGTTATCATTGACATTAAAATCTTGTAGTATTGTCTAATGTCATTGGAAGCCTTTCTCGGACAGTCAAGCGTTCTGGGTATGAAGATAAATAACATCCACGTCCGATGTAAAACTACATCCAACAGCAAGGCCTCTGATCAGAAGGTTTTGACGAGCGTGGACCCACTTCTTAATTGCTGTTATACTCATGTCCACCCTGGCCCGGGGTGGTAGCACCTTTTAGGGTACCAGCTATAGGAAATAACCGCCAAAACTGAGGTCAAACCACTATGAATGTGTAAAAATAGGTTTTAATACCCGAAATACTTTGTAAAAAAAAACTTTACCAGCAATAAATTATTGAAAAAATATTACCAGCAATACATATTTGAAGGAAATTATTAACAGAAATAGATTTTTGAAAAAAATATTAACAGAAATAAAAATTTTTATCGGCATTAAAGGTTGATATGCCGGTTGTTTATCGGCATTGAGGTTGATATGCCGTAAAACAAACCAAACCAACCAATATATACTGAGATGATAGATAGATAGATAGATAGATAGATAGATAGAAAATATAACCAGCAATAAAAAATCTTGTCGGCATTAATTAATCCATTGAGGTTTATATGCCGTAAAACGAAACAAACCAAACCAAAACTCGAACATTCAAATATCAGATTACCGGAAAATAAACAATGCAATTATTAATAGGAAAAAAAAGTGTCGAAGTTAATGCATACAAGATTTCACAGCGATAGCATCACTTTTTCCATAGTCACCCTATGGACTTTTCAGGCTCATAACTGGAAAGAAACAATGCAGTTAATTGTTGAAAATAATACATGCAAAATTTCACATCATTCTTTCTTTGTTAGTCTACGGAATTTAAGCCCACACGTTTAAGTTTAATAAATGATATCATTGACTTTAAAATATTCTCGTATTATCTACTGTCAAGAAAACTGAAAGAATAACGTCCATTTTTACGATCAGAATGATATCGGCGAGAGCAATACAAAGGCAGATGATAGCACCCTTACGTTATCTAGATTACACGAAAGCATTTGACACGCTAGGGCCTAAGAATCTGTTGGAGCTTCTAGTAAACTATTAGAGATTGTTTGGCACCGTATTTCATTCGGAACAAATTACGAACAAGCGTCTGTGTGTCACGCAATTGCTAAAGACTAATTCAGCAGTTGGCCACAGGTGGCGTAATTTTGGGAGCGAATTTAATATAAATTTTTCAAATCGATAAGCTGACGAGATTCGAAAGGTGCTGAGTTAATTGCTCAGAAGTGTATTATTGAATTTCTCCTCCTTTTGGTCAAGTAAAACGTATAACCCGATTCCGTTGTGGAGGCTGAGGTCGGGGAAAATCGATCGTGTGCTTGTTCTAGTTTTGCTCCTTACCTTCGTTTGTTGCGTTGCATGTGAAGCAGTTTTCACTGCCATTGTTTTTTCCTATTTTTCTTTGCTTTTAATTTCTCTTGTATGTATCATATTCCTTCTGGGTGTCGGCGATCATGCCTCACCCCCTATCTTTTGTACCTCTTTTGTGCTTTTGCAAACCCGCCGAATTCCGGTTCTACCAACTAAATAACTTTTCCCATGAGATTTCCTCTTTCGTACCTCGACTTTACAAATTTAAGCGCAGTACTAGATTGGCAAGTAGGTCTCATTATTTTGCGTTAATTATGCGTGATGTAACTATAAATATTGTAAACAGTTTTCTCACTCTCTCTTTCGCTCACTGTCACTCTCTTTCTCTTACTTTTTCTC
Source organism: Acanthosepion esculentum (assembly GCA_964036315.1). NCBI lineage: Eukaryota > Metazoa > Mollusca > Cephalopoda > Sepiida > Sepiidae > Acanthosepion > Acanthosepion esculentum. The sequence continues at coordinate 20,077,336 of OZ038500.1, read as the reverse complement.
TCTCTGACACACACAAACAACTCTCTCACTCTCTCTCACTTTCTCTCTCTCTCACACATATACAACTCTTTCACTCTCTCTCTCTCACTTTCCCTCTCACACTCACACAACTCCCTCTCTCATTTTTCTCTCTCACACACACACATAGACAACTCTCTCACTCTCTCTGACTTTCTCTCTCTCACACACACATACACAACTTTCTCACTCTCTCTCTCTCTCACTTTCTTTCTCTCACACACAACTCTTTCACTCTCTCTCACTTTCTCTCTCACACACACAACTCTCTCTCTCTCACTTTCTCTCTCTCTCTCACCCAAACACACAACTCTCTCACTCTCTCTCACTTTCTACATTTCTCTCATTGTCTCTCTCATATACAACTCTTTCACTTTCTTTTTATCTCTCTGCCTGTTTGACTCTCTCTCTCTCTCTCTCTATCCCTCTTTCTCTCTCTCTCTCTCACACACACACACACACACACTTCATGTTTGCGAAATTAACTGACTTCCCGACTTCTTGATTTGATCTGCAAAAAAAGGATATTCATTGTCAATAGCCATCTTCCGTCTACTAGAGATCTGCTCTGTTATTGCCCTCTCTCGTTGATAATGATTTTCCGTAGATTCCTTTTATACCCAGTAATCCCTTGCGCCTTAGGTGCTTTATTGCCTTGCTTGGAGTGAAATGATTAAAAAAATGAAGAGAAAAATATATTTAGACAAGACTGTTAGGTAGGTTATTGGCTGCTTTCATTTGACCCTCTTGCCTTCAATATCCCCTGTGAGTGTCAAATTCTCGACGCCCACTTTCTTTAATTCTGTACACTAGAAATATGACCTGCCTCATTTTAGGAATAGGTTTTCATTTTCAGTAAAACTTCGTCTTTACTCACGTCTTCAATCGTGCTGTAGAAACATATTTGCGGTGCCAATTCCTCTTTCTTTGCATCAACTTCTGCATTTTATAGGGCGAACTGGGAAATGCACTGGTCTGAATTCAACAACTGATTTTACAAAGGTACTCTTGATACACGGTGGCTTTCCAGTCTAACAAGCCACTCGGGATCACTTTATATGTATGCAGAAAAGCTTTTTGAATGCTTAACTCTGGTGCATTTAGCTTGACCAAGATTTGTTTTCACTCCACATTGTTATAAACAAGCTATTTTTCATCGCCTGTGATCTGTCTGTTCAGAAATAGATTGTTGTGGCTTGAGAAGAGAAACAGGACAGGAAATACATACCATGATTTTTTTTCCATGAAATTTTAATTAATTCAAAAATGTTATCGATTCATTTATTAAAATGTTTACAAGTGCCTTTCAACTGCTTTTTTAAAAATCAATTCACCTCAAGCAAGGCGATAATGCGACTAAGACACAAGATGATGCAGCGATTAAAAAAAATACAAGAACACTTTAGAAAGAACCGAAAGCCTAATTCTAAACCGGAAACAATGGATAAACGTTTACTCCTTTTCAAAAGACCGGGGAAGACTGTGAGAAAGTCGATAGGCGAACCTATCTACTCCTATTGAAGGGAAAGAAAGAAATAGCAAATAACATTACGGAGTTCCGGCGAAGATGTTAGAAGTATAGAGCTGGAGTAGACTTTAGAAAGAACTGGAAACCCAGTACTAAACAAGAAACAAGGGTTAAACTTCTATTCTCGTTCAAAAGAACGATGAGGGGCGTGAACTGGACGTGCAAAAAGTCATATGATTGGGGTCTCAAGTAGGCCCTATTATCGTGAAGTAGCTGCATATGGCCTTGATTATATAGGGAGTCGGAAGACCTTTCTTAGTTAGATAGGCGGACTATCCCTGCGGAGACCGTGTCTATTTACATGGACGATTTTAATCGGCCTTTCGATTTGGCCATCATCAACGACTACATGCCTTCGGTGTTCTAGATAAAAATTACCAATTGCGAAACTGGTACATCACTTACGAACAGTATTAGTGGGTCATGTTGAAGACAGAATGTACGGGGAAAAACAGCGCATTGCCTAATTAAGGCGCTTCTTTAAATGGTTGGAGTGATTAGGGGAGACGTCAAAAAGATACATTTTAGTACGAACTATAAAGGACAGGAGATTGTGGAGAGCCATGATCGCCGAACTCCTGAAGGAAGAGGACACATAGAACAAGAACAAGAAGAACGAGCTTGTGTATACGCTTGTGAAAACATGGATTAGGATACATAGCAAAAGGATAAAAATTACGAAGAGCTCCAAAGAAGGAAATTGTGGAGTGCCATGATCGCCGAACTCCTGAAGGTAGAGGACACATAGAAAAACAAGAAGAACGAGCTCATGTATACGCTTGTGAAAACGGATTAGGAGATATAGCAAAAGAACAAAATTTACGAAAAGTTCTAAAGAAGGAAATTGTGGAGAGCCATCATCGCCGAACTACTCAAGGGAGAGAAGACATAGAAGAAAAGGAAGAACGAGCTCGTGTATACGCTTGTGAAAACATGAATTAGGAGATATAGCAAAAGGACAAAATTTACGAAGAGCTCCAAAGAAGGAAATTATGGAGAGCCATCATCGCCGAAGTCCTGAGGGTCGAGGACACATAGAAGAAAAAGAACAAGAGGAAAGAACATGTGTATACGCTTGTGAAAACATAGATTAAGAGATATATCAAAAGGAGAAAATTACAAAGAGCTCAAAAGGAAATTGTGGAGAGCCATGATCGCCAAAATCCTGGGACACGATACACAGAAGAAATGCTCACTGCTATGTCAAAGTCACTATAAACGGTTTGTCTTGTCTTTTCTTTCTAAAAGTAAAAGGACATCAAATTAGGAAAAAAATTATTCAATTTCCACTTTTAATGAAAAAAACACTTAAATTTCACAATCGAGACACGAATCCTATCAGAAGACGATTTGAAATACGAGCTTTTGGAATATGTATATACGTCATAAATTTCAGTCACGTGTGAAACGAAATCAAGTATTCAAATTCTACTGGAAAACGCCATGAACTTTTGTTTCAAATCAGAGATCAAGAAAACAATTTACTTGAGATTTTATATGACAATGGCTCAAATCGCAGAAGGAATTCTCGTCTTATGAATGAATTATTGTGTCATGGGCGGCACAGCATTTCATACAATAACTTATTTTATATTCCCATTTGCTGGAAAAGACTTGAATAAAGTAGATCTAAATTGTAAAAGGATTTAAACCTTTCCTCGTCTTCATTTTCGTTAATCAAAGAAAGAAAAAAAGGCTGACTTGTCCTAACATATCTTTACGCGGATTGTTCACAAAGACGACATAAAACTATTATTTCCAGTTATCTCCCTTTGTTATTGTTTGTCTACATCATAAGTAAAACCGAGCTGTCAAGAATAAATAATATCTGTAAATGATTTACGAATTTAGGAATGGACTCTCATAGCAGAGCGGAACACACAAAGCAAAGTTAGACAAAATGTTGCGAATGCCTGCCTAGCTGAAGATTTAGAGGTATGTGCTAGTAACCGAAATGATGGCGGAATACAAGGAGTGTGTGCTGGCTCACAGAATATAGTTTTCGCTTGGAAAGGAAGTCATGTCGTATTTGTCAATAGAAATGAATCACATGATTCTTTGGCCATAATCTATATAATAAACGCAAATGTCAGTGTGTCACACTTTTTCAACTTTATTCCTAGAGTCCGTAGCCGAACATATCATGCCTCCTGGGTATGACGATAAACTGCATCCGCGTCCTGGGTATGACGATAAACTACATCCGCGTCCTGGGTATGACGATAAACTACATCCGCGTCCTGGGTATGACGATAAACTACATCCGCGTCCTGGGTATGACGATAAATTACATCCAAGTCCTGGGTATGACGATAAACTGCATCCAAGTCCTGGGTATGACGATAAACTACATCCGCGTCCTGGGTATGACGATAAACTACATCCGCGTCCTGGGTATGACGATAAATTACATCCGCGTCCTGGGTTTGACGATAAACTGCATCCACGTCCTGGGTATGATGATAAACTACATCCGCGACCTGGGTATGACGATAAATTACATCCGCGTCCTGGGTATGAAAATAAACGGCATCCGCGTCCTGGGTATGACAATAAACTGCATCCGCGTCCTGGGTATGACGATAAACTGCATCCGCGTCCTGAGTAAGGCGATAAACTATGTCCAACAGCAAGGCCTGTGATCAGGAGGTTTTGAGGAGCGTGGAAACATCTCTTAATTGCTGGTGTTTCTAGGTTCACCCTGATCAGGGGTGGTAGCACTTGTTAGGGTCCCAGTTATGGGTAAAATAGTTGACGCCACAACCTGACTCAAAACACTATGGAAGTGTAAAAATAGATTTAAATACCAGAAATACTTTTTAAAAAATTAGTATCAGCAATAAATATTTGAAAAAAGAAAATATTACCAGCAATAAAAATCTTGTCGGCATTAAATAATCCATTGAGGTTGATATGCCGTAAAACAAATCAAACCAAACCAATATATATATATATATATATATATATATATATATATATATATATATATAGATAGATAGATAGATAGATAGATAGAAAATATAACCAGCAATAAAAATGTTGTCGGCATTAAATAACCCATTGTGGTTGATATGCCGTAAAACAAACCAAACCAAACCAACATATCATACCATTTTGGAATCAGGCCAACTCCGTGAGCAAAATAAAAACAATCCGGGCCCAATCTGAAATTTTGGATTCCCAAGTTTTCATTACAGCGATTGTTTTCGGGTATTGATGTGCCGTTAATGTCGTTAAACAAAGAAACAAAATTATGCGTTCTGGTTCAATTAATTTGCACAAGAATGTGTGTCATATTTATTACTTCGAAGCTCCCAAGGAAATTACATTTCCGTATTAACTGACCCATAAGGGTATTGATGTGCCGTTAAACAAATGAACAAAATTATTCGTTTTGTTTCAATTAATTTGCACAAGGATGTGTGTCATATTTATTACTTCGAAGCTCCCAAGGAAATTACATTTAGGAATTAAATGGCCCATGAGGGTGTTGATATGCTGTTAATTCCGCTAAAAAAAGGGTGTCGCACTATACATAGGTAATCTTTTTTCGGTGACCGGTTGCACTATAGAGAGGTAATCTCAGGGGTCGCATTAATATATAATTATGTTCGATAAGCGGAAATGTTTTCAATCAGTAGGTTGTCGTTTCTTTCTGCTGCAGATTGGCTGCCAAACATGGCTAAAGGGCCCTATCTCTCCTGCTATCTGACCCTTAAATGGGAGTTATAAATTCATACCTTTCCCAAGGGTGCATTTAAAGAACACGGTTGGAAATCGAACTCCGCTCTACCGATTTATCAATCTGAGCAATTATCCATTACAAAGCTCATTCTTAAACTCAGAAAAAAAAAATTGACATAATGAGAATTTAACTAAAATCATTGGAGGTACTAAATCAGAAATAAACATTCTTTGTGTGAAGAACAAGAATAGTTGTTTGTTTTAAATGGTATATATTTGAAATTTAAGTATATAAATACAAAACTTAATATATCTATATAAGTGCAAATGTCAGTGTGTCACTGTGTCCAGCTTTTTCAACTTTACTCCTAGAGGCCGTGGCCCAACATATATTACCATTTTGGAATCAGGCCGACTCTGTGAGCAAATTAAAAACTTTCCGGGCCAGATCCAGACCCGCAATTCTGAAATTTTGGATACCCAAATTTTTATTACTTCGATTGTTTTCGCATTCCGCCATCTTGGCTTCTACTGAAAAAACAATTAAAGGGACACAACTCTCTAACTTTCAATAGGTCATCTCCAAATGAAAAATAATGACCCAGAAACACTTGTTGAACTCTAAAAAATTTTTAAAAATCTATCTATAATGTCGCCAGATATAGATTCTTGCCAGAATCAACTTTCACATTTATCAGTCTAGCATTTGTCCACTCATTGAACAAATGGTTGGCTAATTTTAAGGCAGTCAAAAGGAAACTTCTTTCTTTTAATGATCTAAGAGAACCTTTCTTGAATTTCATCAACAAAGAGTGAGCCAGTGTGCCTTCTTGGACTAAAGTTACTTTTTGAGAAGTGGAAATATATTGAATCAATTGCTAGGTCTGCTGCTAGGGAAGTTGGTTAACAGTGTCGTGCTAGACAATTTGTGACGCCATAATTTGACACATTTATAAGTCTAACATTCGTCCATACATTGAATATTGCTGTCATATCTGGTTGGGTACTTATGTTATATACTTAGAGATCCTTGATTAAATCCAACGAAGAATCAGCAATGTTATCGGTTGTGACCTGGCTTCAATCATTTCCCCTACCCTACTGTGGCGTCCCCGTGCCTATGCTATAAATATGTATACGAGTGTTCAAAAATGGCTTCAAATCGAATGAATCCTCAAAGTCTTGAAGAATAGAAAATTTCATTAAATCTCATAGACTCGCATTAGAAAATCATTAACAAAAAAAAACAATTGAAAAATAAGAAAACTTTTTTATACGGATGTCACATATAATTCAAACAGGAAATAATGGTCTAATAAAGGTGTTCCCCACTACCTTACACAAAAAGTTAGGAAGGAACCCCCCCATCAATACTGGAAGAAGTTATAACATTTAGGAAACTGTTAACGTTTGTAAATTGGGGCAAGAAATGGCAGGGTAATTTTAAGGCAGTCAAAACTACACTTCGTTCTTTTAATCTTTCTTGCATTTCATCAACAGAGCTGATGCCGACCTCTAAAAGTACGAAAGCCCATAGGCCTTCTTTACTGTCACTAATAATGATTTATAACGTTTCCTTTTTTTCTTTTTAAATAAATTATCGTAAAAAAATGAAACAAGATGTTGTGAATAAAAATTCCTTTCGAGGATTTGGGGCTTGAAGCTAGTAACGACGTCATAAGCAGAGATAAACGAAGTCTGTTGTTTGCTTTTTTCTCGTCTTGTTTTTTTTTTTCTTCTCTAGAATGCCAATTGAACAAGGCTTTTTTCCTATTTGTCAACACTTGTTGTTATACTGGACATAATTAGATTAATTATGGGTGGGTTGGGAAATAGAAATTCAATAGATTGATATATGTACTGAGATAGATAGATAGATAGATAGATAGATAGATAGATAGATAGATAGATACATACATACATACATACATACATACATACATACATACACAGGAATAGACTGACAGATAGATAGATAGATAGATAGATAGATAGATAGATAGATAGATACATACATACATACATACATACATACATACATACACAGGAATAGACTGACAGATAGATAGATAGATAGATAGATAGATAGATAGATAGATAGATAGATAGATAGATAGATAGATAGATAGATAGATACGTACATACATACATACATACATAAATACATACATACACAGGAATAGACTGACAGATAGATAGATAGATAGATAGATAGATAGATAGATAGATAGATAGATAGATACATACATACATACATACATAAACAGGAATAGATAGATAGATAGATAGATAGATAGATAGATAGATAGATAGATACGTACATACATACATACATACATACATACATAAATACATACATACACAGGAATAGACTGACAGATAGATAGATAGATAGATAGATAGATAGATAGATAGTGAACAGACTTAGATAGATAGATAGATAGATAGATAGATAGATAGATAGATAGATACATACATACATACATACATACATACATACACAGGAATAGACTGACAGATAGATAGATAGATAGATAGATAGATAGATAGATAGATAGATAGATAGATAGTGAACAGACTTAGATAGATAGATAGATAGATAGATAGATAGATAGATAGATAGATAGATAGATAGATAGATAGATAGATCCATTTTGATCGTATAAAAGATCCCTGGTCTGCCTCACTGGATTTCTTCAAGAATTCTAGTGTTAAATTAACACAAATCCATCAACCTAGGCCGTGAGGCGAACATAAAATATTTCTCTCTATTGATCTCTCGTTTTCTCTCTCTTTCTCTTTCTCTCTCTCTCTTTCTCTTTCACTCTCTCGTTTTCGCTCTCTTCCTTTTCATATCTTCATTAGCTGAAGCGCGTGAGGACATTCCAAGAATACCTAGAAGGATATTGATACACATGGATTTGAACAAATTGATAGAAGAAAAAAAAGAAGAGGAAAGAAGTCGGAGGAAAACATGGTAAGCAATTAACAAAGAAAAAAAAAGTTAATTCTTTGCGATACAATTATCTGCGGAAAACTGAAAACGAGATTAATGAAGTCTAGTAGCAAAGACAACGTGTTAAAACGTGGAGAAAATCCAAAAATGGCTATAATATCATACAGCCAAAAGCATCCTGGGAAAACATCAGAAAATTGCTTACCTCTCTAATAAGAAATTGTATATCCCTATTGTCGACCTCACAAAAATATATGACCACATCAATAGAGACATCCTCTCCTGGTCTGTTAGGGAACGACTTCCAGACACCGAATCCACTGAATGCATAGATATAATACAGTATCTTTATCGGTACACAAAATCTGACATGTCTGGCGAGTACCCCAATGCGGAAACATTTCAAACCCTATCTGGGGTACGACAAGAGCTAAATGAGAGACCCACTTTAATTATTTTTTTCCCTTTAATTACTCTTTTCATACATGTGAAGATATGGGCACTGATCATTTAAGCATTACGTACCACATCCCAAAAGAATTTACCAAGAGACCACAACGATGTTACTTTCCCTGCCGAGGCCAATGTACAGATGAAAAAGAGAGAACTATGCCGATGACACAGGTATTCCCTGTTGTCATCGAAATGATCTTGAACAAAAAAAAAAAACAACATAAACTATGAAATATAACTAAATATAAACATTTCCAAAATAGACATTATTATCTGGAATTGGAATGAAAGCAATAATGGTATCATCCATGAGTCCGTAAATAAATTTCCGACTACGGAATTCATACAATCTAAAACAGTCTTGGACAAACTGCGTCCCGCCAGCCACATCCGGCCCGTTTGGTCTTTTTGAATGGCACTCTTAATTTCATGGGGAAAAATAACGTTTCTTAAAAACGCCGTTTTGTTTCCTTCTCACTTGATTTACTCACATTATCTCATGCATAACCACATACATAAACAATGATTAAATACAGTATTTCTTGAATTTGGTAAATTTTCTGGGTAAGTAAGGTTGTCAACATTTGAAAACATTGGCGATTTTCACTCAGGAAGATCATACGTGTAAACCTCTTTTCTTTTTTTGTTTTCAAACAGGAAACCCTTGGGATTTTTTTTTTTCTCTAAGGACGAAAAGTTTTCATTTTCAAATGAATAAACTAGAAATAAATCACAAGCAGCGACAGGTGTTTAGTCACAGTCATGACTCATCATATTATACCAAGACTTCAGTTTTTTTAATTATAAAAACATATTTTCTAAAAAATAAAACCTTCCTACAATTTCTAAGGTATATATTCTTACGCATATGGTCTTCTATAGTGAAACTAGCTGAGGTAGCTACTACGAAAAATTACCTTGCATCTTTTTAGTAGCGCAGCTTACCTTGTGATGAGCCATGGATCATTCGACCCGCTTTGAGAAGATCCATACATCATGCGGCTCGCCTCGAAAAGAGCCATAGATCATGCGGCTCGCCTCGAAAAGAGCCATAGATCATGCGGTTCGCCTCGAAAAGAGCCATAGATCATGCGGCTCGCCTCGAAAAGAGCCATAGATCATGCGGCTCGCCTCGAAAAGAGCCATAGATCATGCGGCTCGCCTCGAAAAGAGCCATAGATCATGCGGTTCGCCTCGAAAAGAGCCATAGATCATGCGGCTCGCCTCGAAAAGAGCCATATATCATGCGGCTCGCCTCGAAAAGAGCCATATATCATGCGGTTCGCCTCGAAAAGAGCCATAGATCATGCGGCTCGCCTCGAAAAGAGCCATAGATCATGCGGCTCGCCTCGAAAAGAGCCATAGATCATGCGGCCCAACTCGTGATGAACCATAGCTCATAGTAATATATCCAGATATACATCATAACAACAAAGTTAGACAATTACACATAAATATACAGGGATGTTCGATAAAAGTGACTCACCTGATTTTTTTGTTTTTACTAAATGTTCTCTTCTCCGATGAAACGAAAGTTGAGCTAAATTCAAAGGATAAGCGATCTAAAATCCGAAGAAGAAGCTTTAAAAGCCCTTTGAATTTAGCAGTAAGTACTGTCAAGCATCTGTTCAGTATAATGTTCTGGGGATGCTTTTCTTTTCATGGAACTGGTTTCTTAAAACCTATTGAAAAGACCCTCAGGAGCGAGCAGTACAAGAGAATTTTAGAGTCTTGTCTGCTCCCTTCTGCTGAAAGGGTGCAAATCGACCCCACCGAGCTCATTTATATGCAGGATAATGCTCCCTGTCACAAATCAAAATTGATGAAGCAATACTTTGATGAGAAGCAGGTGAGTGTTATCTCAAGGCCGCCCCAATCTCCTGATCTCAACCCCATAGAAAACTTATGGAGCATTATAAAGTACAGGCTCTCAAGAAAGCAGTTGAGCAAGAAAGAGGATTTGATTGTGAATTTCATATCCGAATGGAATTCAATGCATGGAGATGAGATTTGCCAGAACCTAATCAAGTCAATGACAAAAAGGGTTGAAAATGTTATTCAAAATAAAGAAGGACCCATAGATTATTAAATATTTCGAACTATATTACCTATTATGAATAAATTATACCTCTATTATTCTTTATTTAAAGCTGTTCGGTTTTGTTTCTATTCATTACTAGAAATAAGTGAGTCACATTTTTTGCACAGATTTTTTCCATAAATCTCATTTATATCCAAAATTATAATTATCAATAGAATACCTTAGGGTGAGTAAACTTTTCTACTAGATGGTCGGGAAGGGGTCGTTATATTAGTAAGATTAAAAATTAGTTTGACCCCAAAAACAATGGGCGAAAATATTTTTAAGTAAAAAATATCAGGTGAGTCACTTTAATCGAAAAGCACTGTCTATTTAGTATCGGGGTGGGGTTTGGTTGTTTTGGTAGATAATCGTTCTCTTCATGTGGTTGTTAAATGTTCTGATATTTGTGTTGTCGTGCTGAATGAATGAATTGCGATACGCCTGTCGGAGTTAGCTCCTCCTGAGTTCCGTAATTGTAACTAGGGCGTCTCTCTCCCTACAGTATAAATACTGCGCGACTTCTTGCCTTGTTCTCTTTTTCATTTCTTCATTTCAGCGAACACCTCTACAATGTAAGCTCTCACAAAAGATAGCGTTTCCCACTAGTGGGAAGACGCCATGAACATTATACACACATACACGTACGTACCAACATTCACCAAAGAACACACACAAATGTTCACACACACACACACAAATGTTATTGTCTATGTCCATTGTAAAATTGTGTTGTTTAATACATATATTTGTTTGTCTATATTTCTGAGATGAGGTATTATGTACATTCTTTACATTATTCATTGTCCTCATATTTATTACAACGATAACTGACATCCATTAAACATGGTACGTGGAACTAGAACAGTCTATCCCAGTATGCGAAATAAAGGGTTCAGTTCGACAGTCCAACCACCTGATGATGGCCGGAGCGTACAACGGCCGAAACGTTGTAATAAATATGTCGACAAAGATGAGAACAATAGTCCGAATAATATATATATATATATATATATATATATATATATATATATATATATATATATATATATATGTGTGTGTGTGTGTGTGTGTGTGTATGTATATATCGGTCTTCTTTGTTTTCTTTCATCTTCGGTTGGACACAACTAGAGTCAGCCATTTTTCTTGTAGCTGGACCTTCTTCTAGCAGGAAACAAAACGCACGTGTTTTCTTTTTATCATCTCCCCCGGTCTATTATCAAAGAAGTTATATTTATTCATGGGGAAGTAATATTTGATTAAATCTTTAGTCTTCATTCCCGGTGCGGTCCGTTTTAGAATGCACACATGTACAGGATTTTTTTTATGAGGTAAAAAAAAAACCTACGAAAAAAGGGTATCGTTGTACAACAAATGTTTGTGGTAACATTGATGTATAAGGCCAAAAGCACACAAAGACAGACAACACGAGCCGAGTTTAAAAAGGGAATTGCGTTAAATTTATTGAACACGAAAAATGAAAGGAATTACACAAATTAATTGCTTTTTGTGTCAAATAATAGCCAATATGATGTATGTAGAAAACAATGTATATAGCACAAAATCTATGCCTTTTTACAATAAAGGATATGTCGCAAACAAATTATTCTGTTTTTACAATAAAGACATAGATATGCTGCATTCGGTCGCTAGAAAATCAAACGACAAATATAGAAATGGGAACAGTATTACTTCTCTGATTGCTTTTCTAGTAGTAGATACAGTACGACCTTTCTTAGTAACAGTGAAGAAACGATTTCACATCAGTCGATCAAGTTTTCTTAGATGAGGTAGTGACTTCTTAAAAAGTTCTTAATTACAAATATTTTCATTTGTACCCCTTTACTTTAAAAGTAAGGGGATACAGATGAAAATATTTGTAATTGAGAACTTTTTTTTCCATTTCACTGAAACAGGCTCTTCTATCTTCCCTTCTTGCATTTTCTCATTGAAACAAAGAAGCGTTTCTGATATGTCTTTTCCTTCTTTCCACACAATCTATTATTTATAAAATGTGGGAATTGAAAACAAGAATAGTACAAGTCCCAGTAGGTGCCCTTGGAATGATAAAAAAGGAACACAACAACACATTGACAAATTCCCTGGTAATACCAGCCTATGAGAAATACCAAAAGATTTTCTTGATATGTACAGCCCACACACTAAGATGAACTTTTCCCATGTAACACTGGTGATGTTATGGGAGGTAGAAAAACAAATCATGAAATGTAGCCATAACAAGACACCACTATCTGCCTAAGGCCTTCCCACTGACTTAGGAGATAGGGTGACCCTAGCAGAAACCGAAATAATAGTAATAAATGAATAGTGGAAAATGTCATGAAGTTATTTCTGACCCGGGAGGAAATGTGTATACAACAGAAACCCAAGAATATAATAATAATAATAATAATAATAATAAATGATCAAATGTCATGAAGCCATTTCTGATCTTAGGTCTCTGGTTGGGACCCAGAAGGAAATGTGTATACAGCAGAAACCAAAAGATGTAATAATAATACTAATAATAATGAATGATCAGTTGAAGATGTTATGAAGCTATTTCTGACATTAGATCTCTGGTTGAGTCCCGGAAAGAAATGTGTATACAACAGAAACCCAAGGATATAATAATAATAATAATAATAATAATAATAATAATAATAATAATAATAATAATAACCTGTTTTATCCCCTCGAAAATTTAACGGTTTTCCTATTATAATATTCTGATGAATCTTAATTCTTAAGTTAATGATTGAATAAGTTCATGCCATGTTCGATAACAATAAAATATCCGTAGAAATTCCCCTATCACATCGTTAAATATTTGAGCTTAACAACTTTAACAAAATATTTCAACAACAATCATAAATATGAACGCTGGTCGGTATTTTGAGAAGTAAGGGGGTACAAATGAAAAGACTTGAAATTGACAACTTTTTCCATTTCATTGAAACAGACGTTAAACACTTCTTCCATTCCTTCTTTCTTTCTTTTTTTCTTTCTTTCTTTCGTTTATTCATATATCTTGTTCCTCTACGCAATCAAAACGGAATTGTCCATTATTTATGAGGTATTATCAAGAGACGGGAAACACTTCTATCAAACCTTCTTACGAACACTTCTTTAAATAATAATTTTAAAATAACTCAGCAGACGATGTTAATTTATTTAATTTTTTTGGAGAGTGCCTTACTCGGTTTCCGTTGTTCGATTCTGTGCGTCGGCAAAATGGTGTTATTTTTAATATATTATTTAAACTAACCTCGCTCTTCAGCCTTTTGGCTCTGGGAGGTTCAGGTAATATTAAGCCCAAGCTCCACCGGGTGTAGTCCCCCCACCTCCAGACAGCATCTATCCTTCGGGGCGGTACTGGATTTATTGCCCGGTGGCTGTGGCATTCCCAACAGAAAAAGTGCCGAGGTGGGTGGGCAATTTTTCTACGGTTTAGCCCACTCAAAACTAACGTGTCCGTAATGAAAAATACCGCTTCTCGGGCTTTTTGACTGAGATTAAAGTGTACTATCTGTTCTTATCAATTTAATCTGATTTTCTCTCCCCAACTAATCTACAAAAATGGCCGTGTATAGGTCTTACGCCATTTTGCATAACTTAGAAGCAAGGGCGAAATAACTCATCGAAAGTCAAAAAGAAATCGAAATTTGCAAGAATTTATATTTTAGCGTTCTTATTGGTAATTAATCTGTTTTCTCTCTTTCTCTCCCTCCCTCTCTCTCTCTCTTTCTATCTTTCTCTCTTTCCTCCTTTCCCTTCTTTCTTTCTGCCATTTTCTCACAGAAACCAAGTTACGTCCTGTCCCATCTTTCCTCGCGATCAAAACATGGAATAGTCCATTATTTATGATGCATTGGCAGGGCGTAACGATCGTGCTAACAAACGCAAAGAAGGACATGCACAGTTATAATAAGATTATAAAAAGGCATCCTTATTCAGCAGCTAGTTTTCCGAAAAATCATTCGCAATTTAGAAAAAAGTCGTCAAATGTAATAGAAATAAAAATGTCTATACCTTTCAATAAAACATGTTTAAATGAACAGTTGCTGCCCAATGCCACTCTATAGAAAACCGTGAAAATGTCAAATGCGTCCTTAAACGATAATAAACGTTTAATTGTAAATGAATGTATTGTATCCCTTTTTTCATAGATGATATGTTGACTCTACGAGTTCCATTTACATAGCTAAATTTCATACTATGTTGCTTTGAATGAACAAATATTCGCTTATCTACAAAAATGGCCGTGTATAAATTAGCACAGGAAGGCGTTAAACGGAAACTTATCTAAATAAATAAATGTCTATAAGAACAACTAATCTACAAAAATGGCCGTGTATTGGTCTTAGGCTATTTTGCATAACTTAGAAGCAAGGGGGAAAATAACTCATCGATTTCGAAGAGAAAACGAAATTTATATTTTAGCGTTCTTATTGGTAATTAATCTGATTTTCTCTCTTGCTCTCCCTCTCTCTATCTCTCTCTCTTTCCTCCTTTCCCTTCCTTCTTTCTGCCATTTTCTCACAGAAACCAAGTTACGTCCTTTCCCATCTTTCCTTGCTATCAAAACATGGAATAGTCCATTATTTATGATGCATTGGCAGGGCGTAACGATCGTGCTAACAAACGTAAAGAAGGACATGCACAGTTAAAATAGGATTATAAAAAAGGCATCTTATGCAGCAGCTAGTTTTCCGAAAAATCATTCGCAATTTAGAAAAAATTGACAAATGTAAAAGTCTATACCTTCTTATAAAACATGTTTAAATGCCACTCTATAGAATGCCGAGAAAATGTCAAATACGTCCTTAAACTGTAATAAATGCTTAATTGTAAATGAATGTATTGCATTTAAGAATTCCATTTACATAGCTAAACTTTTGTGAGTTGCCTGGGGTTAAAATTTGAATGAAAAAATATTCGCTAATCTACAAAAATGGCCGTGTATAAATCTTAAGCTACTTTGCATGACTTAGAAGCAAAGGGAAATACAGGGTTCGATGGATAAACTGTCATAATTACATTGACACCTCATTTTAATTTTTGCCCAAATTACACAAGAACATCTTGAAATACTAACGGTTAAATTTATTCAATAAAATCACCATTGGCTTCAACCAAGGCCTCCAGACGACATCGGAATCTCCTGCAACTCTTCTGAACCGTGACCTTGTTTAAGCTGGTGAATACTGCCATAATCCTTGCCTTCAGTTAATTTTTTGGTGATAGAAGGAGTTTTGTTGGTCTCACGCTCAAGTGCGTCCCACACTAATAATCAAGAGAGTTGCAATCTGGCGAGTTAGGTGGCTAGGTATAAAGGTTGATGTGTTAGCAGAAATTGTCTGACAGCCATTAGAACATTGAAAAAAAAAATTCACAGATGATATGTTGACCCTACCAATCCCATTTACATAGCTAAACTTCACATTGTGTTGCCTGGCGTTAAAATTTCAATGAAAAAATATTCGCTAATCTACAAAAATGGTCGTGTTTAAAGGAAATAGCTCATCGAAAGTCAACGAAAACGAAATTTACAAGGATTTATATTTTTGGGTTATTATTGTTAATTTTATAAGTCTAATTTTCGTTAACAAATTATTAGATGTATTCAATCAATTGAAATCCTGGCTAAAATCACAAACGAAACTTGATTGAATATCGTGGAAATGTCCATGAATATGGGCCAGAGAAAGAATTCTACGAAGCTTCAAATATCAACATGTGCAGTTTCTCAAGTTTGTTTTTTTTGTAGTTTTCGAGAGACTACAGATCGTATTGATAAAGATAACTTATTAAAACATTTATCATATTTAAAATTAAACTTTGACTTTTCCGGGGTATTTTATTTGGAAGGGTGAAGAAGAATTGCGATGCTCTGTGGGATGGAGATGTATCAGGTCGATCAAGATCTGGTCGTCCAACAAAGTTACAACAAAGAACAGACCGTAAACAGATTAGAAAATTAAAAACATCAACAAAAAATGACTGCAAAGTAACTGAGGGTTGAATGTAACATATCCAGTTTGATGTCAGTAGTCACCGTTAAACGCATTCTTCCAGAAAGTTCATTGATGGTGGGTATCGTTTAATTTGAGATGCAGGTGAGACTGGTGAAGAATGTATGAAATGTGGGAGAATATTTAATTTGTTTTTTTTTAAGCATTTCACCCCAAGCAAGGTGTGAAGCCATTAGCACGCAAGGAGTTACAGAAGATTTGGAGCGAGAGCAGATAGGAGTGTTAGAGGAAAGGATGTGGAGAAGGATAGTGGATAGATCAAGGCAACTGAAGATGTCGATTGACATTACATTTGAATAATTGGAGATTACAGTTGTCAGGGAAACAGGAATAAAAAAGGGCGTTCCACAGGCGAGAGGTGCGAGATATGAAGCTATTGGAGTAGAAGAGACGGCTGCATTTAACAGTTTCAACAGTGAAAGGGTGAGAGCGGGATGCCAGCCTCGTAGGACGCTTGAATTCATGATGTCTGAGAACCAGCGAAAGCAGCTCATCGGAGCAATTACCGTTAAAGTATTTGTAAAAAAAGACAGAGAGCGACTGCAGACGAGATGCCAGATCAGGGCCAATTACATTGCATATAGGTCTCTGGATCTTATCAAGAACCCCGAGGCAAACAGAAGTGGCTCCAGACCATATATGGCAGCAATACTCCATGCAAGGGCGAATGGTTGATTTGCAGATTTCAAGGATCGATTCCGGGAGAAAAATTTCCTGGCCCGGCACAGGGAGTCAACTTTCCTTGCGGTGGACGAAGCACTTGAATCAATTGTATCAGAATCGTATTTAGCGATGAAAGTAAAATTAAAATTGTATTCTACCAAGAGAGAATTTGTCAGAAGATCGAAATGAAAAAGAAATGGTCGTGTAAAGGTCTTAGGCATCAGTTAGAAGCCGCTCAGAGGCCAGAGTTTTAGGCCACTTTGCATCAGTTAGGAGCTGCTCTCATACCAGAGTCTTAAGCCACATTGCATCAGTTAAAAGCCGCTCTCAGACCAGAGTCATAAGCCATTTTACATCAGTTAGAAGTCGCTCTCCGGCCACAGTCTTAAGCCACTTTTCATCAGTTAGAAGCCGCTCTAAGGCCAGATTCTTAAGCCACTTTGCATCAGTTAAAAGCCGCTCTCAGGCTAGAGTCATAAGCCACTTTGCATAAGTTAGAAGCCGCTCTCAGGCCGGGGTCTTAAGCCGCTTTACATCAGTTAGAAGCCGTTCTCAGGCCAGAGTCTTAAGCCACTTTGCATCAGTTAAAAGCCGCTCTCAGACCAGAGTCATAAGCCACTTTGCATAAGTTAGAAGTCGCTCTCAGGCCAGAGTCTTACACCACTTTGTACCAGTTAAAATCTGCTCTCAGGCCAGAGTCATAGTCTACTTTTCATTAGTTAAAAGCCGCTGTCAGGCCAGAGTCTTACGCCACTTTGCACCAGTTAAAATCCGCTCTCAGGCCAGAGTCATAGTCCACTTTGAATCAGTTAAAAGCCGCTCTCAGGCTAGATACATAAGCAACTTTGCATCAGTTAGAACGGATTCTCATGACAGTCTTACGCCACTTTACGTCAGAAGCCGCTCTGAGGCCAGTCTTAAGCCACTTTGCATCAGTTAGAAGCTGCCGTCAGACCAGAGTCTAAGGCTACTTTGCATCAGTTAGAAGCCGCTCTCAGGCCAGAGTCATAGGCCACTTTGCATAAATTAGAAGCCGTACTCAGGCAAGAGTCTTACGCGACTTTGCACCAGTTAAAAGCCGCTCTCAGGCTAAAGTCATAAGCCACTTTGCATCAGTTACAAGTCGCTCTCAGCCCAGAGTCATAAGCCACTTTGCATCAGTTAGAACGGATTCTCATGACAGTCTTACGCCACTTTACATCAGAAGCCGCTCTGAGGCCAGTCTTAGGCCATTTTGCATCAGTTAGAAGTCGTTCTGAGGCTTGAGTCACTTTGCTTCAGTTAGAAGCCGCTCTGAGGCTAGAGTATATTATTTTGGGTTTATATAAAAATGATTGATCTAGAAAGTTAGAGGAATTCTAAAGAAAATACTCTGAAAACCTGTCCTAAAAATATAATAAATATTTAATGAATTGTAAATGAATTTGTACCGCATTTTTCACGGTGGACACGCTGACTCTGGAAGAGTCAGCGTGTCCACGGTGAAAAATGGGGTACATTTAAATAGCTGAACGTCTCAGCAATTAAATGCAGCAATCAATTTTGAGTCCTTCTTTACTTTATTGTTGCCTATCTCATTTACTCCGCCTTACTTATTTTGATGAAGGCCCAATCAAGAGCCCTCTGCAGGAGCTAGCATAAACGCCGCCCGATATGACGGTTTTAAGCTAGTATATATATACATATACATATATATTTATATATATATATATATATATATATATATATATATATATATATATGTGTGTGTGTGTGTGTGTGTGTGTGTGTGTGTGTGTGTGTGTGTATGTGTGTGTGTGTGAACGAGTATAAGAATTTATTTCGGAATCCCTTCTTGGTTGGTATGTAAACGTTTTAGCACTGAGTGTAGATTTTTATGACAGAGAGATGAGATACTTATGCGACCATTTGTAAATATATGCATAATTGCCTCCAGTTGTTCTGACGAATTCTGGAGTATTTTCATTTCTTATCGCTACTGCCTCTCTTTCTCTATCTCTCTTTCTCTCTCTCTCTCTCTCTCTCTCTCTCTCTCTCTCTCTCTCTCTATATATATATATATATATATATATATATATATATATATATATATATATATATATATATATATATATATGCATCCATGTTTATTTACATGCCAATGGACAACGAGATAAATTTTCCCTGAGGGCTATGCTAAGTCGATATTTTTCCCCCATATCCGTGTTTCTTGCTTTGCCATTAGCAATGAAAATTTCCTTTTTCCTCCGAAGGCACAACTGAAGCAAAATTCATCCTGTTTACATAACATTTCGAAAACACATTCACTTCCTGAGCTAAATTTTTAATTGATTTTCTTAATGTGGTATTTGTGTGATATATATATATATATATATATATATATATATATATATATATTGACCTTGAACCCCGTCGCACAAACACACTAAGTTATGATATTCTCATTCGTTTTCTGCTTATAGCAGAGTTTGTAATGACATTGTGTTGCGCTTCCATCAGTGACTATGGCTTGTTCAGAGGTTTGTGCCCAAGCACAATATTCCCCAGATCTGACAACCACCATATTCCCCAGATCTCAACCTTTGTGAATTTTTCGTCTTAAATCCCACTTAAAAGAAACAAGTTTTCAAATTTCTTAAATTAGACTTGAAAGGAACAAGAGATAATCCAAGATAATCTGATAAGGCAACCGCTCGATATCCTCCAAAAAGGTGTCTAAAGAAACCACTTTGATTTTAGTGTGAACCTTCAAAAGGCGACTACTTCAAAGGAGATGAAATGCCGATTTGACATGTGTTGTAGATTTCTTTACATAGCACCGCTACCGATACCTTTTGATCAACTCTTTCATGAAAAGACGTCTCCCGTGCCGTAAGTTGCTGCCAAGATTGTCAGACCAAGTTGCCAAGTTTAGAAAGTTGGGCTGTAATTAGAATAACGTGTGATGAGAAAAAAATGAACACAAATGGAATATATAATAATAAAATATTATTAAATAAAATGAAAATAGGTAAGGAACTATAAAATTGATAACTATTTACATTATACAGACTATTGTCCTCATCTTTGTTGCCATATTTATTACAAATTAATAAATATGTAATAAATATGGTGACAAAGATGAGGATACTAGTCCGAATAATGTAAATAGTGTACATAATAGCTCATCTCAGAAATATAGACAGATACTGAAGGTCCGAAACGGTGTGATAAATATGGTGACAAAGATGAGGACAATAGTCTGAATAATGTAAATAGTGTACATAATACCTCATCTCAGAAATATAGACATATACTGAAGGTCCGAAACGGTGTGATAAATATGGTGACAAAGATGAGGACAATAGTCTGAATGATGTAAATAGTGTACATAATACCTCATCTCAGAAATATAGACATGTACCGAAGGTCCGAAACGTTGTAATAAATATGGCGACAAAGGTGAGGACAATAGTCCGAATAATGTAAATAGTGTACATAATACCTCATCTCAGAAATATAGACATGTACCGAAGGTCCGAAACGGTGTGATAAATATGGCGACAAAGACGAGGACAATAGTCTGAATAATGTAAATAGTGTACATAATACCTCATCTCAGAAATATAGACATATACTGAAGGTCCGAAACGGTGTGATAAATATGGTGACAAAGATGAGGACAATAGTCCGAATAATGTAAATAGTGTACATAATACCTCATCTCAGAAATATAGACAGATACTGAAGGTCCGAAACGGTGTGATAAATATGGTGACAAAGATGAGGACAATAGTCTGAATAATGTAAATAGTGTACATAATACCTCATCTCAGAAATATAGACAGATACTGGAAGGCCGAAACGTTGTAATAAATATGGCGACAAAGGTGAGGACAATAGTCCGAATAATGTAAATAGTGTACATAATACCTCATCTCAGAAATATAGACATGTACCGAAGGTCCGAAACGGTGTGATAAATATGGCGACAAAGACGAGGACAATAGTCCGAATAATGTAAATAGTGTACATAATACCTCATCTCAGAAATATAGACAGATACTGAAAGGCCGAAACGGTGTGATAAATATGGTGACAAAGATGAGGACAATAGTCCAAATAATGTAAATAGTGTACATAATACCTCATCTCAGAAATATAGACAGATACTGAAAGGCCGAAAGTTGTAATAAATATGGCGACAAAGATGAGGACAACGGTCCGAATAATGTAAATAGTGTACATAATACCTCATCTCAGAAATATAGACATATACTGAAAGGCCGAAACGTTGTGATAAATATGGTGACAAAGATGAGGACAATAGTCCGAATAATGTAAATAGTGTACATAATACCTCATCTCAGAAATATAGACAAAAATTTGGAAATTTTATTTTAACAAACTAAACATCATAAAGTAAAAACTGAGAGGTAAAGCTTATACATATATAGGTGTACATGCATACATGAGGGTACATAACAGTGTATAAATATACACAAGTCTCTGCACAAACATATAATACAACAATTTTGACTACAACTTGCGACACGCGAAACGTCTTTTCCCTTCCTCAACCTATAACTCTTTTCATCTATGTTTACAAACTCACTTCTTCACTCCGCTACTAGTTATAATGGCTTATCGCTTTTGCACCGATCAAAATTTTAAATTTAAGTTTATTTTCGTAAAAAGTTTCGCACACCAAGGCTTCAGACAGAGATCGGATTTTATGTTTCCACCAGAAAATACACCGTCTACAAAAACATCTGTCGGTGAGTAATTCCCATTTCTCTGTTTATTTCTCGGTCGGTTGATGAAGGATACAGGCGTGTCCGAAAATTCCGAAATTAAAACCTTTCTCTCCGTCCTTCATTTCTGTCATATGGTTAATAATTAATATTTAATAAATGTTTATCGTACTGATTATATTGGTACCCTTTCGTTTGTCCTTGTTTTATTAACTAACCTATCTATTTTACACACACACAAAAACACACACACACACAAACACACACACAAACACACTCACACACACACACACACACACATATATATATATATATATATATATATCTTTATCTAGATGAATTTCGCGTTCGATTAATAGCTGTTAATTTTTGGCTAATGTTCGGGTAATATTTTTTACCCGTCCTGTTTTCTCTTCCATTCGTAAGGACGTCCTCACCCCCCCCCAATCATTTTAATTCAGTGATTTATAAATATGAGTGTAGTTGTGGACTCGATTACATAGTGGGGACCTCCTAAAGTTTGGGTCTGAGAATAAAACAACACTTACCCCCACCCTAGGATTTTGAATCCGGATGCCAGGAAAAGCCAACTAACCAACACTTCTGGCTCAGCTATTGCAGAGCATGTAATAAATTGCAGGAACTGTGTGGTTGATTTTAGTGCGGACCGATTCTCTATTTTATCTAGGTCCCACTCCACATATCACCTGAAGGTTCTAGAGTCCTTGTATATCAGATCCCGTGGGCCTTCCCTTTGTAAACAGAGGGAATGCTTACGGAGTCTGAATGTTATTGGACTCTAGCTTTCGTGGAATTCATTTTTCCCCTCTATTCGTTATCATTAATATTAATTAAATTTACACGCTTATTTTTTATATCCCAGAAATAAACTTGATAAGGCTAGGACGAAACTGGTTCTTCTTTTTTAAAATGACATATACATTTTGTTTATTCCTAGCTATCGTTAAATTTTGTACCATAAAAGACTTATTTATATATATATATATATATATATATATATATATATATATATATATATATATATATATATATATGTGTGTGTGTGTGTGTGTGTGTGTGTGTGTGTGTGTGTGTGTGTGTGTAAGAGTCGATGGCATTGACTACATATTAATGTTGGTGAACAACGAGGTTAATTTTCTCGAGCCTTTTGTCGCTTGAATTCATCCATTTCTCTTCTGATCTCGATGGTTGAACCATCAGATAAAGAGGGCTACGCAAGACGGACAAGCTACAGAAGGCGCAACCCAGTTAGCCTCAGGCCGTTGCTGATTTATAACTAGATTCTGCAAAACTTATTACATATGCTGTCCTGGGTAAGACGTTATACTACATCCGCGTCCTGGGTACGACGATAAACAATGTCCAGCAGCGAAGCCTCTGATCAAAAGGTTTTGAGGAGCGTGGAACCACGTCTTAATTGCTGGTGTTCCCAGGTCCACCCTGACCCGGTGTGGTAGCACCTTTTAGGGCCCCAGCTAGTTAATTATTACCAGCAATACAATTTTTAAGGAAAAATATTACCAGAAACAGATTTTTGAAAAAAAACAAAATATTACCAGCAATAAAAAATGTTGTCGGCATTAAATAACCCATTGAGGTTGATATGCCGTAAAACAAAACAAACCAAACCAAAATTATCCCATATGTGTCCCAGTGAAAGTTGTGAAATCAAGTGTGTGTGTGTGTGTGTGTGTGTGTGTGTGTGTGTGTGTGTGTGTGTGTGAATGTGTGTGTGTGTGTGCCACATCCTGGCAAGTTGCGGTCCATCTTTAACAAAAGCACGCCATCAACACTAATTTGAGATTATATATATATATATATATATATATATATATATATATATATGAAGAAATATAGTCTTAAAGTGTGCTATATTTATGGGATAAAGTGCTCAATATCAGAGATAGAGAGTGTGTAAATATAAAAGTGAACATAGAAGTCAACACTTAGAGGCGACAGTCTGTTTTATGCTAGTTGCCTGACGATTGCATCTAGCATGAAACACTGTCAATTTTCAGGCCAGTAAATATTATTTAATACTGTTTATTATAAACAGAGCATTTACTTAAACATTTGTATCTATAAAAAGAATGTTGAACATAAAAATGTCTTTAAATAATTGTCGAACTTTCTCCATTACATAATGTGTGACGTCATTTGTTTAACATTTGATACGCCATGAGCAGTTATGAATGTACGTGAGAGATTCATGTAAGATTGAAATTTATAGGCAGTAAATTCGACCTTGCCACCTGAACGATTCTCTGTGGCCGAATCGGTAAAAAGGCACGACAGGCTATATGACGGTTCCGTATAGGATACAGGTTCGAATCCTGTCGGTGGACGAATATTTTCTACGAAAATTTGTCGGACATTCAGGCCGGTAAATGGTATTTAATACTGTTTATTATAAACAGAGCATTTACTTAAATACTTGTATCTATAAAAAAGAATGTTAAGCATAAAAATATCTTTATGTATATATATATATACATATATACAGTAGGGGGAACAAATATTTGTACACATACAAATTTTTAATTTATTGTATTTGTAACTAATGAATAAACATACTTTTCATATAATTATCTCTACACAGATGCAGAATCATTAAATATGCATAGAAAAAATTAAAAATGGATTTAATAGAAATAAATTCCATTTATCCATTTTAATGGGGGAAAAAAGTATTCGTACAATGCAAATTTCAAATTTTAAAACTTCTAAATTGCTTTAAAACTCTAAAGAGATTTCTGCAGTTTCGTTTTAGCGGCATTAACATAAAAAAAGGCATTTCTTGCCCCAGCTTACAACAGTTTGTAGTTCATTTTCTTTACTTCAGCTGCCCTTATCGAACCGATCAGATTTCCCTTCTGGGTATGACAATAAACTGCATCCGCGTCCTGGGTACGACGATAAACTACGTCCAACAGCAAGGGCACTGTTAATACGTTTTTGAAAAAATAATGTTGCCAGCTGTACATTTTTGAAAAAAAAATAATATTACCAGCTATACGTTTTTGAAAAAATAATATTACCAACTATACGTTTTTTGAAAAAATATTACCAGCTATATGTTTTTGAAAATATAATTTTACCAGCTATATGTTTTTGAAAATATATTATTACCGGCTATACGTTTTTGAAAAAATAATATTACCAGCTATATGTTTTTGAAAAAAATATTACCAGCTATACGTTTTTGAAAAAAATATTACCAGCTATATATTTTTGAAAAATAATATTACCAGCTATACGTTTTTGAAAAAATAATATTACCAGTTATATGTTTTTGAAAAATATTACCAGCTATATGTTTTTGAAAAAATATAATTACCAGCTATACGTTTTTGAAAAGATAATATTACCAGCTATACGTTTTAAAAAAATATTACCAGCTATACGTTTTTGAAAAAATATTACCAGCTATATGTTTTTGAAAAAATAATATTACCAGCTATACGTTTTTGAAAAAATAATATTACAAGCTATATATTTTTGAAAAAATAATATTACCAGCTATACGTTTTTGAAAAAAATATTACCAGCTATATGTTTTTGAAAAAATAATATTACCAGCTGTACGTTTTTGAAAAAATATTACCAGCTATATGTTTTTGAAAAAATATAATTACCAGCTATACGTTTTTGAAAATATAATATTACCAGCTATACGTTTTTGAAAAAAATATTACCAGCTATATGTTTTTGAAAAAATAATATTACCAGCTATACGTTTTTGAAAAAATAATATTACCAGTTATACGTTTTTGAAAAAATAATATTACCAGCTATATGTTTTTGAGAAAAAATATTAACAGAAATGGATTTTTGACAAAACAAAAATATTACCAGGGGAAAAAAAAGTTTTCGGCATTAAATGACCCATTGAGGTTTTGATATGCCGTAAAACAAAACAAACCAAACTAAACCGATCAGACTTACTATTAAGTCAGTTGTAAATAGTTGTGTCATCGGCGTAGATACCGACTTGAGGACTAATAATTAATTTTCAGTGTTCCAGGTGGGCGCACAATCCCTCAAACATTATTATATTATTGAAGGAATATTGCCGTCCTCTGTTTAATCGGTTTAATCTAATAAATGCATCCGAATCAAGTTGCTTTTCCTCTTGCGTGTAACGATTTCACTGAATGCCCTATTCGTAAATTCCGACCGGATTAATCAGTTAATATGGCTAGTTGATTAGAAGCGAATGTTATTTGGAGACACGGCTGCTAATACATTACAGGAATCTGAAAAGACACGTAGAAATATTTATGCCATAACGGGAATCACAGGTTTTACCATTGGCTTGAAAATTGCCTGCACACGTTCTAGTGGCAAACGTACAAGTGTCTGAGCTAATAAGCAACCCAGCAGATGAATTTATTTACATAGACGAGGAATGTCTTGTGATGAACGGCCAGAGTGAATACAGGGTGCGATGGATAAATCGTCGCCATTTTATATTTTTAATTTTGCGCATGCGCGATGTTTTTTGTTTTTGTTTTGTTTTGTTTTTTGAAAACTGCAATGTATATTAGGGTCAGTTGGGGTCCGTCTTTGAGAAAAAAGAGCCCCATGATGCACTTCCCTCTGCCAGAAATGTGGAAACAGCATGCTGTACTACTTGACATTCGAGCCAGAAGCTCCAATACGAACATTTCGGGGTGTTTGGGCGTCAATCTGAGGACATTGAAGAGGATTCAGAAAAGCTGGGTTATATATCCATTAAACATCATGGGGTTTGGAGTGATCACCAGCGATGGCGATTTTATACCTCAATTCATCTTCCAACACGGCCTAACCTCAACACGTGGGCCTACATCAAGTTCCTTGAGGGGGTAGTTCTACACTGGCTCAAGCGGATGGCTGCTGGAAGACACTATATCTTCCAACATGACTCTGCACCATGCTACACAAGCAGGAGAAGCCAGTCATGGCTGTCGGACAATTTCTGCGACCACATCACCTCTTATATCTTGCCACCTAACTCTTCAAAACCCATGAATATTGTGTGTAGAGCGAAGTTGAGTAGCAGACCAACAAAACTCCATGTATCACCCTATATGAACTGAAGGCAAGGATTATGACAGCATTCATCAACTTAAAAAGAAGACCGTCAAGAAGAGTTATAATAGAAGTCATCTGGAGGCTATGGGTGAAGCCAAAGGCGATATCATTGAATAAATTGAATTTTTAGATATTTCAGTGTAATTTTGGTAAATTTATCTGTTAAAATTAAATATTAATGTCATTTTCAATTTCGTGCGTAATTTAATCAACAATTTATCCATTGCCCCCTGTAGATAGGCACGAACAGACCTAGATAGATAGATAGATAGATAGATAGATAGATAGATAGATAGATAGATACGAGTAGACTGAAATCGACAGATAGATACGAATAGAATGAAATAGATGCGAAATGACAGAGAAAGATAGATATGAATAGACTGAGATAGATAGATAGATAGATACATACATACATACATACATACATACATAGATAGATATATAAATAGATAGATAAATAGATAGATAGATAGATAGATAGACAGATAGATAGATATGAACAGGTTAAGATAGACGTGACCAAAATAAGAAAGATTAGAGAGATAAACAGATTTACATAGATCAATCGATAAATAATGAAGTGGCATATATATATATATATATATATATATATATATATATATATATATATATATATATATATATATATATATATATTTAAAAACGTATAAAGAAAGGTTTGTTGAGGTAATTTTTGATTTTGCTGTAAAAATAGATATGCTCTGTTAAGATCAGTTTTAATAATTAATATTACTAGGATCCACCCGTATTATATCCCAACGGATCGATTACCTGTACTGTCACTCTCTCTCTCTCTCTCTCTCTCTCTCTCTCTCTCTCTCTCTCTATCTATCTATCTATCTATCTATATATATATATATATATATATATATATATATACGGGTAAGATGAGAACGAATGCATCTAATTCAAAATAGGGTTCAATACAGAATAGAGAATTTACAATCGCATGAGGAGACGCAATTGTATGCGTCGAAAGACAACTGCAGTTGTGTAGCGATTTTACATGTTGCTTTAATATCCTAATATATATATATGTGTGTGTGTGTGTTTGTGCGCGCCTGTGAATCTGTTTCTTATCTATATCTTGAAATCTGTAAATATGCCAATTTGCATTATATACATATGAGTTTGTGCGTGCGTGCGTGTGTGTGTGTGTGTGTGTGTGTGTGTGTGTGTGTGTGTGTGTGTGTGTATACCTATTCCAAACTGTAATAGATATATGGACGCTGAAAGGTAGAAACAGATAGAAAGAAAGACAGACAGAGAAATAAATAAATTTCTAAACATAACGTGATGTTATGGATATGAAGAGAAAAACAAAAAAAAACCGTGGGCAAATAAAAATCAATAAAGCCATCATCCACTGACCAATAATTTTACTTTTATTAGTTCTATTTTTCGAATCCGTCATCTTTATTTTCCGACAATGATTACAGATTTCTGTTAGTTTTCTTCCATATTGCCTTCCCCCTTCGTATCTTGCGTAAATCTTGTACTGAAGGAAAAATACGCTACACTAGCGTGACACGCCCAGGACATAGTTGCGTGTGTCCGCCCACTATGCACATTACCATAAACATACTTGCACGCACAAGTTATCCATGACAAACTACTGAAAACCATAATTCATTTATAACATGGCATTAATTAACAAAGAGCAAATCAATGTTAATGGTATGCTAAACTCTACGAGATGGAGAGACAGTAACATTAAAGCACACTCTTTAGATCTAATCAATAAATTCTCGTTCTGTTCCTCTCCAGTAGGTACGTGACTCCTCGTGCTAGCCTCTGCATTTATAAGAGCCAGATCAAGATGAAAATGGAGTACTGTTGCCATATTTGTCCAGAAGCTGCTCCGGCCTCACTTTCTATGCTTTTGAAAGAGTTCAAAAGCGTCTCAGAGCTCTCGTTGTAAAAGAATTATTTTCTTCCTTCTCTGTCACAAGCGGGATGTGACGAGTGTCTCACTGTTCTATAATTACTAACAAGGGAAAGTGCACGGACCAACTACATTTCGTCAGTTCATCTGAAATGAAACAATATAGAACCATTTATTTTTAATCATTTTATCCTAAGCAAGGCAATAATGTCACTAAAACGCAATGGGCTACTGGGAGTGAAAAAGAACGAGAAGAATTTAGAAGGAACCGCAAACCTAGTCCTAAAGAGGAAACAAGTGATAAACCTCTGCATTTGTTAAGGAGACGGAGAAGGAATAACAACGGGGCGAGGTGCAGTCTGTGCTATTGCAGAAAAGTATGTATGAGTGTCAAAAAGACGGTTGCACGGGAGGTAAAAAAAGATTGCCATTGGGTCGGTTGAATGAGATTTAAACAGATTGACACAATTCCGGTGACACAACAGGCAAAGTATTACCGATATGATCTGAAAAAAAAGATCTTCATTCTGCTGTTAACTAGAGCATGGAGAGGCTTTTTAAAGAACTTTTATCGCCTCCAAAACGAAACTGCTCCGTATTAATCGTCTGATAGAATCCATTTTAAATCCATCAAAATGGCTGATGCTAACCATTACGGCAGAGACACATTGCGTCTTCTCTGACTAACACTTTTAGCTGACATGAATTAGAAAGATTATATTGAATCAATTGTTAGGTCTGCTGCTAGGAACGATGGTTCCCTGTGCCGTGCTAAAGAAGTTTTTATTGCTATCTTACATTATTTATAAGTCTTCTATTAATATTAAGATTGCTACCATATATACTATATATTTAGAGATTCTTGAAAAAATCCAAAGAAGGATCTGCAATGTTAATAATAAACAAGCAAGCGAGAACGCCGCTGAGAGGGGAACCCATAGGTAAACCAAATCTTTGTCTATGGAAGTGGTTACTGAAAGTGAAGAAATTGTGTTTGGTGATTAGCTGGCATATTTTAAATTATTTTTTCGTTGACAATAAAGCGCTTGTTTTCAATACAGAGTATAATATGCGTAAGTATCTGACTTAGAAATGGGGAAAAAAGTTGATATTTTTTATTTGGGGAAAAGATTTTTCTGTAATTTAAAAATTGAAGGTTTCCTATAATATTATCACTGATGATACCGTAATGAACACAAATCTACCATTCGTGTGAGCATTGCATACTGCTACCATATCTGGTCTGGTGTTATTTCTGTACATCTCTTGACAAAATCCAAAGAAGGCTCTGTAACGTAATGTATTCTGACCTGGCATCTCGTCTTCAGTCACTTTTACACCAATGTGATTTGGATTCCTTCTGTCTTTTCTACAAATATTTTCATAGCAACTGCTCTGACGATCATTTTACTCTGATTCTTCGACATGATTTTAAGCATACTACTAGGTCCTACCCGTTTACTGCTGAAATAGCTAAATGTAAGCGCCACTTCTCCACCAACAGCTTCTTTTCTCACACTTCCCGCCTGAGAAGATCCCTTCCTTTTACTTGTTTACATTATAGCTACATTCTCATAAAAATTTAACTCATCATCTTCTGTCTTCTTGAATCCTGTTCATCTTTTGTCCCTTCACAATCCTCCCTATTCTCAGTCCTCCCGTTTCACTTTCACTTCCGGTAATCTTGCGCAATAGAGCCTTTATCGCTAGAATAAAAACAAAACTTCCGTTTCGTTTGATTTGTTTCTAATTTATTCATTTGAAAATATAAAAAATATTTTTGTAGAAGGAAACAATACATTACGCCTCCAAAGAACAAAAAATCCACGTTTCTACAGCAAAATATTCTTACACTTATGATCTTCCATAATGAAAATCACCAACACTATAAAAGCCTGAGATTGTTACTTTGCGTTAGAGACAATTTGATCTTGGTAGGCTTTGTTTTGTTTTACGGCATTATTAAATGGGTTATTTAATGCCGACAAGATTTTTATTCCTGGTAACATTTTTGTCTATCAATCTACTTATCAATCTATGGATCTATCTATCTCAGTATATATTGATTTGTTTTTTTGGTTTTACGGCATATCAACACCTCAATGACTTATATAATGCCGACAAGATTTTTATTGCTGGTTATATTTTCTATCTATCTATCTATCTATCTATCTATCTATCTATCTATCTATCTATCTATCTATCTCAGTATATATTGGTTTGGTTTGTTTTACGGCATATCAACCTCAATGGGTTATTAAATGCCGACAACTTTTTTTTCCTGGTAATATTTTGTTTCATCAAAAATCTATTTCTGTTAATATTTTCCTCCTCAGAAATGTTTAGCTGGTAATATTATTTTTAAAAATGTATTGCTGGTAATATTTTTTTTTTCAGAAATATATTGCTGGTAATTGTTTTTTTTCCTTTAAAAATTTATTTCTGGTAATATTTTTTTTTCAAAGTATTTCTGGTATTAAAATCTATTTTTACACTTTCATAAGGTTTTTTACCTCAGTTTCGGGGATAATTATTTGCCCATAGCTAGGACCCTAACAGGTGCTACTATCTGGATCAGGGTGGACCTGGGAACACCAGCAATTAAGAGGTGGTTCCACGCTCCTCAAAACCTCCTGAGCAGAGGCCTTGCTGTTGAACGTAGTTTATCGTCTTACCCAGGACGCAGATGTCGTTTATCGTCTTACCCAGGACGGAGAGACAATGTGAGTGAACAAGTGAGAATGAAACAAAACACAACATTTCAATAAACGTTATTCAACTCATTTAATTAGATACGCCATTCAGAAGGCCCAACGGGTCGCATGTGACCCGCGGGTCACAGTTTTCCCTGGAATGTTTTAAGTCCAAAGGTTACTATTCGACTTTCAGCCTTACATCTAATGTTGCTATTGTCGTAGATAAAATAAAACATCCATTTGAAAGCAACTCGGATCGACACACACAAGACGGAGGAAAGAAGGTATAATGGCTGAAATGTGGTAATAATAACAACAAAGATAAGGATATTCGTTCGAATGTAATTAAATAGTATTATTAAAAAAAATAGGAATATTATACTTAAAATTTTAAAAATGGGAAAAATCAATTTCCAAGAAGTATTGAGATCTGTAAAGAAAAAAAATGAAATAAATTAGCTTTATGCGAATGAGGAATTTATGATTAAAGCCAATAGAATTGATGGCCTCGACATCGGTTTTATAGTTCTGTGTGCGATAACATTCATTTTTTTTTTCAATTAAAGAAATCTCGTAAATGTTTTATGATAATGAAAGCCAAAAGTAAAATGAATTCTCATTAACTATCACATAGAATATATTCCTTCTTTGAATTTCTTCCGACGTGCCGAATGTCCGTCCTCAGCAGAAAGTAAGTTGTCATACAAAACCAAGTTACCAGAGCTCTCTCCCCTCTAAGATTTCTCTATAAACATTTTCAACAAGACATCTAAATTTTTACTCTGACTATAGCAATATAGAGCTGACGACGAGAGAAACATTTGGATGCTATTATAATGTTTGTGTTATTATAATTATTATTATTATTATTTTTATTATTATTATTTCCTTTGATATCTGCCGTTTACACGGTTCTTTCCGGGTCCCGCCCAGGGACCTAAGGTAAGAAATGGTATCATGACACTTTCCACTGAAAAAAAAAAATTATTACAAAGATAAAGCCCTTCAAAAAGTGTGGGCTGTACTTGTCAGAATAAGTTTTTGTATCTCTTTGAGGCATGGACTTCCAGGGCTCCCTTCACTTAGTCTACTGGAATCTTTTCCAACCAAACCTAAGGCTCCAACTACAACAGCGATTGTTGATGTTCCCATGTGCCACATTTTTGAGATTTCTATTTCAAGGCCCGTGTATTTTCAACGATACATTGCAGTCTGCAGGGACTGCCATATCAATAAAGAGGCACTTATTTTATTTGTGGTCTTTAATAACAATGTCTGGGCGGTTGGCTTTGATTGTTCTGTCAGTGTGTATTGTGTAGTCCCATAGAATTGTAACAGGTCCTATCTCCGTAACCGGGTCTGGGTGGTGTTTCGTACCAGTTTCTTTCAGTTTCCTTCCCGTAGAAGTTGCAAATTTTCCAGTGCAGATATTGGCCCACTCTGTCATGCCGGTTTTTATATTCAGTGGGTGCCAATATCGTGCAACCTGATACAAGATTATTATTATTATTATTATTATAATTATTATTATTATTTCCTTTGAGTTTTGGTGTGTACACATTTACTTACGGGTTTCGACAAGAGACCTAAGGTCAGAAATGGCATCATGACATTTTCCACTTAGCAATTCTGAAAAAAATTACACATATTTTACATAGATAAAGCCCTTCGTAAGGTGTGGACTGTACTTGTGTGTACAGTGTTTTGCATTTTTTAAGTTATGGGCTTCCAGGAATCCTTCAATGAGTCTATTGGAATCTTTTCCAATCAGTCCGAGGGCTCCATCTATAACTGGAATTGTTGATGTTCCCATGTGCCACATTTTTTAGATGTCGATTACAAAGTCCTTGTACGAAGTTAATTAAATAAATAAGGTGAATTTTTCGGTATAAGGACTTCTAATACAGATAGAAGCTTACTTTTTTTGAAATTTTTCAACGTAGTCTCCTAGCACTGTCACACATTTTCCCATCTGTGCACAAGCTTCCGTATTCCCTCAACGTAAAAATCTTTGGACTGATGTCTCAGCCAGTCGCTCACAACACTTTTGACTTCATCGTCACTTTTAAACTTCGTGCCTCCCGTGAACGCTTTCAAGGGATCAAACAGGTGAAAGTGTGAAGGGGCAAGGTCTGGGCTGTAAGGGGGATGAGGGAGCAGTTCCCAGCCCAGCTCGTTGATGGTCTCCACCGTTTAGGCTGCTGTGTGAGGCCTTGCGTTGTCATGATGCAAGATGACTCCTTCTGACTGATGACCCCTGCGTTTGTCCCAACAGATAAGCTCAAAGTCCTTGCAATGTCATCCACTGTCACCCTTCTTTCAGATTGAATGAGGTCATTGACTGATTCGATCACCTCAGGAGACCTCACTTCTGTAGGCCTCCCAGGCCTGTCTCCATCCTCAACACTGCTCCGTCCTTCTTTAAACAATTTAGCCCACTTGTAGACATCTTTTGGGTGAAACATGTGGCACCATACACAGTTGATATTCTCCTATGAATTTCAACTGGTTTGCACCCTTCAGAAACCAAAAAGTTGATAACTGTCCGCTGTTCAATCCTGGAGCATGCTTCTTAGTCGGCCATCTTCGTTAATCGCCAAAATTCTCAAAGTTTTTTTTAATCTGCAAAATAAATTAAATTCACATGAAAAACCAAAAAACAAAAATAAAAAAAGAGTAAGCTTCTATCTGTATTAGAAGTCCTCATACCGAAAAATTCAACTCATTTATTGAATGACCCTCGTTTTTTGACAGCTTTTTGAAGATCTTCAATGATACATTGCTGTCTGCAGGGACTGCCATATCAATAAGAGGCACATTTTGTCTTTGCAGTGTCTAATCACCGATGTCTGGGCGATTAGTTTCGATTCTTCTGTCTGTGTGTATTGTGAAGTCCCATAAAATTGTTACAGGTCCTATCTCCATAATTGGGTCTGGATCGTGTTCATATCAATTTCTTGCAGTTTTCTTTCCGTAACCGTTGCAGATTTTCCAGTTCAAATATTGGCCCACTCAGTCATGCCGCGTCTGGTATCCAGTGGGTGCCAATGCCGCGTAATTATTATTATTATTATTATTATTATTATTATTATTATTATTATTATTAATAATAATAATAATGACTAGCAGCATGACCCGACGTGCTTGATTCAAAAATCGTACGACTCATACAGCAATCGCTATCAATTGAATTAAAATATGTTTGCCCTTCCTTGCCTTTAAAGGAGTGCCCTTTGCCGTGCTAATGTTGCTACATGCCTTACTTCTTGCCTATCTCACACTGCGAATTTTTTCTAAGCTCTATACTAAACATTAAATCTGTTACGAAAAAAGAACTAAACAAAATGAACACAAAACGATCAGCTTTAAAAAAAGGACTTGTAACTGGAAAAACCGAATGAAAAAAGAATGTTAACAACAAATACTTTTTCACACCCAAACCAGTTCTGCGGAATCAGAATCAACGTTGAGTTTAAGCAAGCGAATGAGCCAATTGGAGTAAAGTGCCATGCAGATTTAAATTTTTCCCACTTGTGACGAATGCAGCTATCGATTCTTTTGCATGCTAGCATGCTAGTTAACATTCGTGTCAGTCAGCTGTTGGCTCTCACGCTGGCCAATAGAATTTTCCTGCCTATTCGTGGCAGCCAGCTAGAGGCTCTCACTCTGGCCAGTAGAAAATGGCCGCAAACTACATGAAACTGCCGTAGAAGCATGAAAAAATCAATTATTTCCACTATCAATGGGAGTTGGGAAATACATAGTTGGTCTTGGCGTTTTGGCTAACTTGGAGCGTGTGAATGTATATTTTGGTGCAAATCCGTCGAAAATTGCGGCTGTGCATTCGTTACACACACACACACACACGCACACACACACATACACACACATCCTGCCTTTTATAGATAGAGATAATAATAATAATAATAATAATAATAATAATAATAATAATAATAATAATAATAATAAGAAGAAGAAGAAGAAGAAGAAGAAGAAGAAGAAGAAGAAGAAGAAGAAGAAGGAAATTCTTATAAAGCTTTGCAAAGCTTGAATCAATTGGCAATTAGCTGATATTTTATCAACCATTCCAACGAATATTGATAAATAGTGTTTATTATTTTTGTTATCAACCCACAATTACAAAGAAAATTCATAAATTCAGTTTCATATTTGTTTTAGGTATTATTACAATTCGTAGCCATCGCTTTTTAAAGCAATAAACCTTACCAAGGGTTGAGCGCAGTTAAAATAATAGCGTTGTCAAAGAAAAAACACTATTTTGACACTCGTCTTTTGGGTGACCTCCTGCAAACGGACGGTGGATATTCCTTTTATATTCATTTCATCAGGGAAAATAAATCAGGGGATTTTATAATGTTCACTTTCTTAAATGTGTATAAATCGTTTAAAAAAAAAATTCTGTATAAGTTCCGTCTTCTGTAAAACGCAATGTTGTATTGTGTTTTTCTTCGACACGTGATCCGTAGTCAAGTTCTACCTGACCCTTACTTTACTATACACGTTATATCTCTTCTACTTAATATATGCAAATAGGTACAATCCTGTTTGCCAATCCACTACACCTCCCTGAACCGAAGTGTTTTCTTGCTTTTTAGGCCTTTCTCGAGCTTTTTCAACAACCTCTTTACTCGTCCCTCCATACGTGAATTTTATGTCCTGGTCATTTTTTTATAGAGCTCTTCATCTCATTTCATCTTCTCCCGTATCCGAGTTACTCTTGCTACCATCAATAGTTTCGTTTTCTACTGCATTGTCCTGTTCTGAAGAATTAATCCCTTTCCCTCTGTCACAGAACGTCTTCCTTTTCAATTCTGGGTTTTAATTGGTCAGAATGGGCCATTAAGCTTTTTCCCTTTCTTTGATATAATTAACATGATGAAATTAGCTCTCTCAAAACTTCCTACTCTGTCTTCCTTATACAACATCTTTTCATTTGTCGAGTGAGACATTGTTAATGGCGAACTTATCTGTCATCTCATCTTCGCAGTTTGTCTACATATGTAATCGTCCTATAACTATGTAGCAGCCTTGGTAAGTAACGATCTGTTATAGTGAAAGACACCTAGTCTATAGGTAATAGACTCTCCCACCTATTATAAGTAGGAATCAGTAGGTAGTCGAGAAGGAAGTTATCAGCGACCACAACTCGATTACTCTGCGTAACACTTTATTACAAGTTCCTAACGTTTCTGTACGTTTACCCCATTTAGGACGCATTTAGTCCGACTACAAGTTCTATTGTGGAAATAACTCCACAACACCATCTATAGTATATCTTTCTTTCTTTTTATGTGCCGTGTCCCTTCAGGACGTACGCGATCACAACTCTCCACTTCCACCTATCCCTTGTAGCTCTCAATAAGTTTCGTCACTCTGCCACTATCTCCAGGCCACGTTCTGTCATCCACTTGCTTAAGCCCGCCCAGTATGTCATGCGATGCTTTCTCTTGTTTCTCTTTCCCTCTATTCGACCTGTGAGTATCGGATTTTCCAGGCCCTCCTTTCTCATTACGTGTCCCAGAAACTTCATCTGCCTCTTCCTGATGTTAAGTATAGGCTTCCTCCTTGTTCGCATTCTCTTCAAAACCTCATCGTTGCTCACACGCTCGGTCCATGATATCCTCAGCATCCTACTGTAGAACCACATCTCCGTCGCCTTGAGTCTCTTCTTCATCTTTGTGCAGACCGCTATCGGAAAGGAGGACAGATGTTACGCAACAGCTCAGTACTCTTTTCTTTGTTACCAAAGAAATCCTCCTGTCTCGCAAGTCTGCCCAGCTTTATCTACTTGGGTAAAATGCTTTTAATTTCAGTTTTACTGTCTGAATCATTCTTTCGGCAATCCTATTAGATTGTGGGCAATACGGATGCGTTTTGTAAGGGACGCATCTAATCTGCTTCAACCAATTGCATATATCTTTATCGTAAAGTTTAAAATGCGTTGTCTGATAGCAATGTTTTAGGGAACTCAGTTTCTAGAAAATATACTCTTAATATTTGTTTTACTGTAGTTGTTTTTCTATTTTTAACTGTTGTGGATTCCGGGAATGGAATCCTGCACAAATAAATAAACAACTCCAGTAATTGAGATAGAAAAATAAGTGTATTAAACGTAAGAATACAGACTGGAAGTGAAGATTAGTAGTCCAGGAATGCAGGTTAGTAGAAAGTATATGTACCAGTCTCTGTAAGTGAAGCCGTAATTTTTTTTTCTCTCTCTCTCTCCCCCTCTCTCTCTCTCTCTCTCTCTCTCTCTGTGTGTGAACACCCTGTGTACTGTCTCCGTATCTCTCACCCTGACTCAACGTATCTCAACCTGCAGGTATTCTCTCTGTCAGTATAAGTATACTTTGGACGCGTCCATTTTGTGTAAAAGGGGAGAGCCACACAACATTAACTTTAACGAATTCAGGCAAACCAGGGAAGGAGAAAATTAGAAATATTGCCATACCATTAACGTGTTCACGATCCATATTAACACGAAACCACTGTTTCGTTTATTCCCCTTTTGTCTAAAATTCATTATTTCTGCAGATTTTGGAACTTTGTGTACATATCTTTCTATATTGCGATAATACCCTGGCCACTATGCATCCATTTGTAATCCCCTATGCGTAGCCATTATCCCACAATGCGCATCACCATATACACATTTCAAAATATCTCTTCTTAATGTTTCTGGCGATGTTATTACATTTTCATTACAAGTTGTTTGGGACATGCTAATTTTCATCATAGCTCGTAACCCGCTGAAGCTAGAAAGAGGTCAGTTATTTAATTTTCTCCCCCTACTGTAAGTTGTCTTCCAACTATTTAACCCTAGCCTGAACCTCAAAACACCAGATCAAAGTCTCAACAAATTCTTGTTCATCCCAATGACTTAAACATCCTATTGGCGACGCCATATTTTTTGTATTGCGCTGTCTTGTCTTGTGCTGTTCTACGACTCGTGGTCAGTAGTTAGATTATTTATTTCTGTAGAAAAAGCCACGAACGCTAACCCAGTCGCCACTAAGAATATTCCTTACACCAAAACAACACAGTCTCACGTACCTTTCTCACAACACCCACCGTAATACCTCAATGTCTCCATGAAAATACTAACTAGTCCCCATATGTACAATTTCTGGTCTGTAGGGGGAGGGGAATAAAACAACAAATTAAAAAAAATTAAAAACTAGCCCCAGTGAGTATTTACACAATTAAATAAAACTATTTACAAGAAAACTAAACAAAATCATGTTAGTAATAAAAAGCCCCCCCCCCCCATCACTAAATGTGGCAGAAACATCAGTGAACTGGACGAAATTAATGTGGGACTATAATAATGTAAAACATTCGTTCATCCCAAGCACTCACACAGACACGCACTCATTCAGACACAACAACAAATACGACAACCGTGGTCAGTAGTTAGAATATCTAGCTACCCCCCACGAGGGTTGCATGTGGCACAAGGCCGGGTTTAATGTGGGTTTTCCGAACCCGTAGGTTCGGCCAAAAATATTCCCTATTTGAACCCGTAAAAACGGGTTCAGGGTCAGTCTATCTCCCCGAACGAGACTCTGCCCTTCGGCGGATCAACGTCCAGGTTCCTCTCTGCCCGAAGGCAGAGAGTTCAACTGTTTAGCTGGGACAGGTCGCAGCTTAACGTGGTCAGTAGTTAGGATATCTAGCTACCCCCACGAGGGTTGCATGTGGCACAAGGCCGGGTTTAAAGTGGCTTTTCCGAGCCCTTAGGATCGGCCAAAAATATTCCCTGTTGGAACCCGTAAAAACGGGTTCAGGGTCAGTCTACTTCCCCGAACGAGACTCTACTCTTCGGCGGAGCCTCGAAGGCAGAGCGTTCGACTGTCTAGCTGGAACAGGTCGCAGCTTGACATGGTCAGTAGTTAGATTTCGTTTGTTTCTTTATTGTGCCCTTTATTTCTCTTCTACTTAACATATGCAAATAGGTACAATCCACTTCACGTAACCTAGAGTAGAGAGTATAAAGAGATATTTTCTTCTGTTCGGGACTTTTGACGCGGTAGTCCAAGGTCCCTGGTAGTGGTTCATATAATGATCTCTTCATTTTCAATGTTTTGAGGCGATAAAAAATATTTGTCGAAGAGATCTCTTAGAATCTTATCTATTCTACCGGATCAATCGAGAAAATAAACTCTGACACTTCTGACCCGTGTTAAAAGCAGGCAATTTTATTCTCTGTTATAACCGGTTCGTTATTAATTCCTATAGAGAAATGTTTCGAAAATGTTTTCATGTTGATTGAATGAGTCCGGGATTCCTTCAGCTCTTTTTATCAGAAATCAAACACAACATGAGATGAAGATTTGTGAGTCGCTGACCCACCAGAAGCGATGCAACCCTGTCTACTATTATACACAGCTCCATCATTAATTGTTCTGAGCATTTTTCCCAATGTACCATTTTCAACATACGTCAGAATATCATCCCTCCCTTCAAAGATGGCCGGAATCGAAAGATGCATTCCAAAATAATATTGGTATAAAATGACAATTGGAAAAAAAATCTTAGATTTTTCCGACGCGTTTCGTCTTCCGACTTTTTCAAGGCAAAAATGAAATCGAAATGTCATTGATGTTATAGTTACACTAAAAAATCCAAATTTAACAAGATAGACGTTTCTGTCTAAGCCTTTTTCTGGTTAATGTAAATTTCCTTTATACTAAGAGATTTTTTTTAAAATCTGGGAATTTAACTGTATTGTCGACATGAAAAAAATATTTTAAAAACGAAATGACCAGCAATATATGTTATACTAAAATTACCAACAATATAGTAAAGTGAACATTTTATCTGTGTTTGAACGCATTTAATTGCGTTTAAAATATATATAGATGAAGCCGGGGTACCTCGAGGTGGTGCAATGGTTAGCAAGCATGTCCCGATAGAACAATTACGATTGAATAATGAGTTCCATCCTCCCTGGGTGCCCCCTACTTTCGGCCTCGTGCCACATCTAGACTACGCTTGGAAAATCACTATCCCTCTATACATCTATCTGATCTGGGCACCTCGAGGCGGTGTAATGGTTAGCAAGCTTGTCTCTCGAGAACAATTACGATTGAGGAATGAATTCGATCCTCACTGGGTGCCCCCTACTTTCGGCCTCGTGCCAGATTTAAGCTATGCTTGGAAAATCACTATATAGTTGAAGCCATAAAATTATATTTAAAACATTTAGATTTCGAAATCCTAGAGGTTGATACGGCGCCTATCCAAACCAACAAACAACGGTATCACATAACTCCCACGAACGTTTTGATATTTGAACTGTACCAGCAGTTGATAAACCGATTTATAAGTTTAAAAATGCTTTTTCGTCACTGACGACCAGTCCTTCTTTTCATCTTTTCCTCTTAGTAACTAGGACCTCATGGTTAGTTGCAGATTCTAACAGGGCCGCCAGGCGATTAGTTCTTTCTGTCATAGGTCGACCATAAGTTGATGATTGATTAGTGAATGAGACGTCAACTCAGCGCGTTCGATTTACTGTTATACACGGCTTCATCTCTAATATCCACCGGCAGCTATTGGATTTGATCTTGATGCCTGGTCATTCGCGATCAAGGATATTCCAGGAGAGCAGGCCAGTTATGCTGTACTACGAATTATATTAAAGTTTGAAAATTTTTTAGGATTTTATGACCCTGAAGTTTAGTTTATGTTCATTAAAATGTGTATTTTCTTTTTAATTTAAAAAAAATGCAAATGGTTTAGGGTTATGGAATCAACGCGTTAAAAGACAACAAGTAAATTGTATGTCATAACCGGTTCATTGCTACTTCCTGTCGCAAAAGGTTACGATGATGTTTCCATGCGGTTCCAGCGCGTTTAAAGAATCGATAAATGGTTATATATATTCCTCGAATATTTTGAACCATTAGCTTTTTTAATCGATCTCAACCCATGCAAAGCAATAAAGCCACTAAGACACAAGGAGTTACAGGGTGTGGAAGAATTAAAGAACAGAAGCATTACTAATGAGCGGGAATTGGAAAAGTAATCAGGAGGACTTTAGACAGCGATTGACATTTCATTTACATTATTGCAGATTAAAGTTGGCAGAAAAGTATGGAGCCGGTAGGGAGTTCCACAAGCGAGAAGTGCGAGAAAAGAAACTGTTAACATAGAACTTGCAGTTACATCTAGCCAGCTCATCTGCAGATGAGATCTTAACGCCAGTCTAGTATTGCGCTTAAATTCTTGGTACCATAGCGAAGTGCGATCGTCATTTCGTAATAAATACAAAAATCTGGCACAAGGCCAAAAGTGGAGGTGAAGAAAGATGGGGTTGTTCTGTCTTATAAACTTAGCTAACCACAATCATTGATCCAAACATACCACAATATTCCTTCCAGCAAAATAACACTTACCATTATTACTACATCCACCATAATACATCAGAATCTACATGAAGTCTTAACTAGTACCCATATGAACAATTCTTGTTTGTGGAGGGGTGGAATTACCATGAAAGTATTTATAACAAAGGCACAGGGAGGCAAACTTACGGCGGTGACTGAAGCCGAGTCACCAGATCGGGACCAATAATATTGCTGATTCTTCTTTGGATTTTATCAAGGAGCTCATGGTATATATCAGTCCCGTCCGACCATACGCGGTAGCAATATTCTAAACATATACCAGCAGTCAATAAACCGACTTATAATTTGAAAACGCAAATGCTTGCTTTTTTCTTCACTGACGATCCTGTCACCCGGTTTCCATTTTTTATCTTTTCTTTTTGCTAACTACCACGGCTAGGTTTATTGCAGATACGAACAAGAGCGAGAGGCCATAAGCTCTTACTGTCAAACATAGACCACAATGAGGTTATCATTGGTTAGTCCCTGACACGCTATCACAACGCCCCCGGTCTACACGCCTTCATCCCTCGTATCTAGACAGACATTAGATTCAATCTTAATGCTTGGTCATTCTTGACCAAGTATCCAGTACAATTAATCGATAATTAGAAATTTCACGAAACCAAGTCAATCAAGCTGTAGCTTGCTGTATGTTAAAGAGGCAGTATTCTACGTATCCTACGAGTTTTATGGTCACGAAGTTTGAAATTATCGCTTCTAATGCTTAAAAAATTCGCATCTTTTCATTTAATGTCATGTTTCATAATATTGGAAACAAAATGGAAAATAATGATCAAGCGGAATTTTTCTTGTCAAAGTTTCTCATTACGATACAGCGAGAGAGAGAGAGAGAGAGAAAGTGAGAGAGTGAGAGAGAGAGAGAGAGAGAGTGTGTGTGTGTGTGTGTGTGTGTGTGTGTGTGTGTGTGTGTGTGTGTGTGTGATCGTGCCGGTATCATAAGATAATGGAACTGAACAAGTTTGTCGCAACTCCACATGCGAAACAATGTTCTGTGTGCTGAAATGCCCATTAAAGAAGGCCTTGTGCCATATTCTGCCTACCTTGGAAAGCGTATTCCTGCTCTTCCCACAGAGTAGAATCATCCTGGCGCATCTGCTATATATTTAAAGATTCTTGATAAAATCCAAAAACGAATCTGCAATGCTATTGGTTAAAAAGCTTGTCGTGGTTATACTTGAATATATAGGTAAAAATGAATCATGTTTATAATTAAAAAATTAATTTTATTTAAATGTTTGTCAAATTAATACTTCAGTCTATATGTAAAGATTGATGGGCCAATGCTTACGTCTATTACTAAATTTCAGTCATGTTTACAGTTGTAATGTTTATACTCGAATCTGTAGGTAAAAATCGGCCTTGTTTGTACTTGGGTCTATAGTTAAAACAGTCGTCATTATACTTAAGGCTACACGCTCTTTATAGTGGAGATTATAGTTAATCATTAGTCATATTTATAATTCAGTCTATTGAAAATTATTGGTGGGTTTATACTTGAGACCACAGTAGTTCTGTTTATACTTGAGTCTATAGATAACTCTACAATTTCTCACAAGTTGACATCTTCAGAAATGAAATATGCCAATTCTAATATATTTTAGCATCCTGAATTCCAAAATGATATCCAAA
This sequence comes from Acanthosepion esculentum, assembly GCA_964036315.1. Classification (NCBI taxonomy): domain Eukaryota; kingdom Metazoa; phylum Mollusca; class Cephalopoda; order Sepiida; family Sepiidae; genus Acanthosepion; species Acanthosepion esculentum. Next base: position 20,033,419 of record OZ038500.1, on the reverse strand, counting down.
TTACACAATTGGCTCTAGATTTAGAGATATTTACTCAATCATTTTATACACATGATTATAATGGCTGCCTTCAAGTAAAACAATGTTGCTGTGCAAAATCTGCTTTGATATTCAGTTCTATTTTATGTAAGTTAACCGAGTGGGAAGGCGAACAATAATTAGCTTATTAGGAGGATATTTTTTAATCGTTCAAACGGCATACATGTGCATAGAGAACGAGTTCAGCGGATATACAAACATAGAAAGGGACTTAAGGCAAGTATGCATCTTCTCACCGGACTTATTCAACCTATACACTGAAGCAATTCTGAGAGAATTGGAAATCCTGCCAGGATTCAGCATTGGCGGCCACAATATTAACATAAGATACGAAGATGACACGGTACTGATAGCAAACGCGGAAAAGAAATGATAAAATCTCCTACAGAAGGTAGCGAAAGAGAGCGAGAAGAAGGGACTAAGCATAATCTACAAGAAGACAGAATGCATGGGGATGAGCCCGAAATGCAATTTGCAGGGCGGAGTCACTAAATTCAAGCAGGTGCGGAAGATTAAATATCTGGCAAGTTTTTTTTTTTACGGAGGACGATAAGTGCGACGCTGAGATCCGAAGATGTATTGGGATGGCCAAGGACACATTACAAAAGCTGGGCAGAGTATTGCGAGGATTTCTTTGGTAAAAAATAAAAGAGTACGTGACACCTGTCCTCCTATACGGCTGAGAATGTTGTAAGGTCTCCTCAAAGATGAAGAGATTCCAGGCAACGGCGATATGGTTCTACAGAAGGATGCTAAGGATATCATGGACGGAGCCTGTGAGCAATGATTAGGTTTTGGAGAGGATGCAAATAAGAAAGAAGCTTATACTTAACACCTGGTAAAGGCAGGTGAAATAACTGGGACACGTAATGAGAAAGGAGGGCTCGGAGAATCTGATACTCACAGGTCGAATAGAGGGAAAGAAAGAAAAGGGAAAACAACGCATGACAAACCTGGCGGGCTTAAAAAAACGTGGCCTGTGGGAGGTTGAAGAGGGACGTAACTTATTGAGAGCTAAAAAGGATAGGAGGAAGTGGGGAGCCATGATCGACTACGTCCTGAAAGGACACGGCACATAAAGGAGAAGATCACTCCAATTAAGGGAGTAGATTTACTAACACGTGAGCGGTTACAGGGCGTGGAGGAGTTGGGAACAGAAACATTAGTAATGAGCAGAAAGAGAAGAGAGTAATCAGGAGAACAGTAGATGTTGGATGTAAAGCATGGAACGAAAAGGAAACGAAAAGAAACTGTTAGCATCGAAGTTACAGCTACATCTAGCCAGCTCAACTGTAAATTGATGAGACCCTGCCGCCAGTCTAGTACTGCGCTTAAATTCATACAGTACCATAACGAAGAGCTCACCTGAACGATTACCATGAAGGTATTTATGAAAAAAGGCACAAAGCGACAACTTTACGACGGTTGGGAAGTCGAGCTGTCAGATCAAGACCAATAATATTGCTGATTCTTCTTTGGATCTTATCACGGAGCTCAAGGTAAATAGCAGGGGCACCGGTCCATATCTTGCAGGAATATTCTTAGCGTGGACGAATGGTAGACATAACAATTCAGGATAGATTCCAGATAGAAAAATTGTCTATCTATAATCAGTTTTTTAGCAGAATAGTTAATCTGAGAAGGGCATTAATATTGATGAAATATTCATATAACACTAGTACTGTATCCTAAAATCTAGAGCCAATCGAGTATTTCTGATATCGTTTTCATTTCAGGTGCCTCACAATTAGCTATGATTGGCTATTCTTGTTTTTGAAGCTTTCAAGTTGTAAACCAGTGTTATCAACAGACTTGTCTACCACTGAATCTGCCAAGGCGGTTGCCATTTTTATGGAGAGATATTTTAACCCACTGCAGGGAATGCAGCCGAATGTATTCTAAATCTATCCAATAGTGCATTCCCCCAAAAGATTGATTTTTGTTTTGTTTTTGTTTTATTTGGTGGGGGGTCAAATTTATGGAAAAAAAAAAGAAGGAAAACATTTTGTATTGTCCGGTGTTTTTGAATCGGAAAGAATCAGAGATAATTTACAACATCAGTACAGGAAGCACCTTGTCAATTTCTGGTGTTCCCAGGTCCACTCGGACCCGGGGTGGTAGCACGTGATAGGGTCCCAGCTATGGATAAATAGTTGACACAACAATCTGACTGAAACAATATGAAAGTGAAAAATAGATTTTAATGCCATAAATACTTTTAAAAAAATTATTATCAGCAATAAATATTTGACAAAAGAAAATATGACCAGCAATAAAAAATCTTATCGGCATTAAATAAACCATTGAGGTTAATATGCCATAAAACCAAACAAACCAAACTATATATTAAAAAAAATAAATTACCAACAATACATTTCTGAAAAAATTACCAGCTATACATTTGGGAAAAAAAAGAAAATTTTGCCGGTATTAAAGAACCAATTGTGGTTGATATGCCGTAAAACAAACCAAACCAAACTTGTGTAAAAATAGGTTTTAATACCAGAAATACTTTGTAATAAAAAAATTATTACCAGCAATAATTTTTGAAGGAAAAATTATTCTCACTTTAAAAAACAATACCAGCAATACAAAGAGTAATACATTCCTTGGAAAAAATATGACAGCTATAGATTTCTCTAAGGAAAAACATTCCCAGAAATTGGTTTTTGAAGAAAAACATATTACCAAATGTTGTCGGAATTAAATAACCCATTGAAGTTGATATGCCGTAAAATAAAACCAAACCAAACCAAACCAATAGATAGATAGATAGATAGATAGATAGATAGATAGATAGATAGATAGATAGATAGATAGAAAATATGACCAGCAATAAAAGTTTTGTCGGCATTAAATAACCCATTGAGGTTGATATGCCGTAAAAGAAAACAAACAAACAACCTCAGTAGATGTCCTTTGAGAATAAACTGGAAAAGAATATAAAAAACGCGTGACTTATAAACAACTATACGTGATAGTAGAAATTATAAATAGTCGTGTTTGAAATTTATTTCCTCAGACATGGCATAATCATCTCAAATTAAGCTTTTAATGATTACGCTAATTGCATTTGCCTCAACCAAAGTGACGGGCATCATGAGATAATTTGAGCTTGTTTTTTTCTCCAAACTGGTTTGTCTTAAAAGTTTAGTGTGATTAATTATCCGTTATGTTTTTAACAATTAACTGTTATTTTCTCACTGATTTACTCCTTTTAAGATAGATCTTGACATGGGATTGTATAAAATGGGCGGATAACAGAAATATTTTTGCTTTCCTAAATCTTTTTTCAAATTAAAATAGATTAAGCACTCCAAACCAGGAATATTATTCCTTATTTAAAATTATTTTAATGTTAATATAGTGATAGTAATGATGAGATTAGCTGTTTCTTTGAAAGGAAACATTTGACGTAACATTAACCGAGCAGATTCAACAACTTCCGGAGGAAAATTTTAGAAAATTCTTTTAAAACAATTTTTCAGGAAAATATGTTTCTCAAGTCCGTTAGCTGTTATCGCTATTTCCCATATTGAAACTTTTATTTGAAGTGGTGTGGAATGTCAACACCTTGATTATCTCACTATTTTCTCATCGAGTTATACTGGGTGGAACAGCAAAATTATCCAAATCGTATAACTGCAAAATTGTCCAAATCGTGTAACAGCAAAACTGTTCTAATCGCGTAACAGTAAAATTGTCCAAATCGTGTAACAGCAAAATTATTCAAATCGTGTAACAGCAAAATTATCCAAATTTGTGAACCAGCAAAATTATCCAAATCGTGTAACAGCATGGGATGATTGCCCATCCTACAAAATATTTAATATCTAAAAAACAATTAAATTAATTCAGTTTATTTTTCCAGGTTTTAAGATAAGACGTTTAGCTATCTGGCGTCATCACTTAAAAACCCTTTGGGTTATTCAGCTAGAATGAAAACAGGTCAAAATCATTTTGTGTCAGCCCCACTATGTCTTCCCAACTGAGCAATGGTGAGAGAATAAAGATCATCCAGGCCTTCAGAATTGTTACCAATATTCATTCTGGCTTCCATCTTCAAAGTCCATTCGATAACGATGAATAAGTTTCAAAATGAGGGAGCAGTAGAGAATAAAAGTAGATCAGGTGGTCACAGCAGTCAGAGGGATCATCATTACAACTTAGAGCGAGATAAATCAATTAGAAAAGATCCAACACAATCCATAAGACGTTTGGCATGTGAGAGAGGAGTTTCAGGTATGACAGTCCAAAAAGCAATGACAAAACTTGAAAATGAAATCATACATGAGACCTGTGAGGCACCTTGTTACTCCAGGACAGAAGGTTAGGTGTTACACGATTGTGACAATTTTGCAGTTACATCACATATGTGACATCCATTTTAGTACTTGGTGCTGTTGGAAGTCCTCAAGTGATGTGATTTCTGTTATTTCGTACAGTTGTTTGTGATTCTGTGTCGCTAGTACACATGATTCGAAGAAATCTAGTTTTCACTAAGATCCATAGGCTTCACATTGTAATACATGTTTAATGTAGTTTGAATGTAGCAATCCGACGTAGGAAGTAATTTATCCAATGTAACAGCAACAATGTCTCGTAGCACCTATTCAGGAATTCTTAAGGTCTTCCATATCAGAGGTTGGCAGTGGATATTTGGAAAGAATAGGAAAACGTAGTTTTGCAGGTCTCCTCAGCTAACAGGTTAGCAGTCGATATTCCGAAAAAGAAAACAAAATGGCCGCCTTTATACACATCGGGTCGAATATTTCTAGTCTTCTGATTGGTTAACCTTCTATGGGTGTACTATAAAATGAGTCAGCTCATTTTGGTTTGCTCACTAGTATATACGTACACAAAATAACCTAACACACTTGTCCAAATACTTTTTAACCATTGATCGTAGAAAGATGTTGCATACAGCAGACAGCCGAGATATTACTGAACAGGTTTAGTGCCATGTATGGCATCCATATGAAATTTTCAATCCAATCGAGCTATCTAAGAATATTGAAATAGAACAAGAAATAAGACGTCCCGTTTGATATGTAAAATCCATATAGATTAAAACCCTACGAAATCCAAAAATATGTTCATATTACTGTTATGGGTGCTTACCTATAACTACAGAATGAAGTCTTCCTAACACTATGTATATACTACGCCTCTAAGAGAGAGGGACGAATCGATTCGAGCCGATAGTAGTTCACTCCAAACCAGACTGACAGTCATACTAACACCTTCCACATCTTGTATTATTATTTCGTGTAATATATCTTCGTTATTTCTACTCTTGTGTTCGTGTTGTTCTTCCTTGGTCCTAACCTGGATCATAACATATATCTCATCATTTGAAGTGATATCACCTATGTATATTGTTATGGGTCCTTACCTATAACTACAGAATGAACTCTTCCTAACACTATGTATACTACGCCTCTCAAGAGAGAGGGACGAATCGAGTCGAGCCGATAGTAGTTCACTCCAAACCAGACTGACAGTCATACTAACACCTTCCACATCTTGTATTATTATTCCGTGTAATATATCTTCGTTATTTCTACTCTTGTGTTCGTGTTGTTCTTCCTTGGTCCTAACCTGGACCATAAAAATTACATTACTTCTTCAGTACTTCGACGTGGTGTAATCGTTAAAAAGCTTGTCTCACTAGATCAATTACGACTGAATTTTGGGTTCGATCCTCACCTTACAGCCTTGTGCCACATCGAAGCGACGTTGAGAAAATCATTGGGCACCACGACGAGATATACTGAACGGTTAGCAAGCTTCTCCCGCTGGAAAGATTACAACTGATTATAGAGTTCGATCCTCCCTGAGTGCCCCAACCTTTCAGCCTTGTGCTACATCTAAACTCCGCTTAGAAAATCATCATATGACAGTGTTTCTCAACCGGTGCTCAAGGGCCCACTAACACTCTCTGAAAGGGAGCTAAGTGCGCCCCAAATGAACAGAAGAGTAATTTATGAATTATTTTTATATATAGAAATTTTTATATTTTTAAAAAATCTAAAGAGACCAAGTAACGTAATGTCTTAAAATTAATTTCAGATGATTTCTTAATTATTGCCCTATTTTTATATTTTAAAAACTAGAGACACAAAGCAATGTAATGTCTTGAAAATAAATGCTTCTTTCAAGAGACTTATTTTTGATATTCCTGTTGTCTGAATTCAGGGCTTAATTTTCCTTATTAAAATTTAAAGTTCCCCAGAGAATTTTAGTTATTAGACAAATGCACCCAGAAGTGAAAAAGGTTTAGAACCACTGCCACATTACCAAATTTCTTAAAATTGAAAAAGGCTTATGGACATGTCAAGTTGAAACACCGGATTTCGCAACATCACCGAAGTTAAGCAATGCCGATCCTGGACATTACCTGTCTATATTTCTGAGATGAGGTATTATGTACACTATTTACATTATTCGGACTATTGTCCTCATCTTGTCGCCATATTTATTACAACGTTTCGGCCTTTCAGTATCTGTCTATATTTCTGAGATGAGTTATTATGTACACTATTTACATTATTCGGACTATTGTCCTCATCTTTGTCGCCATATTTATTACAACATTTTGACCGTTGTACGATCCGGCCTTCTTCAGGTGGTTGGAATGCCGAACTGAATGTGAGTTCAACACCTGGTTAAGGCAGTGGAGAACTTGGAGAGTGAAATTAACAGGAGATAACTGACATCCATTAGACATGGCACGTGAAACTATAACAGTCTACACCAGTGAGCGAAATAAAGTGTTCAGTTCGACATTCCAACCACCTGAAGAAGGACGGAGCGTACAACGGCCGAAACGTTGTAATAAATATGGCGACAAAGATGAGGACAATAGTCCGAATAATGTAAATAGTGGTCAGTACCTATATTGATATCTGCTTTTAACTACCACGTGTTGTAAGCTTGGATGTGCATGGGGTGTAACGTATAACGGCTTGGAATTGGAATTCAGAGAGTCGATTTCTAATTCCAGTTGGGTGCAATCATTATTATCTCTAATTTATCATTACCCACGAGTGAAAAACAAAACAATTTCTAGCAGTATACCAGATTTTATAATTGGAGTGCAACCTACAGCTACAAGCGAACGATGTAGAGATGTGGCGTAATTGAGCAGGGATGTGCAGTTTTTCGAAATTCCAACCACCTGAAGAAGGCCGGAGCGTACAACAGCCGAAACGTTGTGACAAATATGGCGACAAAGATGAGGACAATAGTCCGACTAATGGAAATACTGTACATAATACCTCATCTCAGAAATATAGATATAAATTTGTTTGTTTCGTCATCTTCGTCTAAAAAAGTAATTTATCTTCATTCCGTGACTCTCTCTCTCCGTCTGAGCCTCTTGCTCTCTACTTTGAAGTTGGTCCAAATGCAAATGTTCCGTATCCATTTTTGCGACAGGTTCAGATATTCTTAATTTAGCAAAACCTCAGCTGGCTCCTGTTGCTATAAGAAGCAGGAATATTTACGAGAATAGGAAAAGAACCAGATGCAGGGAATCTGGGTCAAGACAATTCTTCTGCGTGTGATTCGTAAGAAGCTCGCGAGGACCTGGCGAAGAAACTCATTTTAAAAATGGGCCATCCTTCATATTTGCAAAACCTGGCTTGTTGTTCTTTTTTTTTTACTATGTCCTAAATTGATAAATGTTCCAAAAGACAAGGCCAAAAGTAAGGGTCACACAGTGAGGATCGAACTCACTACTCGGACGAAGATCTAACGAGACAAGCTTGTCAACTGCTACACTACGTCGAAGAGTCCATAAACGATTTTGTAAGTGTAGCTTAAATGTGGCACAAGGCCGAATTTATGGGGCACACAGTGAGGTTCTATGTCTCTATTCAGCCGTAAGTAATCTAGCAAGACAAACCTACCACTCATTGCATCACGTCGAAGTGTCCAACTTCTAAGTAAATATGTAATCAGTTAAGTATATGAGGTCCTCAACTACGGGGCCGCGGACCGGCATCAAGCTGTGGCCCATTTGGTACTGGGCCCTCGACCATTTGGTACTGGCCGTGGACCTTTTAGTAACGAGTTGTAGAACTTTTGGTACCAGGCTGTAGAACATTTGGTACCAGGCTGTGGACATTTTGGTACTAGACCGGGGACCTTTTGGTAACAGGCCGTGGACCTTTAGGTACGGGGCCATGGGCAATTTGGTACTGGGCCCTCAAACATTAGGTACTGGCCGTGGACCTTTTAGTAACGAGTCGTAGAACTTTTTGTACTAGGCGGTAGATCATTTGGTACCAGGCTGTGGACATTTTGGTACTAGGCCGGGGACCTTTTGGTACTGGGCTGTAGACCTTTTGGTACTGGGTCATGGGCCATCTGGTATTGGGCCGTGAAATATTTGGTGCTGGGAGGTGGACCATTTTGTAGCACATAAAGAATAAAACCTTTTTATTTTACATTTTATGGCCATCGCGGTCTTGTTTATTGTGCCTTGTTATACGCCTGACCGAAACCACCGAACGCCCACATAGTCCGTGGAAAAATCGTTTTGCTTCACACCCGGTCCGTGGCCCACGAAAACATTGGCGATCGCTGACATATATGACAGTGAATGCATGACAATTTCATCGCAGCTTGAGAAATGACCTAATTTTCTACATTCATCTGACATAGATTAGTTCTACCAAGGGAAATATTTTTTCATGCCTACAGAAACAAATGATATCTCAAATTTTTTTTATGTTGAAAATCTCTCTCACGGCCTCATCTTATTTGCTTGTATTCATTAGCAGTAACAAGAGGTTCTAATTTATGAGATGTCACCTTCGTATAATTCCGTTTCACACGTCTGTGAATTACATCGCTCATCCGTTTGGAATCTGGAACGTCTTAAAATTCAGTACTGCTTGAATTCATTCTGCAGTTTCAGTCGCTCCGTTCCGCAACGGTTTATTCTCTGTGGATAATAAACCTCAGCATATGCCATCGAGACCTGACAGCGGTTGCTTTACTGCCGCGCTGGTAGGACATGGTGAAAAATATCTATAAATCCTGCTGTAGTAAATTTGGTTCATCCAATCAATAAAGAATCACACATCTCAGCCTAAGATGGCGATTTAACAAACCAAGTAGGTTTACAGACTCAAAATATACTCAAAGCTGCGAATCATACATGTGAATATGTCTGTATTCTATATATCTATTTTATTTATCTTTCCCTGTACATCTATCTATCTATCTATCTATCTATCTATCTATCTATCTATCTATCTATCTCAGTCTATTGATATCTATCTATCTCAGTCTATTTATATATATATATATATATATATATATATATATATATATATCCCAGTCTATTTCTATCTATCTATCTATCTATCTATCTATCTATCTATCTATCTATCTATCTATCTATCTATTTCACTGTATTGATATATATCTCAGTCTATTGATAGCTATCTATCTATCTATCAATCTATTTCAGTCTATTGATATCTATCTATCTAGCTAGCTAGCTATCTCAGTTTGTTTATCTATCACACCGCATTCATATCTATTTTTCTATCTATCTATCCTGGTCCTATCTATCTATCTATCTATCTATCTATCTCAGTATAGCCATCTCTCTCTATATATATATATATGTCTCACTATACTGATAGGTAGCTAGCTAGCTATCACAGCGCATTTATCTCTATCTCTCTCTCTATCTATCTATCTATATATATATATATATATATATATATATATATATATATATATATATCCATCTATATTGACATTGCCATATAGCTTTCTCTCTTTCTCTATCTATCTCAGTATATTCATATCTATCTAGCTAGCAAACTGGTTATCATTGCGCATTCACATCTATCAATTTCAGCACATTTATATCTATCTATCTATGTATATCAATATATTCATATCTATGTATATATCACAATGCATTCATATCAATCAATTTATCTCTCTATCTCTATCTCAGTGCATTCATATCTATCGAAACGATTCATATCTATATGGTATTATTTTATTGATGCTATGTAAAAGTAGTGTATTTGCTAGCTGTTCGGAACGATCAATCGTAGAGTCCAATTTGAATTCCGCTCGCGTTCGTCACATTTTCTTTCGTCTGAAATGCACCGAGGAGTGGTTTGAAACCATTTCTTCTCTAACAACACAGCTCTCGGGTAAATATATTATATTGATGGCTCTGTCAGTGTTTCGAAACCAATCCGTAAGAAGGAATTCTCTGAAATTAAAACTTTGAAGAACAAAATAAAAGTTGGTCATACGTGAAGATCAAATATTATACAGGGTGACCCAAAAAAACGGGAACTTTTTAATAATCCAATAAAACCAAGGGTGATGGAAGAAAAATATTTTATTCATAGTAATTGAAACCTTAAAACATGCCATTTAAGAAACAATGATGGAATTTTCATTTTTTTTAAATTACGTCCTGTAGATGGCGTCCTCCTGTACGAATGCATTCTTGAAATCTGCTGTTGAGATTCCTCATTGACTGCTGCAACATCTCATCTTGAATTCTCTGTTTTAACTCATCCAGAGTTCTTGGTCGTGTTGTGTAAACGTTACACTTGAGATAGCCCCACAAGAAAAAATCACAAACGGATAAATCTGGCGATCTAGGGGGCCAGGCAACGTTACCAAATCTTGAGATCACACGGTTACCGAACAATTCTCGTTACTAAAATGGCGAAATGTTTACTTGCTCAAGGTCACTGTCTCGCGGTGTTGCGACTTCCTCATGTCTGGCAATACGCACTTTTTGGGTGGGGGGTCACCCTGTACATGTAAAACAAAAAATAAGTTCAACAGCAAACTATAAAACACTAATAATTGAGAATGATCCCGACACCATCAGGCATTAGCCCTAAAAAATTTACATTTATTAAAAAAGTACTTTTTAAATCTTATCACCCATCAAAGTAAATAAAGCCACTACGACACAAGCATTTACTGAGTGTGAAAGAAATATAATTAAGTAGCGAAAACAATAGAAAAATGGTCAACAAGTCAGTAGATAACAATGGACATTGCCTTTAATTTTCACAAGCGAGAAAATCTATGTATTTATCTATTTATATATCTCAGTGCATTCATATCCAGCGAAGCGATTCATATCTATCTATCTATCTATCTATCTATCTATCTATCTATCTATCTATCTATTTTCAGTCTGGTCCTATCTATCTATCTATCTATCTATCTATCTATCTGGTCCTATCTATCCATCTATCTATCTATCTATCTTCAGTCTGGTCCTATCTATCTATCTATCTATCTATCTATCAATTTTCAGTCTGGTCCTATCTATCTATCTATCTATCTATCTATCTATCTATCTATCTACCTATCTATCTATCTATCTATCTATCTATCTATTTATCTATCTATCTATCTATTTTCAGTCTGGTCCTATCTATCTATCTATCTATCTATCTATCTATCTATCTATCTATCTGGTCCTATCTATCAATCTATCTATTTTCAGTCTGGTCCTATCTATCTATCTATCTATCTATCTATCTATCTATCTATTTTCAGTCTGGTCCTATCTATCTATCTATCTATCTATCTATCTATCTATCTATCTATCTATCTATCTATCTATCTGGTCCTATCTATCAATCTATCTATTTTCAGTCTGGTCCTATCTATCTATCTATCTATCTATCTATCTATCTATCTATCTATCTATCTATCTGGTCCTATCTATCAATCTATCTATTTTCAGTCTGGTCCTATCTATCTATCTATCTATCTATCTATATATCTATCTATCTATCTATCTATCTATCTATCTATCTATCTGTTGTTATTGTATTGTTAAGTACAAGTAGGGTATTTTCTAGCAGTCTGGAACTAGCTGGTTAAATTGTCATTGCATTTAAATTTTTGAAAATCAAAGTTGGTTGGAAAGCAAGAATCCGGGAGAAAGTTCCACAAGCGATCAAAGATATTTTTAACATAGAAATTACTGCCACATATAAGCAATTCAACTCTGTATCGCTAAAATCCCACCGCCAATCACGTGATGCGCTTAAATTCATTAAGCCCAGGTAACAATGTGGAATGTTCACCAGAAAAATAACCGAGCATTGATAGAAAAAGACACAGGTAAGCTACGTTACGGTGGTGGAAAAAGTTACTGAAGCCGAGATGCCAGGTAAGGGCTTATAATATTGCAGATTCTTTTTTGGATAATATGAAGATATTTACAAGGATTATGATACATATAATTCGGTATATATGGTTATTTCCTAAACATAGATTAGATGTGGCACAAGGTCGAAAGCATGGAGTACCCAATGGGGATCGAACTCTCTACTCCGTCGTAAATGATCTAGCGAAATAAGCTCGATAAACATTACATCAGGATGAAGCGTCCAAAACGATTTTCTAAACGTAGCTTAGATATGGCACAAGGCTGAATGTATGGAGCATCCAGGGAGGAACTAACTTACTTCTCAGTCGTATTTAATCGAACATGACATGCTTGCTATATATTACACCACATCGAAGCGCACAAAATGAGTTTCTAAGCGTAGCTTGGATGTGGCACAAGGCTGAAACTGTGGAGTACCCAAATGAGGAACGAACTCACTTATATTCGGTCGAGCTAGCTTGGACATTCATGAGTCTATTACGTTAACCATCGAAAAGTTATTATAATGGCATTCTGTGTTATAATATATCTGGTCAATGTCGGTGGTTGCAAAGGCAACCAACCCGTTTTGCTCCATAGCAATCTCTCCAGAGCAGGAGATCACTCCCGAGTTCCTGTTTTACTTCTCAACAGTGCCCTGAAAACTACATTCTGCATTCATAGTATATTCATATAGTATCGTATTCGAAGATCCCCGTATACTATTGAAGACGCTCGCTCAGGCGCATTTTGTGTTTGTTCAACACCCACAGGGCCCACCTGTGGTTTATACTGTAAATATGCTGAGCAGACCTTAGTTACGGTTTCTGGGAAATAACGTTTTATCTAGTATGATCAATAATTTGAACAATGCCAGCACGCTCAAACCCTCGGCCACGATGACTTGTAACTTAGTGCTAGCACAGCTACCGTCTACCCAATTGCCCTCACAGGGCTTGGGTCAACCCGGGGTATGTATTTCAGACATTTTCCAAAGGTGCCGCACGCTGCTATCGTCCCCTCTAGGACGCTAACATTAGGAAGTCTCCTTCCTGACAAATCGTCCATGGTGAGATTCAAACCCCGGTCTCATGCTCAGAATGCGAACGTTCTAACCATATAATTCATGTAAGATTGCAGAAATATCGGGGATGGGTCTATGGAACTATGATTTAGTTGAATGTTTCTCCAAGAGATGTTAAGTGTAGTTCTTAGTATCCGAGTGTTGGTTCCATAGATCTTAGGGTCTAGGATTTTAGTTAACGTCAAAGCCATGGCGCCATACATTAACACCGCCTCTAGTAGAATATATTTCCAGATTACATCCATTTTATTCAACTCGATCCAGGCTTTAACTATGCGAATTTTCACTTCCTTTTCAGGAGAATTTATTTTCGCTTCCACGATATGTAAAAGATTTTATTGATTTACCTGAGATCGGTTGTATTGAGTCTCGCTGGTTGAAGCCTATGAATTCAGTTTTAGAGGCATTGACATAGATTCCACGATTGTTTACAGCATTTAGACGATGTAGAAGAAATGTGCGCTTGGTAATGGCGTCTGCAGTGATAGCTAGGTCATTTTATAGTCAATATCTGTCAATTTTTTTGAAGGATATCAACCTGAGATAGGGGTTTACCAAATAATTTAGAAACTTTTTCCGTGATTGAATCATAATAGGAATTTATATATATATATATATATATATATATATATATATATATATATATATATATATATAAATGGCAGGATATGTGTGTGTGTGTGTGTGTGTGTGCGTGTGTGTGTGTGTGTGTGTGTGTGAGTGTGAGTGTGTAACGAATGCACGGCCGCAATTTTCGACAGATTTGCACCAAAATTCACATGCACATGCTCCAAGTTAGTTGTAAGGCCAAGACCGACTGTGCATTTCCCAACTCCCATCGATAGTGGAGATAATCGATTTTTTTTCATGCTTCTACGGCAGTTTTCATGTAGTTTGTGGCCATTTTCTACTGGCCAGAGTGAGAGCCTATAGCTGGCTGCCACGAAGAGACAGGAAGATTGTACTGGCCAGCGTGAGAGCCAACAGCTGACTGACACGAATGATACCTAGCATGCGAGCATGCAAAAAAAAACGATAGCTGCATTCGTCACATCTGGGATAAATTTAAATCTGCGTGGCACTTTACTCCAATTGGCTCATTCACTTGCTTAAAATCAACGTTGATTCTGATTCCGCAGAACTGGGTTGGGTGTGAAAAAGTATTTGTTGTTTACATTCTTTTTTCATTCGGTTTTTCCAGTTACGAGTCCTTTTTTAAAGCTGATTGTTTTGTGTTTATTTTGTTTAGTTCTTTTTTCGTAACAGATTTAATGTTTAGTATAGAGCTTAGAAAAAATTCGCAGTGTGAGATAGGCAAGAAGTAAGGCATGTAGCAACATCAGCACGGCAAAGGGCACTCCTTTAAATGCAAGGAAGGGCAAAAATATTTTAAGTCAAGTGATAGCGATAGGTGTATAAGTCGTACGATTTTTGAATCAAGCACGGGCAACCCGGGCCATACTGCTAGTATATATATATATATATAATATATATATATATATATATATATATATATATATATATATATGCAAATATGTAGACAATTAGGAAAGAATACGTTAGGTAAATAATCCGGGGTTCTTTAGTATTATTGTTTTTAAAAGACAGTACTCTATACAGAAGTAGAGCTTAAATTATAATTATTTTAAAAAATATATGATTCCTTCTCTACATAAGATTTATCATGTTTCAAAAAAAAGAGAACCAAAACCCTCAATATAATTATTGACATTAAATTGAATTAAAGTATCAAGCCCTGTTTCATCCTCAAGCGAAAATCCAGGAATAACCAATCTTGAAATTTTCGCATCTTTATAAGCATGTTCATTCGCCAAATCAATTATTATGGAAACGGCTAGGGAATCATTTTGATAAGGGGCAGAAGAGTTAATTTGTATCCACACCTTCGGAATGAGGTCAAAAGAAAGAAAGAGGGCCGGGGGTGTCCATTTCAAAGCGAATGATGGCATTCATGTACGTACATCGTCTGGTCAGTCACAGCGACAGATAGCTATTGGCACCATAATACGCCCTCAAATGTCAAAAGAATTTTATTTTATTTTTTCTCTCATATATATATATATATATATATATATATATATATATATATATATATATAGTTTGTAATATATATATATATATATATATATATATATATATATAGTTTCTAATATATATATATATATATGTATATATATATATATATAGTTTCTAATATATATATATATATGTAATTTCTTATATATACATATATATTATATTAGTTTCTAATATATGTATATATATGTATATATATATATATATATATATATATATATATATATATATTTTCTAAATTAACTGGTAACCCCCTATCTCAGCTTGATATCTTTCAAAAAATTTGACAGATATTGACTGATATATATATATATATATATATATATATATATATATATATATATATATATATATATATATTAAGAAACACTCATCTTTAAGGGTTTATTGAGGACTGTTAATAAGAATGGACAATTTGTAGATGTATGTTATTAACATGACCACACGATTTATATTTAACATAAAATATCACAAAATATGAAACACAAGAACGAGCAACAGGCTTTATAACAAACAACATTTATATTTATTTTTGTGTAAATGATGTACATGCATAGACCTTACTATTGGGTTCGTATTATGCCCCTTAGATTGAATTAATATTTTTTTTATCTGAGCTTACAAAAGTTAAATGAAATATAAAGCTGAAAAAATGCCGAAGAAACTGTAGCTTTAGAAAAGTATTTCAAAGAGATAAAGTTCTTGTTGCTTGTTTGGAAATGTTCTGCAGGTTTGTAATGTAGTTTGGAAAATTTCGTATTTACGTACGTATGCTTTTAACGTCTGACCGCCCATGGTCGACGCGATAATCCTTTTACAACTTCATCTTGTAGTGAGAAGAGAGAGTGAGAAAGCAAGCTCGTGTCTTCTATTTATAATTGATATAACCACGTGAGAGGCTCACAGAAAGTTGGCGGGAAACTTGACTTGGTTACGCGCTAGAAAAATATTTGTACGTGGGTGGATTGCAACGCCCACTTGTGTTTATTGACCAATTAGAAGTTGATATTTCCTGAAAATCTGTAGGAAGCTGAATAAAATTCAATGTTGATAAGAAAGTGTTAGCGGGATGCTAAAGGTTCATGGGATTATAATTCATTTCTCTAAGACTGGGATTTTGGTCCTAATTCATCAGATCTCCATTTTCATACAAGAATATTGGTGATATCACCCATATTTTTGTATGAATACGGAGATCTGATGAATTAGGAGCAAAACCCTGGTCCTAAGGAACTAAATTATAACCCCATGAACACTTAAAATTGTCTGTTTCTTAATATAATTAATATTTGCTCTGTTTTTACATTGATCTCTCTGGATTACATCCTCGTTGGAATTATCCATGTAGATTACCAAATAACTTCATTAACTAACTATATATATCTCACCATGGTCACTTTGTCAGTAAGGAGACTTTCTGATGTTATCAGACTGGATAGGTCGATCCCAGCGTGCGGCACCTTTGGTACCACGGTTTGACCCAAGCCTTGTGAGTGAAATTTGGTAGACGGAAACCTTGGGTGCCGTCGATAACTGTGCCAGAAAGACGTCACAAGTTATCGTGGCCGAGTGCTTGAGCGTGCTGGCCTTGTTCAAATTGTTGATTACGCTACATAACAAGCTCTTTCCCAGAAACTGTAACTAAGGTCTGCTCAGCATAGTTGCAGTAGTAACCACAGGTGGGCTTTGTGGGTGTTGAATAAAATCAAATGCGCCTGAGCAAGCGTCTGCAATAGGGATTGGCTAGCCACCCTAATAGACAGGTATCCTCGAATACGAGTGGACAGCTATACATACATACATACATACATATATATATATATATATATGTGTGTGTGTGTGTGTGTGTGTGTGTGTGTGTGTGTGTGTGTGTGTGTGTGTGTGTGTGCAAACGATCCGTGGGTATATAATCCGGGTGGACCCTAGTAATATTAATTATTAAAA
Organism: Acanthosepion esculentum; assembly: GCA_964036315.1. Lineage (NCBI taxonomy): Eukaryota > Metazoa > Mollusca > Cephalopoda > Sepiida > Sepiidae > Acanthosepion > Acanthosepion esculentum. The sequence goes on along the minus strand of OZ038500.1, from coordinate 20,016,083 downwards.
CTGATCTACAGAGAGCCTGATGTTTTTATTTTAACAAAAGATATTTATTTTTTACAGAAAAAAAAAAAAAAATTCCTCAAAACAGAGATGGTCTATTTCAAACCGTTCTGTGCGCGGCTGTCATCAGCCCCTAAGTGGCTGTCTTGGAGCACTGTTTTAAATTTATTTTCAATGTCAATTCTCCTCTGATAGACAACTTGTTGAAGAGAATTAGAGAGAACTAATTTTCTTTAACAAGGCGTCTAACAGGTGCTGATGTTAGCCGCGCACGGAATGGTTTGAAATAGACCATCTCTGTGTTGAGGTAATTTTTTATTTTTACTATATATATATATATATATATATATATATATATATATATATATAAAAGTGAACATTGAAGTCAACACTCAGAAGCGACAGACTGTTTCATGCTGGACGCAATCGTCCGGCCTGACGTTAGTGTCCAGCATGAAACAGCCTGTCGCCTCTAAGTGTTGACTTTATATGTTCACCTTTAGATTTATATATATATATACGCTCTATCTCTGATATTGATCACTTTATCCCATAAATATAGCACACCTTAAAACTATATTTCTTCATATATATGAATTCCGTCTTAATATATATATATATATATATATATATATATATATATATATATATATAAAACTATATTTCTTCATATATATGAATTCCGTCTTAATATATATATATATATATATATATATATATATATATATATATATATATATATATATATATATATATATATATATATATATATATATATATATATATATATATATATATATATATATATATATATATATATATATATATATATATATATATATATATATATATAAGTTCCACCATAGAATATGTCATCGAGTCGCGCTATATCGAGTCTAATTCGCTACCTCTCCGCCACTGAGGCACGTTTGTACAATTGGTATGACGTTTGCCTGGTAACATAACTGTCCTGGTTTCAATTCTCGGTAGTGGATACGCTCTGCTGATGAGTCCCAAATAGAGGACGAAACGGTCGTACAATGCTTTCTGCATTCTGTTGAGGTTTCTTCAAAAACTCGATGAATTAAATATAATTATCTCAAATCCTCCTAATTTGTATAACTTACATATGCGTGTGTGTGTGTGTATGTGTCTGTGTCTCTATATGCATGCATGTATATATGTTTGTGTGCCTGTCTTTAAACGTATGAATGTAAGCATATGCAAAAAAAATTCAAACAAAATAAATGAAAATTTAATTATAAACCTACCTGCCTACAATTAATACCATAATGACATTTAAGATAGCATCAAATCCGATAAGAAAACTGAATAATTGCCAAGTGAAAACATTTACTTTATTATTTAAGCATTAAAGAAATGATAAAAAAATTTTAAGCATTAAAGAAATGTAATAAAATGACATGCGTTTATTCCTAATTCGAGAAAACTGAAGAATGCTCAAGAAGTAACAAGGACAGTATATGTCTGGAAAAACGGAAATCAAAATGCTTTCAGTTGAAAAGGAAAAATGAGAAAAAAGAATGCAAAGGTATAAAAAAAAACAATAAGGAGAGAGTGTAAACGCAATAAAACTACGAAAAAGTCAAATAAACTCGACATTCCACATTATCTGCCTATATCTCTGAGATGGGGTATTATGATTACTTGCATTATTCGGACTGTTATCCTCATCTTCGTTGCCATATTCATAACGATTCGGACGTTGTACGCTCCGGTCTACTTCAGCTGATTGGAATTTATCTTCAATATCTGTCTATATCTCTGAGATGAGGTATTATGATTACTTGCATTATTTACATTATTCAGACCCTTATCCTCATCTTAATTGCCATATTCACATATTCACAACGTTTCAGCCGTGGTACGCTCCGGCTTTCTTCAGGTGTTTGGAATTTCGAATCGAATTTTTTTTTTTTTGCAATTATTGCTGTTATTATTGCATTTTTATACCAGAGCTTATATCGGAGAAAATACAAAGGATCTGTGGTTCATATAACATCAGGACAACCTTTACACAGGGTTCATCTCTTTCTCAGACACTTCTTTCGAGTAAGATCCCCTACAGAAGAGAACATGACTAAGAACTGTGTGTACGCCATCTCGTGAAGCTGTAGTAAGAAATACAAAGGAGAAACAGGCCGCCTCCTTTAGGTAAGACTACAAGAACATCGTAAAGCGGTAACACGAGGGTAAATAGAAAAAATCAGGCGTAGCTGACTACGTATGGAAGGAAAAGTGAAATCACCGCCCACCTCTGGGATGAGGCGGAAATAATACACAGGGAGCATCACTGGAAAATACGAAAAATTAAGGAATCAGCACATATGCCAGACAACATTAATCTCCGTAGCCGGTCAAGGATAGAAATGAATACAATATGGGAATCAGCAATAAGGAGTGCGAGAAAAAATCAATGAATAACAACAAAAATTTTAATATAATAATGGTAAAGTTGATGTGAGATTTGATTTTAGGACACGTGGTGGGGTTGATTCAAACCTGCAACGCAAGAAGAGGATTCCACAAACTGTTTAGCAACCTGCTTTTTGCTGACGATTGCGCATATGTAGCCCACGCCTTTGAGGATATGCAATGGATCGTTAAGAAATTCTATCGTGCATCAAAACCTTTCTGTCTGACCATCCCCAAGCTGTTCATCCCACTGTTTATGTTGAGGGTAAAAGTCTTGAAAACCGCTTCCTCCTTCACTTATATTGGCTCCATTATATCCAGCAACACTAAAACGGACAAAGAAATTTAGTGGTAAGATTGGAAAGTTTAGTTCTACCTTCAGTAATCATTTATCACAGAATACCCGTGATGCTTCGTTAAAAGTAAAAACTGTTGTACACAAGTCAGTAGTACTGGCATCCCTACTCCGTGATGCAAAATTTGGGACTTTATACCGACGACACATCAATCAACATGATGCCTTCCACATGCGACGTTATGATGATGACGTTATGCCTCCGTTCATCTTCCCACGGGGCCTCACACTCAACGCGCAGGCCTACATCAAGTGCCTTGAGGAGGTAGTACTGCCGTATGTCAACAGGATGGCTAACGGAAGGATGTATTACTTTCGTTGATTTCACTAAAGCCTTTGATACCGTTTCAAGCGATGCTGTTTGGGGCGTCCCTTGGAAGCTGAGTATTGCTGAAAAACTGTTCAGTGTCATTATGTCATTCCATCAGGGATGATGGCTTCAATTATATCCAGTGGAGAGATTTCAGAACCATTCATTTTCTCTAAATTGAACAAAAGTGGGTTGTGTTCTTGTACCACTCTTATTTGCTTTGTATTTTTATATTCTGGTGGAAATGTCATTTGAGAAGGTTAACGAAGGTGTGAGATTTGGTTTTCGGACAAATGATGTGTTGATTCAAACCAGCAACGCTTCCAAGCAAGAACTAAGACGATTGCACAAACTTTTCGTAACCTACTCTTTACAGACGCTTGCGCATATATAGCCCACCCCCTTGAGGATATGCAATAGATCGTTAAGAAATTCTCTCGTGCATCAAAACCTTTCAGTGTGATCGTCTCCCAACTTTTCATCCCAATTTTTATGTTGAGGGGAAAAATCTTGAAAGTCGCTTCCTCTTTCACCTATCTTGGTTCCAGATTTACTCCTGCCTCAAAAACAAATCTAGTGATGCTGACAAAGTTAACCTGGCAGTTCGTCTTGAAAAGGACTGACAATCGGTTGTGAACTGGGGCAAGAATTGGTTGGTTAAGTTTAACGCCTCTAAAACAAAACTGCTCTCTATTAACCACCACAGGGATCCATCCCTGCATCCCATTGGAATGTCTGAAGACCAACTTCTCGAGAGCTCCTCTCTGCGGCTGCTCGGTCTCACGCTGTCCGCTGACCTGAGATGGAACAAATACATAGAGTCAATTGCTTCATCCACCGCAAGGAAAGTTGGCTCCCTGTGCCGAGCCAGGAAATTCTTCTCCCCGGAATCGATCATCCAAATCTATAAATCGACCATTCGCCCTTGCATGGAGTATTGCTGCCATATATGGTCTGGGGCCCCTGCTGTTTGCCTCAGGGTTCTTGATAAGATCCAGAGACGGATATGCAATGTAATTGGCCCTGATCTGTCATCTCGTCTGCAGTCGCTCTCTCGCAGACGTACCGTTGCCTCGTTCTGTCTTTTTTACAAATACTTTCACGGTAATTGCTCCGATGAGCTGCTTTCGCTGGTTCCCAGGCCTCATGAATTTAAGCGTCCTACAAGGCTGGCATCCCGTTCCCACCCCTTCACCGTTGAAACTGTTAGATGTAGACGCCTCTTCTACTCCAATAGCTTCATGTCTCGCACATCTCGCCTGTGGAACTCCCTTCCATACTCTTGTTTCCCTGAAAAATATAATCTCCAACTATTTAAGTGTAACGTCAATCGACATCTCCAGTTGCCTTGATCTATCCACTTCCCTTCTCCACATCCTTTCCCCTTTCATTCCTATCTGCTCTCGCTCCAAATCTTCTGTAACCCCCTTGCCTTGATCGATCCACTATCTTTCTCCACATCCTCTCTTTTACCACTCCTATCTGCTCTTCCTCCGAACCTTCTGTAACCCCTTGCATCCTAGTGGCTTCCAGCCTTGCTTGGGGTGAAAAGCTTAAAAAAAAATTATATCCAACGGCGCTAAAATGGACAAAGAGATTGAATGCAAGATTGGAAAGTTTAGTTCTACCTTGGGTAATCATTATCACAGAATACCCGTGATGTTTCGCTAAAGGTGAACACTGATGTATAATGCATAATTATGTAGGTTCATATTGCTGCATAGCACTGCAAATGACCTAATATGAGTTAAAAATACAAGGTAACCAAAAAAGTTCTGTCCGTTTTTTGATTAGTCATTGAATGAAGTTGAAATAGATATGCGTGTAGCAATTGTTTTCAAATTCGGACAGCCGGAAGTAGGAACATCAGACGTTATAAAAATACGCGCACCGTGTCCGGCCATCAGTTATTAGCCGGACAGCTCTGAGAAGGATGGAATTGTCTAGAGATCTCGTTCGGGGCTGTTTGCTTTATGACTTCAAAGTGGGCTTATCAGAAGCTTCATCAAGTCGCCGCATATGTCAAGCGTTTGGGGATAGTGCTGTAGATGAACGTACTGCAAGGCGTTGGTTTCGAAAATTCAAGTCGGGAGATTTGTCTCTCCATGATGAGCCTCGCAGTGGACGACCACAGGTCCTGAAGGCGGCCATTGAAGAGGACAGTAGTCTAACGTGTGGTGAACTTGCAAGACAGTTCAACGTTTCCGATGAAACAGTTAGACTTCACCTGCACCGCCTAGGTAAGACGTACAAACTGAGCAAGTGGGTTCAACAAACACTGTTGGAGGTCCACAAGGGACAACGAATGGCAGCCTGCGTATCGTTGATTTCTCACCACCGTACCGCATCCTTATTCAATCGAGTGCTTGCCAGTGATGAATGGGTTCTGTACGAAACTCCCAAGCGTTGCAGACATTGGTTGTCTCCTCAGGATGCTGTCCTTCATACCGCAAGACCGCCTATGCACCCATGCAAGATTATGCTTTGTGTCTGGTGGACAGGTCGTCAAGTGGTCCATAATGAACTGCCACCAACGGGCCAAACGGTCACTGGAGACCTATACTCGCAGAAATTGAAACGTATGAAACAGACAATGCGCCAGAAGGAGCCAGCACAGGTGAATCGCATAGGTGTGCTTTTCCTCCATGACAACGCCAGGCCGCATGTCGCGCGAGTGGTCAGGGATACCATACAGCAACTTGGGTAGGGGACTTTGTGCCATCCACCTTATTCACCTGACCTTGCGCCATCCGATTACCACCTCTTTCACACCCTGGATAATCATCTTCGTGGGAAATCCTTCACCAACGAAGCAGACTTGCGCAAAGCTCTCACGAACTTCTTTGCGTCACACCCGTGTTCTACCGCAAGGCCTTTGAACAGCTGGAGGCACGTTGGCAGAAGGTGTTGGATGCCGATGGCGATTACTTCGAAGACTAAATATAAGTTAAACATACTGTGAAGCGTTTTCTCTTTTTTCCTTTAAAAACGGACAGAACTTTTTTGGTTACCTTGTAGAAATCGATGGCACCCTATTATCCCAGTGGGTCTAAATCTGACCGTATGGTGAAGGAAAGGAAACTTGTTTCAATCAATTTGCAAAAGGATGTATTACTGTCGTTGATTTCACAAAGGCCTTTGATACCGTTTCAAGCGATGCTGTTTGGGGCGTCCCTTGGGAGATTGAGTATTGCTGAAAAGATGTTCAGTGTCATTATGTCTTTCCATCAGGGGATGATGGCTTCAATTATATCCAGTGGAGAGATTTCAGAATCATTAATTGTCTCTAAAAATGAACAAAACAGAGTTGTGTTATTGTACCTCTCTTATTTGTTTTGTACTTTTATATCCGAGTGGAAATGGCATTTGAGAATATATGAAAAGGTGTGAGATTTGAGTTTACGACAAATGGAAGGGTTGTTCAACCAACAACGCTTCAAAGCAAGAAACTATTCGTGACCTGCTCTTTGCAGACGACTGCGCACGGGTAGCCCACACCGTTGGGGATATGCAATGAATCGTTAAAACATTCTCTCGTGTGTCAAAACCTTTCGGTCTGACCATCCCCAAGCTCTTCATCCCATTTTCTATGTTAAGCAGAAAAGTTTTGAAAACCGTTTCGTCTTTCACCTATCGGGGTTCTATAATACTGAACGGCGTTATATTGGATAAAGAGATTGAGGGCAATACTGAAAAGATTAGGTGTACCTTAGGTAATCATTATCACAGAATACCCGTGATGTTTCTTTAAAGGTGAAAACTGATCTATACAAGTCAGTAGTACTGACATCCCTACTCCGTGATGCAAAATTTTGGACTCTAAACAGACGACATACCAATCAACTTCCTTCTGACTAAATGCAACATGACAGGTATCGAAGCCATTCTAATGAAAATCTAACTTGTGTGGGCTGGACATGTTTCTCGTATGAACAATAGCAGACTTCCATAACAACTCCTCTTTGGCCAGCTTCTAACAAGCAGTTCAGTTAGAAGCCACTCTTGCGTTTTTCAAAGACAAACACAAAAACAATCTGAAGCGATGCAGTATCCCCATTTCTTCCTGGGGGTAAAAAGCATCAGAGAGGAAGAGCTTGCACCTGTCCTGCTTCTCATCTATACAAAGGTTTGGTCGGGTTCACCTGCGTGCAAATATTAAAGAACGTTGACAGCATGCTGCTCGTCACAATAATAGCCTTTACCCGCCTCTGGGAGTTTGGCGCACGAAATAAAACAGGCCTTGTTCTCCACTCGCGGTAACGTGTGATAGTTGATATGACTCAACCATACGTTTCACCTAAGAGTTCGCAAAACACCTGCAGGCCTCGGTAGAAACATGCCTGGCCGTAGAAGTTGAGCACATCTTTATTTTACTGAGACTTCATTTCTTGTCTGGCGAGAATCCACCATATATATATATATATATATATATATATATTAAGACATTTGTCCATTTCATAATGTGTGGCGTCATTTGTTTACATTTGGATACGCATCAAGCAGATATGAATGTACGAGAGAAAATCATGGAGAATTGTAGTTTAAAAACAGTAAAATCGACGTTGCTAATCGAAACGCTCCTCTGTGGCTAAATCGGTAAAAGCACGTCAGGCTATATGACGGTTCCGTATAGGATACAGGTTCGATTCCTGTCGGAGGACGCATATTTTCTATGAAAATTTCACAGACATTCTGGCCGGTAAAATGTCGTTACTATTGTTTATTATAAACACAGCATTTATTTAAATATTTGTATCTGTAAAAATAACGTATAAACATAAAAAAAAATATCTTAAATAATTGTCGGACTTTGTCGATTTCATATTATATATATATACGGAACCGTCAAATAGCCTGTAGTTAAAAAAACAGTAAAATCGATCTTCCTAACCGAATGCTCCTCTGTGGCGAAATCGGTAAAAGCACGTCAGGCTATATGACGGTTCCGTATAGGATTTCATAATATATATATATATATATATATATATATATATATATATATATATATATGGTAAAGGTAACAAATCTAATCAAAGTGGGTTCTAGTTATATAAATGATTAAAACTGCTCCACAAAAAGAATTCAATGCATTTATTATTGAAGAGCAATAATTTACTTAAATATTTGTATCTATAAAAAAGAATGTATAAACATGAAAATGTCTGTATACTGGGTGTCCATAATGTTCTTGTGCACTTTAAAAAATTTATAACTTTATTTGTATTTGTGATAGAAATAATTTTAAAACCAACCATAATTTTACAAGCTTTTGCGCAAATGTTCCACCTGAATATACATATATATATATATATATATATATATATATATATATATATATATATATATATATATATATACGTAGTCATCCACAGATAGTTGGAGTAGTTTGACGTCCATTTTAGTTGAAGTTGTCTCACGTCCATATTAAGAATTTCTTTTTAAGTCCCAACAGGGAGAACTCCGAGATATAGATCTCATTTTCTTCCTAAGACTGAAAATACGCAGCCAGATATAAATCAGACGATATTTCTCATTTTCTCCAGTAAAAATATACTCTTCCACGTTAATAAAATAATCAGAGTAATTCGAAGAACAATTTTAAATTTCAAATAAGTTGAAGGACAGTGAAAAACGTATGAATTTTGATTTTTTTTCTGTATAATTCTATGCATTAAACATCTGTGTGAAAATATTTACTTGAATCAATGAATTTAGAATCTCTTTCTTGTTTCTCCAAATAGACACGCCATTGGCTGAGAATTTGGATTTGGAATCAAGTTAAATATTCCACCAATGTTAAATTAATTGAAAAGTCCAAGGAAATAAATTTAATAATCAATTCAAATACTGAAAATTATGTAGATGTCAGACTGAGGAACAAATACACTGTTACAGAGGTGCAGACATACAGAGGTACACGAACACAGAGGCATTCACAGGTACACATGTAGACACGCACACGCCTCATGCCAACAGACACACAGGCAGACACTATTCAATCAGAAACATCTCGACCTCATAGTTATATATAAAATCGTCCGGTTCGCGCACTTCCGCGGTTTTTTGATCATGACTAGAAGTTTATGCTTTCTTTCCTGTTTAGGGTTGGGTCTCTGGTTCCTTCTAATATCTTTTCTTTCGCTTTCACTTCAAGTAACCATCACCCCTTCCGTCTTAGTAGCGTTATCTCCTTGCTAGGGTTGAATTGATGAAAACAACTTCAACAAGGGCTTAGGAAAGCAGTGAATACTGTTAAAAAAAGTTCTCACCCGTCGATGTGCAGTTGAAATGCACTGAAACCTAGTTGCATCATTGTAGTGAGTAAAATGGTTTTGTCTATATGATAAAATTATAATAAATAAATAAGTATCGCTCTACTATCTGTATCGAGCTCTTTTTTTAATTAACGCTGCGAACGTTGGAATTTATATATTACTTTCGTTCTCATCGCATCGGATATCTCGCTCCTATTACTGTTGAGCACTGTTGCTAACGATTCAAACTAAAAACATGGACAAAATCGATTTTGGCATTTCGCTGAAGAATATTCCCATCCCAGACAAACGGGAGTACCTTCAAAATCTAGTCACAAAAACCGAAGACTTACCCTCACCCGTCGATGTGCAGTTGAAATGCACTGAAACCAAGTTGCATCTTTGTAGTGAGTAAAATGGTTTTGTCTATATGATAAAATTATAATAAATATATATATATATATATATATATATATATATATATATATATATATATATATTATTGAAAAGATGTTAGAAGATAGAAAAGCTCTAAACGGATAAAATTAAGTTACTAATAAAAATACAACTAGAGAATAAAAAATAAAAAAAATAAAAATGAAAACATATAAATAATAAATAAATAATGATAATAAAAAAAACCCACGTTGGTGATAGTAAGATTAAACGTAAAATTAAAATAAATACAATAATAATAATAGCTATATAGTAAAAATAGTAATAATAGTAATAAAAATAATAAATTAGCATACATGTTAAATGCATTACAATCTTAATAACAGTAATAATAGTTATATACTAAACATATAAATAATATCAATACTAGTATTTGTGGTACATTTATACACACATATACATACACACGTAAGTAATGATATACATTGATGTAATGGAATAACCTGTCACCCCCATGTCTAATTACACTATATGTAGTAACTTACTATATGTATCCGTAAGGCAACGGAGTGCTGTTGAACTCTCTGCCGTCGAGTAGAGAGGAACCCGGACGAGGCTCTACCGAAGAGTAGAGTCTCGGTCGGGGAGCTAGACAGACCCGATCCCGTTTATGCGGGGTTTACGGGGAATTTTTGGCCGAACCTACGGGCTCGGATTACCCCACATTAACTTGGCACAGTGCTACATCCTACAACCGTCGGAGGTTGGTAAATATTTTCAACTGGGGTCTGTTGAGTACGACTCAGACTTACGCGAGACCTACCGACCTTCCAATAGTAGCACTCAATACTGGATTGACTTGCGACGACCGTGCGAATAACTGTACCTTATTTCTTATTGTACTGGTTATTACAATAAAACCATTACTTGTTTGTCCAATGCGTTTGTCAAGTATATATTCCTATTAGCACGGAATATAACATACATATATTAGAGACTTTTTATTTTTTATGTAAACTTGGAAAGGTATATAGACATATGCAGAGTGATTGTAAAGTTATTTTATGCACAATGAACTCACCCGCATTGTCAGACCAAAGAATCCATCATACGTAAAATAGGGAGTTACTTTTCAATCACCCTATACATGCCACCTTATACATACGCACATACGTATATATATATTCAGGCCGGTAAACGTATAAAAACAATGTTAAACATAAAAATGTCTTTTATGTATGACGTCATTTGTTTACTTGTATCTATAAAAAGAATGTTAAACATAAAAATGTCTTTAAATAATTGTCGGGCTTTGTCCATTTCATAATGTGTGACGTCATTTGATTACATTTGATACGCCATGAGCAGTTATGAATGTACGTGAGAGATTCATGGAAGATTGAAGTTTATGAGCAGTAAATTCGAACTTGCCAACCGAACGATCCTCAGTGGCCGAATCGGCTAAGGCACGTCAGGCTATAAGACGGTTCCGTATAGGATACAGATTCGAATCCTGTCGGAAGTCGAATATTTTCTATGAAAATTTCTCGGACATTCAGGCCGGTAAATGTTATTTAATACTGTTTATAAAATTTACTTAAATATTTGTATCTATAAAAAGAATGTTAAACATAAAAATGTCTTTAAATGTATGTATATATATATTAGACCACTTTTTGTATACTTGGACACACATATATATACACATGAATTTTACTTGTGTATATATACACACACATATACATATCTTTTACATATGTATATATACACAAATGTACATACATAGATATATCTGTTACATTTGTAGATATACACGCATATTCATACATACACATATCTTTTATATGTGTATATGTACACACATATACATATAAATACTCATTCCACCTTCTTATTGTGGTCCTCTGGCTCAACGTGCTTGAGTAAAAAAAATGGTTCTATGCAAACAGTTATGAGATTTGGTGTGTTCATTTATATATATATGTATTATATATATATATATATATATATATATATATATATATATATATATATATATATATATATACAGTGCTGTTCGTTAAAATTGACTCACCTGATTTTTTTTTTGCTAAATGTTCTCTTCTCCGATGAAACGAAAGTTGAGCTAAATTCAAAGGATAAGCGATCTAAAATCCGTAGAAAAAGCTTTGAAAGCTCTTTGAATTTAGCAGTAAGTACTGTCACGCATCCGTTCAGTATAATGTTCTGGGGATGCTTTTCTTTTCATGGAACCGGTTTCTTAAAACCTATCGAAAAGACCCTCAGGAGCGAGCAGTACAAGAGAATTTTAGAGTCTTGTCTGCTCTCTTCTGCTGAAAGGGTGCAAATCAACCCCACCAAACTCATTTTTATGCAGGATAATGCTCCCTGTCACAAATCAAAATTGATGAAGCAATACTTTGATGAGAAGCAAGTGAGTGTTATGACATGGCCGCCCCAATCTCCTGACCTCAACCCCATAGAAAACTTATGGAGCATTATAAAGTACAGGTTCTCGAGAAAGCAGTTGGGCAACAAAGAGGATTTGATTGTGAATTTCATATCCGAATGGAATTCAATGCTTGAAGATGAGATTTGCCAGAACCTAATCAAGTCAATGCCAAAATAGGGTTGAAAAGGTTATTCAAAATAAAGGAGGACCCATAGATTATTAAATATTTCGAACTATATTACCTGTTGTAAATAAATTATACCTCTATTATTCTTTATTTAAAGCTGTTCGGTTATGTTTCTATTGATTGCTAGTTGCAGGAAATAAGTGTGTCACTTTTTTGGTACAGATTTTTCCCTAAATCTCATTTCTATGCAAAATTATAATTATCAATAGAATACCTTAGGGTGAGTAAACTTTTTTACTAGGTGGTCGGGAAGGGGTCTTTATATTAGTAAGATTAAAAATTAATTTGACCCCCAAAAACAATAGGCTGAAAAAAATTTTAAGTAAAAAAATCATCTGAGTCACTTTTATCGAACACCACTATATATATATATATATATATATATATATATATATATATATATATATATATATATATATATATATATGTATGTATATATATATATATGTGTGTGTGTGTGTGTGTGTGTGTGTGTGTATGTGTGTGTGTGTGTGTGTGTAAGAACTTTTTTGTGGCGTTTATAGTGTACGTTATTTTTCCCTGATACTATAGGAACATTGGAATATCTAGTTTGTTAGCTTATATATATATATATATATATATATATATATATATATATATATATATATATGAAGAAATAGGATTTTATGGTGTCCTATATTTACGCGATAAAGTGCTCAATATCAGAGATATAGCGTATGTAAATATAAATATAAAAGTGAACATTGAAGTCAGCACTCAGAGGCGACAGGCTGTTTCATCTTAGACGCAATCGTCAGGCTTATGATTGCGTCTAGCATGAAACAGCGTGTCGCCTCTAAGTATTGACTTCACTGTTCACTTTTATATATATATATATATATATATATATATAAATATAAATATAAAAAGAAGTGCTGGATTTTTCTTTATTACACTGCCATTTTTATTGCATAAACGTTTGATACCTGTATTTGAGTAGACACTACGTTTATTTATTAAACAATTTATTTTCAGCTACCGGCATGAAACTCGGGAAATCTTATTTTAAAAATATGCGACCCCCAATAAGGTTCGAACCTGCATCCCACTTAGCAAGAGAAACGGTCGTTAGATTCGGCGTGCCAACTCGGCCAAGTGTTTCGCTGACCGAACAAAGCCGAATTGTCCCTTCCTTCAAATATTCTCGAAATATTCATATATACACAGTTTCGTATCCTAACGTAAACAAAGCAATTTCTAAAGTAATGGATTATTTATTTATTAATCTCTCCGTTTTTATCATCAGTAATTTTTTAATGGATACCTATATTTGAGTAGACGCTTCGTTTATTTTTTACTAGCAGCCACACCCAGCTGGACGATCAGAAAAAAGCGTTCAATTAGAATGGAGCAAAAACAGCATCATGTTTAGATGTAACAGAGTCTATCTTCTTCAGTTACTTTAAAGTACTTTCATTAAAAACATTTTGAATTAATACAGTTTCTGATATAACAGAAGTAGTCTGTTAGACGGTGGACTAATGAATAGTAGCTCGGATTGAGGAATCGGACAGCCGAGTTCAAATTCCACGTGCTAATACCCTTGGAAAAGGTATGAATCCTCTTCTTCTCCCCACGGCTTTGGATAAATAACAGGACAGGCCTTGAATGGCAACTGGTCTACCGCAGAAAGAAATGCGGCAAAAAAATCTGTCTCATCAGTCATGATCGTCTTAGCGTGTATCACGCATGGCACATAACTGACTGAGTCTGTATTTATTCAATCGAAGTTAGCCGAGGACATGAAGGGGTAAAACAGGCAACATGAAGACGCGCTTCAGACAACAATTATTTTGGAGTTTTTGAAATTCAATTTGTCAGTGTGCTACCAGGGATGTAAAAGAGGATCCATTTATAAAGCAATTGTTAAGTGAATATAATTAACCCAACCGGAAATGGAAATCGGCTCTCCGATTAACAATTCCGTGTCATCATTCATCAGACCACCCTTACACCCAAGCTCACAGCACCTGGTATACCCGTGCGTCCACCCATCTAGGTACGGACCAGGTTAGACGTTGATTAACTCCAGTGATCGTACGTTAACCGGTTTTTCAATCTGATACAGTTACCTCTCTCTCTCTCCCCCCTCTCTCTCTCTCCCTCTATCTGTCTCTTTCTCTGTTTCTCTCTGTCTTTCTGTCTCTCTCTTTCTGAAACTGAGTTTTTTTCATGTACAGAAAAAAAATTTGATTTTCTTACCTGACCACATACAGAAGTTTTCCTGGCCTATTTTCTCAGTTCTGTGATCTTTGTTAAACTGACGCAGAATAGACGAAAGAAAAGAAAAAACTCTTTCTTTTTCTATTAAAAGATGAGCCCCTTTGATGAGCTTTGTACTTGCTGCTTGATTCGAATGAGGAATCTATTGATCTGTATTATATGGTTCACCCTTTGGTTTGTTCTTTCGTCGTTCCAGACGAAAATAAGCTGTCTTCGATACTTTTGATTATTTGGCTCGGAGTTCTTCTGAACTAAATCTAAATTCAAAGGTGAAAAGCAGAGATTAGAAACGAGAGGCGAGAACGAGAGATATGTGTCTTTACTTTCTTTTTTCAGCATTGCCGGAAGATGGAGGGCGGTGTATATAGGGCAATTAGATAGGTTTGAAAAAAGAAACACGTGCGAAATTGCTATCTGTTATAACTCTTGGTTTTCTTGTTAGATGTAGTTCTTCAAAATTATGTATTCGCAAAAAGAAACTTATTTAACCCTACTATTTCAAAGCAAGATGTTGGCTATTAATGTGTTAATGAATTTAAGCCGTGTATTTATTGATTATTATTATTATTGATATGACTGATATTTAATTTTTAATAAAACTATAATTAATACTGGATTTTATATTAAAGAAAAAACAACAAATAAATGATGAATTTATAATTAATATTTTATTTAACGGTCTTTATAAATAGTTTAATTTTTTCATTGGTCTGGGTCAACATTTGAGATTTATGTAATGAAAACAACTACATAAATGAGCTGATGTTGGGAAACACAGGGACACGGATATATATATATATATATATATATATATATATATATATATATATATATATATATATATATATATATATATATATATATATACACGAATGAAAAAGATAATTATGGTTTCCATCTTCTTATTATCCAGTAGTCTACATTGATCTCCACCTGGATTTATATTCTCCTGGGAATTATCCCTTCGAGTCAAAAACTAGTAAAACGTATAATTATATATATATATATATATATATATATATAGATAGATAGATAGATAGATAGATAGATAGATAGATAATGGACAGAAATAGATACATACATAAAAAGCAGATGGATACATAGATAAATAGATAGATAGATAGATAGATAGATACATACATACATACATACATATATACATACATACATAAAAAGCAGATAGAATGTTATGATCCCTGTTTTTAATAAATTCCAGTTGCATAAGGTCTTTTTATACGAGTACTTTCGTCTGTTCATACAGACATCATCTGGTATGGAAATAGATTTGTTTTTTACATACGGGTAATACGATGTATTCACGCCATTATATCATTAACTTCACTAATCTGCTTTTTGTATGAATGATTCATGTAATATAAATTGAACTTCACCACATACTTGATATTAAAAGAACTGATCAGACGTGCAACTTTCGGATATTAACTGCGACATTCATCTATATATATATATATATATATATATATATATATATATATATATATATATATATATAGACTACGGTTCAAGGCACCACCAGAATTAGCAGGTGATGAACCTGAAAGAACAGTGGACAAAATGAAAAAGAGATCTTAAAGAAATTGAAAAAAAAGAATATTATCAAGCTTATACTTTTACAACGACTGTCAAAAATTTGCGCTGCAGTAATCAAGGCTCAAGGAGGATATTTTGACGAGAGTAAAATTTAATCATAAAATGCTTCTTTTATGAAATTCATGTCTCACTTTTGTTTTAACGATGGTATAATAATTTTCTCTTATTTAAAATATAAAACTACTCTCGGGGCCAATTTAAAAAAAAATTATTTTGAATTGGTAAGTTTGATGAATTGGATCGAAAATAGGATTCCAGTGTAATAAATTATAACCATGGAATATTAGTGTTTGAGCCTCATATATATATATATATATATATATATATATATATAAAATTGAACATAGAAGTCAACACTTAAAGGCGACAGTCTGTTTCATGCTAGATGCAATCATCAGGACACGACGATTGCATCTAGTATGAAACAGACTGTCGCTTCTAAGTGTTGATTTCTATGTTCACTTTTATATTTACACAGGTTCTATCTGTAATATTTAGCACGTTATCCCATAAATATAGCACATCTTAAGACTATATTTCTTCATATATACGAGGGTTATTCAATAAATAAGGTGATTTTTTCTGTATAAGTACGTCTAATACAGATAGAAGCTTACTCTTTTCTTTTTTCGTTTTGTTTTACTTCTTTTTCCCATGGATTTAATTTCTTTTGCAGATTAAAAAAACTTTGAGAGTTCTTGGCGATTAACAAAGATGGCCGACCAAGAAGCATGCTCCAGGATTGAACAGCGGTCAGTTATCAAGTTTTTGGTTGCTGAAGGGTGCAAACCAGTTGAAATTCATAGGAGAATGTCAACTGTGTATGGTGCCACATGTTTCAGCCAAAAAAATGTCTACAAGTGGGCTAAATTGTTTAAAGAAGGACGGAGCAATGTTGAGGATGAAGACAGGCCTGGGAGGCCTACAGAAGTGAGGTCTCCTGAGGTGATCGAATCAGTCAATGACCTCATTCAGTATGACAGAAGGGTGACAGTGGATGATATTGCAAGGACTTTGAAAGACTTAAAGAACAAACGCAGGGGTCATCAGTCAGAAGAAGTCATCTTGCATCATGACAACGCAAGCCCAAACGGCAGCCCAAACGGTGCAGACCATCAACGAGCTGGGCTGGGAACTGCTCCCACCAACCCTCTTACAGTCCAGACATAGCCGCTTCAGACTTTCACCTGTTTGGTCTCTTGAAAGCGTTCAAGAGAGGCACGAAGTTTAAAAGTGACGATGAAGTCAAAAGCGACTTTGCTAGGATTTTTTATGTGTAGTTATGAAGCTTGTTTTTATTTCCGGTGTTCTCACGTTTGATGGAAAAGGCAACACCGTTCAAAGAACGAATGTAAAAAAGAGGTTTGGGTGCAGCTGGGTTCCCTTCTCAAATCGAACCCGTAGGCCTCGACCGTGGTGATGGAAAGCGGCCGGATGGCATTACCATCTTCCCTTTTAAAATGGGTAAGTCGTTGATTTGGGATGCGACCTGTGCGGATACATTTTCGGCCGGTAATATGATCAGGTCCGCGGTTGAGCCGGGGTTCGTCGCCCGAGACGCAGAGATAAAAAAATAGCTAAATATTCTTCTCTTGCTGATAGATTTTTTTTTACTCCTGTGGCAGTGGAGACTTCACGGGTTATTGGCCCTCGTTCGATGGCGTTCCTTCGGAGGATTGGCGCGATTGCGTCTCGATTAAGGAACGAGCCTCGCGAAACGGAGTGGCTCTTGCAGCGTGTCTCACTGGCGACGGTTCGAGATAATGCTTTCTCCATCATAGCGGCTGGCAGAGGATAGAAAAAAAATTGTTTATAGTTACGTTGTTCTGGAATTGTCATCATTGGTCGACTGAACTTGCTTTGTTTCAATGACTTTTGTTTTGTTATTTTTATATAGTAATATATATTTATATTTTTCAAGTAAAATAAATATTAACGGCAAAAAAAAAATGTAAAAAATAAAAGAGAAGTCGCCAATATTAAATAAGGTATCTTCTTTCATAGGCAATCATAGATTGACGTAAGTTTAAGATAAATCACACGCACGCACATAAACATTTCACTTTGACCGATTAAGTGACGTCATCATGAGTGACTAGAAATCGCTTCTAGCAAAGATGATAACGCTGGAATTAAAAACCAGTTGCGTAAGTAGACACAAATTAATGCTTGGAATCGAATCGAAAAAATAATATAAAACAAATGTTAATATGAATTTTGGCAGATTTACCGTCAACTCAAAACAACTTTTGGGTGTTACAGCAAAATTACCCAAATTGTGTAACAGCATGTGATAATTGTCCATCCCACAAAATATTTATTATGTAAAAGGCATTAAATCAATTGAATTTATTTTTTCTAGATAAGACGTTTAAGCCATCTTGATACTATTTGCCGTAAAATTCGCAGAAAAACCCTTTGAGTTATTCAGCTAGAAAGAGAACAGGTTAAAATAATTTTGTGTCAGCTCCACTATGTCTTCCCAGCTGAGCAATGGGGAGACTAAAAAATCTTTAAGGCCTTTAGTGATGGTATCAACATCCATACTCTGCCTTCCAGAAAACGG